>NHNX01000003.1:281583-623983 GCA_002786045.1 Zasmidium angulare
GGCTTGTAGTCGACGCAGCCGTCAGACCTGAGGGTTTTCGAGAGGTGGGGGGTGGGAGAGGCGGTTTCTTGCCAATCGGCGGAGGTGCTTTCGGCTTCGCATGCGCAATATCTGGTAGGGACTGCGAGCTCGTAGGCCGTAGGTTATTCTTTAACGCAGCAACTGAGGGTATCTGGGGCGCTGCTCCCGGCGGCGCAGGCGGGACTCCTCCAGGCCTTGGAGGCGGCGCGCCATTCGGTCGTGCTGGGGCTGGCGCTGGCGCTGATGGCGGTTTGGAATTGGTCTCGGGATCCGAATCGTACAAGTTCACACCTCCTGCGCTCTTTCGTAGCTTTGGCATTCCTTGTGCGAATAGACCTCCTAACTGCGGCGCACTATCCATGCCACCAGCTGCCGCTGGGCTGCTAGGCTGGTCGCTGTTTGCCCTTGCTCGATTCTGCCCGGCCGGCGCAGGGCGCAACCCTCCTGGTATCGGCGGCGCACCCCCAATCGGTGGCCCACCTGAGTCTTTGGGCTTGTCGATTATGGGGGCTGATCTATCGTTGACCTGAGTAACCTTCTTGAGCCTTGCGCCTTTCTCGATATCTCCTAAGAGAGCACCCTATACCAAACGCCATTAGCTCCACAGTCTCCACATCCCTCTGCTTCACTTCTGTAACATACTCTTCCTTTCGCTGCGTTCGCTGGAGGTCTCGCGGGCAGGCCGCCGGGTGGAGGAGGTGGAGGGGGCGGAGGACCTGCTTTTGTGAGCCAATGCTTCCTATGCTTCCACATCATCGCACAGAGTACCTCCTGCTGCTCCCGGCATAGGCGGCGGAGGCGGAGGGGGAGGCGGCGGAGCAGGCATGTTGGCGCCTCGGGGCGGTGGTGCTTTGAGATGTGGCCTGTATCCCTATGAGATCGGTGCTGTCGGGATTCGTGCTGTGGATCAGTCGTCTGCTGTTTGCAGTTGAGTCTTGCGGTTTGTCGTGAGGGAGGGGAGAAGACAGACAGCGTCGTGAAGGGAATCGAGTGCGTGGGAGGCCTCTGCACCGTAAGTAGAGGATGATGTAGCCTGCCTTCCTCAGCCACTGGTACAGGGATGCCGTGGCGCAGCTCCACATGGCTGCCGAACGCCGAATCCGAGAGACTCTTTGCTGGGTTGACGACTGCATCTCTTACCCTTCGGCACTAATACCGTCGATCGATACCATGGATCTCAGACGAGTGGCGGTCTGTCAAGACTGCCTGTCCTTGATACGACCGCCTTGCAATGCCGCTCGCATCCCGTCACTCACGCTGCAATGGCACGCAAAGAGCTTCAAGACGGCCCCGACTCCTTATACCGCCAGACGGCAGGCCATACCACCGCACCAACCCACACGAGCACAATCGATTCGCCGACTAGCCACCGAATCGCGAAGACCACCCGCACCGTCGGCTGAGAAAAACCCTCCGAACCTGCAAGCGATTCATGCCAGAGTGCAAGAACTGTCGAGCTCCGTCCTCAGACCTACCGACGGCCCACTTCCACCAGAACAGAGAGTGCTGTACGTGCTGGAGCAGCTGGAAGCACTTGCCCAAAGAGTCCTCGACGATATTTCGCCCGAGAATCAGCAAAAACAGCGACCGGATCAGAGCAAGCAGAAGCAGACGGCGACGTCAGCGTTACTGGGAAGTGTCAACGCAAGGCAATATCCTGCTTTCATCTCCCAGGCAAGCATATTGAACATCATCAGCGAAAAGGCAGAAGAGATAGTACGGCACCGAAACGTCTTCATCACGGCTGCCGTCCTGAAGGCCTATGTGCATCTGCAAAGCTTGCTGCACCGCCCGAGCAGCTTTCCAGACATCTTCGACCTTTACGCCAGGAAGTCAGCACCTCGGCAGAAGGGTGAAACCGTCGAATATACCCCTGCGAATCCAACCAAGATTAGTGCTGCGGTTGATCCGAAGACGGCCAATGCTGCATTAGCAGCTGCAATTGAATCGCATAGCCTACCTCTGGCCATAGACATCATAACAACTACTTTCTCGGCACCAGCCTTCAAGCGTGCCAAGATCCTGCGACAGGCAGCCATACCCATCTCAGGTATTGCTGTAGCTCCGGTAGCTGCCTATGCACTCTCCACTTCCTTTTCTGACTTCCAGCAGTCGATGGACGCCGGAACAGCGACTGGCGTCGCATTCGCTGGCATCATGACATACGTCGGTGCGGTATCTATGGTCGGCTACGTGGCCGTTACTACGGCGAATGATCAGATGGACAGAGTTACCTGGGCGACTGGTGTACCGTTGTGGGAACGATGGATACGCGAAGAAGAGAGAGCTGCAATTGACAAGGTAGCTGGAGCATGGGGCTTCAGGGACTTGGCGAAGCGGGGAGACGAAGAAGGTGCGGACTGGGACAGTCTGAGGGAGTGGACTGGCGTGCGAGGCATGGTGCTCGACCGCGTGAGCTTAATGGAGGGCATGGAGTAATGCACATGCAACAGACCAGGCAAACCATTCAGCAGCAGCAGAACACGTTTGATCCATCAATAATTCCACCCGGACACCACACCGAAGCGCTGCGCTATGAACAGCATTGCCAACGAATCGTTCTACTAAAGCTACAATTTGACGCAACAACACTTCGTCTGACTGGGCAACGTGCATTCGGCATACGGTATACGGCAAGACAGAAATGATATAGCCGGCACCAAGCGTCGAGCTGAAAGGTTGGGCTGCAGAGTCGAAGGCAAACATGAAAGGCATCTAGCTGACTGCAGCTCCAACCACATGCAAGCGAAGAGCTCGAGCTGGACAACGTATCGGCAGGGCTTGACAGCTGCCACGCGAATGCCAGCTCATGGGCAAGCGCATGCGGAAAGGCTGAGGGACGAAGGTGGACATTCATAACCCGTGGTATTTCCACAGCGAAGTGATTTTGTGTTGCGCACTTTGCACTACTCGACCCGACAGGACGTACTTTGCACTCATGCCTTTACCAGCAGTCTCGGATACAGAATCGAGCAGGCGGCGGCGGGATGCCGGGACGCCTTACAGATTACCTTCTGGGAGTTCTGGGACCACACCGCAATACCCCAACAGACCTCGACAACCATCGGCTCTGCCCCAGTCCGCAGCTGCCCTCCAGCAGTATGTAGCTGCAGCCTCGCCATATTCAGCGAGCGACAACCAATACACGACTGGCCGTGCTCAAGCAGTGCCGCGGCAAGGGGCCGCATATCAAGGGTCATACTCAGCGTCCGTATCCGCAGCGACGAGCATTCCTAAGAAAAGGTCGTACAGCCGCAAGCGGATTTTGATCGTTTCGTTTGAAGAGCACGATTTGAATCAGCAGGCACTAGAAAAAGAACTTCGCGACGTCTCGGGCTTATTTGCCGCATTTGGGTTTGGGAGACCGACACGGTGTACGATCACAGATTCGGATGACACTCCAACCGAGCAGCTCATTGAAGAACTCAGTATGTTCGTCGGCTCGTGCAGGGACGCCAACGAGCTACTCGTTGTCTATTACAGCGGTCATGGCGGTTCTCGCAAAAAGGGTCTCGAGTTCGCAGCCCAAGGCAATAACGCTCGCCAGACAGTCTATTGGAACAGGATCCAGAAGGACGTTCTCTTCAAAGCTGACGCCGATGTTTTCGTCATCCTGGACTGCTGCTACGCCGAGATGGGCGTCAAAGGCCTGCACCAATACCGACGTGACACTATTGCGGCATGTGCGTCGGACAAAGTGACCCATACTCCAGGGAATAGGTCTTTCACGGCCTGCATGGTCCAAGCCGCATGTACACTATCGGCCAATGGAGGCTTCACCGTCAGACAGCTGTGCAACGAGATCGAGCGCATCGCGTCCGAAAAATGGGTTGATGGTGCTGCACGTGCTGAGAAACCCGTATACCACGAACAGCGAGGCGACAGGACGGAACATGAGATATATCTCGAAAAGGCTGCGGTCGAGTCTAGTACACGCACCTCTTCTGCTGCTGACCTCAACCGTGGCGGTCAACCCACCGCTAATGCTCGACCCATTCCTGCTGCTGGTTCCAGCCGTCCACCTACATCTTCCAGACGGGGTGCGCCGACTCGTGGTGTGCAGGATTTTGGCGGCGACGACAGTAGCAGCGCAGAAGAAAGTGACGACGAAGACGAGGACGAAGAAGACGAGACTGCCCAAGCACGAGCACGTGGTGCTCAAGGGACTGTCTCGAATGAAGCTTGGCAGCAGCACCGGGTTCAAGCCCGAAATGCCTGGAACCGGATGCTTGCTCAAGGTCAGACCCAGTCGCAAGCTTTTGACAGCCTCGTGAGGACGTGGCAGGCAAGCATGCGTCTCTCGCCGCGAGATGCTGATGCGCAGGTTCGACGACTTCTGGCGGGTTGAAAGAGAAAGATTTGTGCTTGTCAGAGTGTCATTTGTCCCCGTGGAATGCTCCTTCATCTAGGTCTGTCTTTACTGGGCTTCTATTGGCTGATTGATAGCTCTTACAGTAAGACAGCAGTACGTCTATATGCACCATCCAGCAATTCCTTGCTTCCAACTCTCATATTTCCTACCACCAATAGCTTCAGTACTCATACGCCGGCTCTAGTCGGTTCTTGCCATCAAAAGTGGTATACTCGGCCTTGTCCAGATCGATGTCCTTGAATAGTCGAGTCTATTGATTGGAAAAAGGCTCGCTCAGCAAAGGTCACAAAACGATAGCCTTGACGACCACGGTTCCATCAACTTCAAACAAAGATGGCAGAGTACTCACATTCATAGCCAGTAACGGCCTTTGCCTCTCAACATCCGCATTCTTGAAATCAATCAAAACCTGCAACGCCACCAGACGCACATTAGCCTTTGTCACTTCCATCACCTCCCCTCTCCACATCCGTAACTCACTGAACTTCCACACTCTCCACAAAACCTATGCGGTTTGTTCTTCTTTCCAAAGTAGTAATCCTTCAGCTTCTCCTCACAGCCTGCCTCAAACGCCACATCCTCTCTTTTCGGATACACGAGCAAATAGCCCAGTTTCGTGCAGATGGAACAGTTGCACCTGTTGATTTTGCCCGTTCCTGCAGGGGCGAGGGGTTTGTCGAGGGTTACTGTGTAGCGGATGGCGGCGCAGTGGCAGTTGGCGGGGTAGGTGGTTCGTTGAGTGGATGGATCGGAGGTGGACATGTTGGGGATAGGATGAGGTTGTTGGGTTGCTGGGGCTATGAAATGGGGACAGGAGTGGAACGTGTTTGAAGTGGGAACTAATAGTCAAAACCAGACATCGGAGCGTAGTAGGGCGTAGAGATAGAGGTGAAGTCGAATGCTACCTTCCTGAGTGGATCCGTGTTTCAGCTGAGCAGCCATCGTGTTCGTTCTGAGAATCCTTCAGCTTCCTGTTTCCTACTAGTAGTGATCTGAGCGTTCGCAGAGTCTTGACGGGTCGTGTTTAGTCTGGTCGATAGAGCCTTGTGAAGTATTGTCGAGACATGAGATCGCTATTGACGAGGTACTAGCACGCACCACCTTGATGGATATTCCTCAATTAGGAAGTAAAGAAGGGAATGTGGACTGCTGGTCTTATTTGGTAGCGCCCTTTCCCTGATGATCGGGTGCAGGCAGACAGTATGCGATGCTGTAGGTATGCTCGGACGCAAGCAACTATTATACACGGTATTCATGTCAAGCGTTGATCATACGGCAGCTTGAAGAGGCACTAGCTGCGCTCGCTTCCTCGCAGACGAACCACTTGGCCATATTTCTGCAGCTTGGTGATGAGCTGATCGCCCTGCTTGACGACATCGTTGTATCTGCGATAACATGATCAGTTTTTGATTCCCCTTTTCGTTGCGTCAATTGAGACTTACTGCTTGTTCTTGTCGTCAGCCCGCTGTGTCTCGATGATGCCTCTCACACGATCGATCGTGCACGGTAACCGCTGGCTGGCGATGAAAGGCGCCAGGTCCTTGTCCAACCAGTCAACACTAACACCAAAGCTGTTGGCCATGCTCTCCAGGCCAACCACCTTGTAGCTCTGCAGCAGCTGCGCATATGCTCTCAACCTCATCTCACGTACGAACCAGCTCTTGTGCTCGTACAGGTATCGGTCCTTGGACAGGAAGTTCTGCTCGACTGCAGCCAACGCGGTGAAGAAGCCAGAGTAGTTACCAGAATACAAGCTCTGAATCATATTGGCAAGTGGGCGGAAGTCGACCTTTGGTTCTGCCTTGGCCTGGGCTTCTGCAGTTGCTGAGCCCGTTGCGAGTGTGGTGAGGTTAATTGCAGTGGGTTGGGGCGTTGCGGTAGAGTCGACCTTCATGCTGTCGTCGTCAGCGCCGGGGCCTGCCGAAGCAGCACCACCGAGCGCAGCGAGACGATCCGCATCGCTCCCACTGCCAAAGACAGCGCGCACCTCTGGGGCGTCCACCACCTTGGACTTGAAGTCGCGGCGAGGTAGGGAGACAGAGCCGGCCAACGTGGCGTATGTGACGAGACTGCTGTATGAACATAGCTCGGTGGAAGTGAAGGTAGAGAGCGAGTCGAGGAGGAGTGGTGCAGCGATGTTGTGAGCACGGATGGTGAGAAGGTGCAGGCCTTGATATGCCTTGAGGCGATTCCGCCTGTCCCAGTCACCGCCGCTCTCCACTAGCTGCCCCGCTCGGTCGACGTTCTTCTTAACGAGGAGCTTGTCGTCGAAGAAAAGGCCTATGCGGATGATGGCAAGCACAATATCAATCTTGGAACCAAGAATGCTCGTCTTGTCCAGCAGCTTCTCAAACTCCTCCAGCGCCTTGTCTTTGTCACCGATCTTTGCGTAGAATTCAGCGCGCTTGCCTCGTGCAGTCTGAACTTCCGTGTCACCTGCGCGCTCCTCGGCATCCTCTTCTTCTTTCTGTATTTCGGCCAGCTCCTTCTCGTTGTCGCTGCGAAGACTCTCGTACAACGCCTCATCCCATGGAAGCTCCACCGTCGTGTCGGTCTTGCCGCCTAGCACGCCGACTATGCCTGGAGCATTGATGCTACTCGTTCTTCGTAGCATGTGCATGGGCGATGGAGCGGATGTGTTCGTGTTGGCGCGACTGATGGTGGGTGACATGACGGCGCTGCCCTCGCCGGAAGAGTTCAGCTTGCCGGTCTGTGGATGGGCCAGGTAGGCGTAGAGCGGAGCCATCTTGTTCTCCTTGATGCCATCTTGCACTGCGGTCAGGGCAGCCTGCTTCGCCTGAGCATCGGTGGATGGCGAGGCGAGAGAGAAGACGTTCTGGGCCAAAGACAGCTTCGGGAAGGTGAGGTATTGCGGTTCGCCCATGCTGGGCAGTCGGGTGGAAGTTGTTGGTCAGAGTTGAGTGGCTGAAGTGAGTTGGAATCTGGCGACTTTGATGAAGGATTTGATTGAAGCGGGCGGCAAGTGGATGATGTTGTTGCTCTGGTTTGTAGGTGTCTGGCTGGTGGTGGACAGTGTTGGTCTCACATGCGCGATGCTGGTGATGCGGCTCAAGTAGACTTTCGGGTACAGCCGACAGCTCTCGACCGCCCTTGCCCTTGCAGCTGAAGTTCACGTCACTTTCAATCACATCAATCCTCCACTTCGACAAGCACGTGCTCTCAGATAACTTGCCAAACATTGCGCGAATACCGACCAAAAGCATAGCGACCAAACATTCAACGCATCACCTTCAACCTGGCCACCAACAACATGCCATCAGAAGATCCTCCCCCACCAGACACGTCGCAACGACGCATAGCTGCGAAACGGAAGCGGGAGACAGCGAGCTCACGAGCCAACAAAGCGAGCAAGACAAGCACCCCAAATGCATACTCGCGACGCACTCCTCCGCCCCAAGATCCGCCACCCCGAGACGACGAGGACGGTGACCGTTCTCCACCAAGACAGCTCAAGCGACCAGGAGGAGGCTCGAGATTGACAGCTGCGAACCGAGAGGCTGTTGAGAGGGAGCGAAAGCAGAGAGAGGAAGAGACCAGGAAGAAGATTGCCGAGAGGAAGGTAGCTGGAACGGAGATCATCGCCGAGCACTACAATGCTGTGCCTGAACGTGGTCGAGAATGGCGTCAAGCAGAAAGCAAGATCGCAGGTCTACGGAGCCTGAACAACTGGATCAAGTCCACGCTCATTCAAAAATTTTCGCGCCCAGAGATACCAACCGCAGACCTCAAGGTACTAGACATGGCCTGTGGAAAGGGCGGTGACCTCGGCAAGTGGGAGAAGGCACCTCAAGTCCCTGTGCTTTACGTTGGATGTGACATTGCCGCAGTATCGATCGAGCAAGCCCAGGATCGATATCGTGAAAGCCAGCGGAGAGGACGAAATCGATATCAGCGAGGACCGCCCATGCAAGCCGAGTTCTACGTTCAGGACACATTCGGCCACTCTCTGGCTGAAATTCCCATCATCCGTCACGTCGGCTTCAACCCCAATGCCGGGCCAGGATCAGCTGCCATAATACAGCCCGGAATGATGGGTGGAGGATTTGACGTGGTTAGCATGATGTTTGCCCTGCACTACTCGTTCGAATCCGAAGACCTGGCGAGAGGCATGCTGCGAAATGTAGCTGGAGCTCTCAAGAAAGGAGGTCGCTTCTTTGGTGTTATGCCGAACAGCGATGTCATTGCCGGCAAGGTACGTGCTTTGCTCTCAAACGGCACAGAAGACGCAGCGGCAGCAGTGAGTGTCACACCACTGGAAGATGACGATGATTGGGATCCCGAGAAACCGTCTGATCCCAACGCGGCGGCGGCTGGCAATGACGATGACGACGATGACTGGGATCCAGAAAAGCCGTCGGACCCGGTTCCCAACGGCTCAACGCCAATTCCAACAGAGAAGTCAGCTACGCCCAAACAAGCTGATACGAACGGCGCTGAACCGCAGGAAGTGGGTTGGAAGAACGACCTGTACAGTGTACGCTTTCCACCACATCCTCCGCTCGCACGCGACGGCACCTTTCGACCACCTTTTGGCTGGCAGTATCACTATCATCTCGAAGAAGCCGTCGAAGCACCCGAATTTGTCGTCCCGTGGGAGGCCTTCCGTGCATTGGCCGAAGATTATGGTCTGGAGCTACTCTACCGAAAAGGCTTTCGTGAGGTCTTCGAAGACGAGTCTGCCGATCGCGAATTGGGCATGCTTGCCGAGCGCATGAAAGTCCTCGATCGGGATCGCAGCAAGCCTAATGGTGGTCTACTGGTCAGCGAGGAGGAAATGGAAGCTGCGGCGTTCTATCATGCCTTCTGCTTCTACAAGGCTTGAGCTGGCCATATGACGCGACTTTCACAGGACGCGATGGACTTTAATCTACCATTGCGCCATCATGAGGCGTTGGACACTCTGACAGGTGCTTTTCCAGCCTCATTTGGCGACATGGATTAAGCTATCTATCTGACCGAAAATGATCTTCAGAGCACACCTCCAAGATCTTCCAACCTCTTGTGTTCTCGCGTGTGGGGCTGAGACTGGCGTGGTACCAGCAGAACCCAGAGACAAAAGTACGTAGAACACCTTCTGTAAGCCCTACGGTCGACTTGGAGCTACCACCATGGTTCAATCTACGAATTCTGGGCCCTTGTCTCCTTGGCTCGTTCCCATCCCCATCTGTATCAACCCTAATGCCACTGACACTGCTATCTCAACATATGCGCCGCCCCGTGAAGTCATTGCAGTTGCATCCGTCTGGAGGTGGCTCGTCGATCACCAGCCAGCCGACTTTTGCGATGCCACGCGCGGCGGCGTAGAGTGGCGAGACGACGTTTGATGAGGATCCACCGTTGATGATGGCATTCATCGCATCGTCACCATCATGCTCGCCATCGCCTCTGCGGAGCACGTCTCTCAGCACAGAATTCAGTCTCGAATTGGAGGCAGATTCACCGTGGACCACAATGGTCTGGATGAAAGTGATATCTTTGGCATCTTCGTCTTCTGAGACGGGGAGCTGTGTAAGTTTTGTCAATGCGTCCCGCAAGGCTGCTGTGCAGTCAAAACCGTCGGGATCGGGTGATGAGCACGTGCGGTCTATTGCTGCTTCGCCGAGTGCTTCGAAGTGAACGGTACGAAGTGTGCGATATATCGGCATGTCCTCGTGGATGAGTAGTGCCGTGAGTGCAGCTCGACTGTAGTCGATTGCCAACATCAGGCGCTCCTCGTCGCAGTAATCCTCTGGAAAGTTGCGGCATTTCGCAGCCACTCCATAAGCACCAGCCGCGTGGACCCCAGCGGGAAGGCGCGAGAACCTGGGATCGAGGAGGCTGAGCGATACTGATGTAGCAGCCGCTTGTAGGGAGCTGCGGAGTTGGGGCGATATGGATTGTGGAAGAGATACGCCAACGGTGTGGAGGCAGTCTACCATGCCGAGATAGGATTCGGTCGCTGCTTTGAGGGCGCGGAGCACGGGAATGAAGGCTTGCGCGGTAGCGTCTGGATACACCCTACCGAGCCACGAGAGCGGAAGATAGCTGCAAAGTCTTCCCACAGTGAGTTGGGACCAAGTGGGAAGACGCTGTTGGATGGGGCCGAGTACTGGTTGCTGGACGGGCAAGAACTTGGCCTCTTCCGCTACATGTGTGGTTGACATGAAGTTTCGCATGGCCTGACGGTATGCCTCTCCACCCTGGATCATGGCGACATCCACGAAGGTATGGTTGGCGAAGTGGATGCTTGCTACAGCATAATCCAAGGAGAAGTCGAAGCCGACGCTGTACTGCGGGCGGCCTGCCCGAGCGACTTGACCATAGTCAAAGATTGCAAGTAAAGCGAGGACAGATCCGTTGTGCATGGCGGTCGCGAGGTGCAAGCTGCTGGGAACAGGGCAGACAGAGCGCTGTATAGCAAGCGTAGCCCATGCTCAGCGATCGAGCGGACTAAGAAGACAAACGTGAATTGCGGCACAGCCTTGAGACCTTTGTCCTGATGAGGCGCCTGAAGTCGGGAAGCGCGCGCTTAATGATTGGACTTGGGTCTGCGACGGGATTATGATAGACACGTTGCAAAGTCGAATCTGAAGTAAGGTAGGCCGATGTCTCCTTGTCTGGATATATCTTGCGTATGCAGAGCCACACTCCAGCCTGGCTTCATCTTTCGTCCGCTTGTTTGCGGGCTTGCCATGTTGCTGGTCTGTCTGCTGCCTGTGTTGACCGCAGCGTACAGAGGCAGTGTTATGGACAATCAGAACTTCGGTGTTGGCAAGCTAATCGTCAAAAAGAAGCCCAGAAGGCTCTGGGTTGTTTTGGGTGGTCTATGCGCAGCTGCTCCTAACATCATCTGTGTATATCATCGTCACCTGAACGCTCCAATGTTCCTCCCGTGCCGTTGCTCTGGTCCATCTCATCGCGTGCCAATGCACATCTTATCCGCTCGTCCCCAACGCCTTGACCGCTTATCACGAACATCTTGACTTCCAAATCATGAAAGTCCTCAAATCTCCCCAACGAAACCCACTTCGACCAGATTTTCCACCGGAACGTTCAGCTTCTCCACCTTGCTCCGCGTGACTTCCCTCACATATAAGAAAATCCCTAGTACAACCTTCTTCAGGATGTTGTACTTTGGATTTATTCTCATTTGTTGCTTGCCGACAAGGTATAACGACTGCGCCGCAAAGGCATTGTCCAGCCTCTGCAACCGCGACGCTGTGACATGATCTTCGTCCTGCTCAAAAGACGGCGCCTTCTCTGGCGTACCGGACCCTGATGCCGAAGGCCGTACGGCGCCCGCGAGGATCGACTTCCGCACTTCTTCATACACAAGTCCTGCGAGGTCGGGCGTGACGACGTGGTCGGAGTAGCCGTGACGAATGATGAGGCGGTAGACATTCTTCACGCCGGTTTTGGTGACTTCGAACTTCTCCTCGTCTGAGACATGTGGTACGGCTAGGGCGCGCATGTGCATGAGGACCACGACGTCCATCTGTGCGCGGAACTTCCGAACCCATTGCTCGTATACTTTAGGGGTGTAGGCACCGCTTTTGTCGAAGAAGATGCCGAAACCGTCGATCTCCGCCAGTTCTCCGCCACCGTATTTGGGGGAGAGTGCGAGGCGCTCGCTGCTGTCGGACTTAACAACGAGGCTAGAGAGGTTGTTCTTTTCCTTGGCCTCCCACGACCATTGCTTCTCTTTGCCATAGCGCCACAGCGTGAAGAATGCGGCGATGATGACAGCGAGCATGAGCGTAAACCAGGCACCGTCAGGAACTTTGGTCATTGCTGAGGAGAGATAGAGGCCGTCGAGAGTGATGAAAGGCAGCCATACGGTGAATACGATAGCTGGGTGAATGCGCCAGACGATAATAGCTACCAGGGTGACGAGGTTTGTCGTGATGAAGGTGACAAGGATGACACAAACTCCATAAGCATGGCCAAGGCGAGTGGTGTTGTTGTAGACTGCGGTGACGATCACGCAGCCGATCATGAGGAGCCAGTTGGCGATGGGGATGTAGACTTGGCCGTGGTGTTTGGTCGATGTGTACTTCATCTCGATCTGTGGGAAGTAGCTGTGGTTCATGATCTGTGCCAGCAGCTGAAAGCAAGCGGTGATTGTGGCTTGTGAGGCGACGATGGCAGCCAAGATGGCGAAGACCAGGGATGGATAGAACATGCCTGGAGGAACGGTCTCGAAGAACGGGTTCGAGTATGCCGATGGTTTCTCAAGCAAGTAAGCACCTTGTCCGATGTACGCCAGCAGCAAGCACGGGAACGCAAGGCACAGCCATGAGATCTGGACCGCTCGTCGTGAGAAAGCGCCAACATCCGCGAAGAGGCACTCGACTCCGGTGAAAGATAGCAGAATGCCACCTAGATTGATCCACCCTTGTGTTTTGTTCCGCACGAACCACAGTCCAGCAAAGTATGGTGAGAAAGCCTTGAGAACAGTGTAGTCGTGAACAGCCAGGTTGTAAATACCGAAGCATCCGTTGAACAGTAGCCAGACAATCACAATCGGCGCAAAGGAAGCTGAAAGTCGATGGATGCCAAGGGGCTGCGCCACGAAGAGCACAACCAGGATGGCGCAGGAGACCCCGACGATGGTAGGTGTTGTGATGCTGGGATCGGCGACTGTGATTCCCTGAATGGCACCCAGCACAGACTGAGCAGGGGTAAGGACACCATCCGCGAGGATCAACGCCACACCGAACACGGCCAGCACCTTCAGTAGGGCATGCGCGATCTTGCTCTTCTCCAACCAGGTCCTGATACTGCGATTGCTCGGCTTCATATCGTTTGTATGGTGTCGCTCCATCTTGATTAGGGATACCTCTCGAGGGTCGCGCTTGATGATCTCGCTGAATCGGGAGAGGAGCGTGTACATGGCGAACGTGCCGCCTTCGCCTTCGTCGTCGGCTCGCAGCACGATGAGGACATATTTGAGTGTCACGATCAAGGTCAAGGACCAGATGATCAAGGAGACTGCGCCCAGGACGTCATCTCGCGATGGGTCTGATGAGAAGGTCGACGAGTAGACATAGAGGGGACCTGCGAAGACTGGTCAATCTCCACTGCTTGCCGCTCATGCTGCTCACCACTCACTTGTTCCAATGTCACCGTAGATGACACCAGTTGACTGATATGCTAGCCATAGTAAAGTCCATCCTTTGAAGACCTACAGTTGGATCAGCTTGACTTGAGTTACGGACACAGCACTGTCACCATGCCCGCTCGCTGTAGAGCACCGACGTACTTGTCGCTTCTTGAAGTCGCTCTCGCGAACATTGCCACCAGTCTCAGAGATGGAGACTGCGTCCGTCTCGTGGACCGAGATCCTCCTTTTGTATGCGCCGAATGCGCTCTGATTGGTCTTTGTTCGCTGGATCGCATCTTCGCCGAACTGGATATGAGTGTCTGCCATGTTTGCGACGGGGTGGACGAAAAAGACGAACGAGAGAGAAAACAAGGAAAGTAAGTTGGTCAGAATGTTAATAAAGCTACGACGGCAGGATGCGGCCCACCACAACAGAGATAAGCCGTCGCAATCCCTGGACAAAGAACTACAGTAAGCACATGCAAAAGCGCCATGTGCGGTGCACGTGTTTCTTCACGGCGAACATGTTCCGCCACGCGCAGCCAGAGCCAGTGTGCCAGGGTCTTAGTAGTAAGATCTGGGTCCCATGATTGTGAGCCAGGAAGCAGAGCACCGACGACGAACCCCCACGATTGAACCGCAGATCGAGTTGGTCGAGGGGTGGAGGGAGCTGGAGTTTTGTATGAGGCATTTTCTGGCACCAATCCGGGCTCGAGGCGCCATACCGGATGCAACGAGGCATTTTTGGACGCCAATGGTTTCGGCTTTCTTCATGGCACCAGAGGTGGGCTGTGTAGCACAAAGTGCACTGCAGCAGCAGCAGCAAGATAAGGGCCACGTTTGTCAATCTTCTGACATGTCCACGCAGCTATGGTGTGCAGAGGTGCGAATTTAATGGGAAAGGAAAGGAGGAGGTCGGAACAGAGTTCGAGGGAAAATGCTTGGCAATGGCTCGGGCCATGAGGTTAACCTAATTTGACCCAAATTCCACCCGACCGTCTTTCTCCTCCCCGCCTTCATCAACATCAACAACGCTTTTCTGCATCGACGAGTGCTCCCCTTAGAGCTCTCGCCTCCCACGATCGAAACGCTCTGCTTGCCTACTGGAAGACGCTTGGATCCGTCACACCGTTCGCGACATAATTGTAGCAGGACCCTGAGCAGCCGTAGAACCCGGCCGTGGCAAGGTGCAGTCGCTGATTGCCATTGTCATTGAAGAGCAACAGATGGCGAGACTGGCCCGTATACTGCCCGACATCAAGCGAAGTCCACGTCTGGGCATTGTCCTTGGACACGAACAAATTGGTGTCCGAGTTCGTGGAGACGACGACAGCTCCACTGCTTGAGCCAGGGTACTGATACCAGACGCTATAAGGCGATCCAGCTGGCTGGTAGCCGCCGGTAGTGACCAGAGCCTTGTCGGCAGCCGAGTTGAATGCTGTGGGATCTTTGGACAGACGGTACGTGGCGGAACATCCGTTCCCTGGGCCGTTGCAGTACTCGTAAGACAGCATGTACTGCTTCGTCGTGGGGATGTAGGATACGACGGCCATACCTGGACGAGCGTTGGGGTCGGATTGAGCGACGACATCAGAAGAGGCTGACCAAGTCTTCAGGTCAGACGTGGACGACAAGGACAATTTCTGTGAGTGCTTTGAGTCCCGCTGATCGCTGAAGTAGGCGATGAGCTTGCCATTGTACTGGAGGAAGAACGGCTCCCAGATTGCGGCGTTGCCGGTATCAACAGTCTCAGGCCCAGCTCCGTAAGCAATGTGGCTGGCAAATTTCCAGCTCTTGCCCGAGTCGGAGGAGGTGTAGACGTCGATATACACACCACCGTTGAGGGAAAGTGGACAGGATACACCTCCTACGATAATAGTTCCGGCTGGATAGGAGCCAACTGCCGAAGTCAACGTGTACATGTGTGGCTCTATTAGACCGACGTCAGCGAGACACGCCACTTCAGCCAGCGTTGAAGCAACTCACGAAACCGCATCCCCCATCCATTCTGCGTATCGCTGACCTGCGACAGATTTGCCCACGTGACGCCACCATCCACTGAGCGCAGGATCTTGAATGTATCCAAATTCGTGGAGCTTTCGCCGTAAGGATAGTCTTCCCAAGTCAGGATCAAGCTGTTGTCTTTCAATTGCAGTGCACGGGCATACGCCGTGCGCCATAGTGGAGCCTGCTGAAGCGGGTAGTACACTGGATTGTGCGTGAAAGTCGAGTTTGCCGCAGGAGCACGTTTCTCGATCGGCTGAGGTGCTCCTAGCACCAGGCCCACGAGGGCTGCGAAATGGAAGATTGATTTGAACATTGCGAATGGTATGTTATGCTCGCCGTGCTTTTCGACGCCCAGTTGCGAAGATGACTTGTTATAGGCAACGACCAAACATGTTCAGCGCATATTAAGTATTACTCATTTCGTACAACCTCTATGCATTTCCGAACATAGGCGCGTGACATGCCAGTGGAGAGCTTCTTCTCCTCCTCGGTCGCGGAATCTCGGGCACGTTCACTCCAGCCAAGCTAAGGGCCTAATTGACGGGGTACATCCATCCCCCGCTCTTTAGTGTGGCAATGGTTCATGTATTCCCCACATACTAGCAGATGCCCCATCTGGGGCCAGTTGCATAGAAGTCTTGACTACCACTCGGGCTAGAGCGCGGTCAAGGCTCAGCCCTTCTCGACTGGTCAAAGGGGACAAGGTCGACTGAGCTGCCATGTGACTTGCTTCCTTAGCTAGCCGAGAAAGGCTGCCACTACAACCATCGCGGAATATCGGGCGTCTCAACGTGACCCTGCTCTAGGGTCGTGGTCGTAGGCTCAGGGCCTTCTCGAGAGATGGTGATTGTGGCATTCATCAGGAATCTGCGCCTTCATCTTCATCACAGCCGCTCCTCTCCATCAGCATCTTGGGAAAACCATCGACATCACAATGCTGAAACCTCCCATCCATCCGATCACAAACACAAGTCCAATTTACGATGCTCCTTACCTGCCGACAGGAACGACATTCACCTTCGATGATGCTGTCAGTTCAGTCCGAGCAGGAATTTCTGTCGATGACACCGTACACAGACTTTTATCAGACTTGACTGAAGACGAACGTCTGTCTCTCCTTGATGGCGACGTTCCCTTCTGGAACGGCCTTCGAACCATTCTTCGCGATCGATATAACCGCGAGCCTTTCGTGCACGGCCATGTGCCTCGCCTGAACATCCCTGGCATCAGGTTTACCGATGGACCTAGAGGTATCGTCATGGGCTCGTCCACAGCATTTCCCGTCTCGATGGCACGAGGCGCCACATGGGAGTTGGATCTTGAACGGCGAATTGGGCAGGCTATAGGTCGTGAGGGAAGAGCGCAAGGCGCGAATTACTACGCCGGAATCTGCATCAACTTACCTCGACACCCTGCCTGGGGACGCATACAAGAGACGTACAGCGAGGATCCGGTTCTGCTCGGTGCATTCGGGACGGCCCTTGCGAAAGGGGTTCGCCAAAATCTCATGACGTGCGTCAAACATTTTGCTCTCAATTCGATGGAAAACGCCCGGTTCAGAGTCGATGTTCAAGTAGACGACGCGGCCCTCCATGAGGTCTATCTTGCTCACTTCAAGAGAGTAATTCAAGACGCTGGTGTCGACTCCGTCATGTCTTCGTACAACTCTGTGCGAGGCGAATGGGCGGGGCAGAACAAAGAGCTGCTCACCGACATATTGCGGTATCAGTGGGAGTTCGATGGGTTCGTGCTCAGCGACTTCATCTTTGGGCTTCGCGATGTACCACTTTCAATCAAGAACGGTCTTGATATCGAGGCGCCATTTAGCCAGCAACGAGCGCAAAAGATCAGGGACGCGCTCAAGAATGGCGATCTAGAGCCGCAAGATATTGAGCTGGCCTGTGCTCGCATACTCCGAACGCAAATCCAGTACGTGGCTAGAACTAGTACTGAGAGTTTGCAACAAGATGCGGCAATCGTGCTCTGTGACGAACATCGCAAGCTCGCTCGCGAGGCAGCGTCGAAGAGCATGGTCTTGCTCAGGAATGAAACTATAGACGGAAAGCGGCCTCTACCCATCACAACACAGACAGCCAAACGAGTTGCCGTCATCGGACGTCTGGCGAACTCAGAGAACACTGGCGATCGAGGCTCTTCACACGTCCATTCCCCAAAGGTTGTCACCCCAGCAGAAGGCATCAAAGCTGCATTCGCCGGAACAGAAGTCCTCGTCGATGACTCTGACTCCGCTAGTAGTGCCGCTGAGCACGCCAAGAGTTCAGACATCGTCATCTGCATCGTTGGTCATAATCATTCCGACGAGGGCGAGTACGTTGTGCCATCCTTCCAGTCCGACCCAGCTCTGCGAGATCTGCTTCCACCTCCACAGAACGACGAAGAACAACAGACGTACGACTACGTCACAGGCTCTTCATCCGCTGGTGGTGCTGCTGAGGATGGCATTGTACCAGGTGCAGGTGGCGATCGAAGATCCTTACGGCTTCGTGCAGAAGATGTCGAGATTGTCTCCGCAGCCTCCAATGCGAACGCGAACACCATCGTGGTAATAGTGACAGCCGGCGCCATCATCATGGAGGACTGGATCGATAAGGTCCCCGCCGTTCTCATCTCTTGGTACAGCGGCTGCGAAGGCGGCCACGGTCTCGCAGACGTTCTTACAGGACGAGTTAACGTCAGTGGTAGACTTCCGTTCTCCATCCCGAGAGACGAGACACATTTACCGCATTATGAGATCGACACCACGAAGATTGTCTACGACCGTTGGTTTGGTCAACGTTTGCTTGACAAGCTAGGCGTCCCGGCTCAATTCCCACTTGGCTTCGGGTTGTCGTACACTACTTTTGCACTGTCTGGTCCTGTAGTGGTCAATCCTCCACGCATCACAAAGGGTATCGAGGACTTCAATGTCAAGGCTTCGGTGGCCAACACTGGAGACAGGGCTGGCCGTTTCGTTGCCCAGGTCTACGGCAAGCCTGACTTGGCCGACTTTCCTTCTTGTCTGCTGCTGGGATTCGATGTTGTCGAGCTACAGCCTGGAGAGAGTAAGTTCATCAATATCTCGGCATCAATCAGACCTCTACTTCGTTGGACAAGCGCTGGATGGATCCGACCGGGCAAATTGGTGGAAATTGAAGTTGGCGCGTATCACGGCGATCCAGATGCAGTGACGACGAGCGTGTACGTAGGTTATTGATGAAATTATAGATCGGTCTGCTCGTACTTGAAAGAGTACTGCTGTTACATCTGCAAGCTATATGGACTGATCGTTGCCACGCTCGAAAGATCAACAGCCACAAAGCTGCTGGCTTCACGACGTAAAAACACCGCAGCCTGATCGAGCCCCCCGCCCTGGTGATTCCAGTAATCGAGCATTTCAACAACCTCTAACACATCAGCGGCCCACGAGTGGGGCAAGTGTAAGGCCATACTCGGCGTCAACGCCGCTGCGAGTATAACGAACGCGCTCCTCGCGGACGATCTCATCATCAGCCACGTTCCATGATGCCGGTGATAGTAGCCGGGTCGGTTGGTGCTCAGTCGCCCGAGGTGGAAACTCAGGCCCTCGATCGCAAGTTGCTGAACTTGTGGCGTTAGTGTCTCGGGAGTATGTAAGGCGGCATGCAGGAAAGGCCACGTGAGCAGTTCAAGATTATACGTAAGTCGGCCTCGGAGCACGAATCGAAGTACACAAGACTCTGGGGTGTCGCCGACGTCGTTCACAGATATCGTCGACGGTAGAGACGTCTGCCACGATTCGAGAGGCTCTCGTAGCTGCAGTGTTATCCCGGCTAGTTGCTGAAGATCAGCATCACGAGCCGATTTGACGTAGTTCCGAATGTCGTTCTTGGCAGAGGTCTCTAGTCGCCACAGCGAGATTTCGGCAAGGTAGAAGTACCACGGTCGTAGATCATCATCTTCGCAGCCGTTAGGCAGTGATGGATACCTGGTAAGAAGCCGTGGTCGTCAATCTCTGTCCTCTGTGGAGTGCCATTTGTGAATGACTTACATATGCGGATGCTCCAGTCCACTTGCACCGAAATCGGGCAGACCGAGCTCGTTCCTCACTTCTCGCTCGGACTTCCAGCACGACCAGTAAAGACTCTCCTCGTCGGGATCTCGCCGTTCGGGAGGTCCTGACTGTGACAGTGCAAGCGAAGAGAAGCCTTGGCAAGTTGCTAGCGCCTGTAGGAATGTCCGCCAGGCGTCGAAGGGGCGGAGAACTGACATGAGATACACGCCCGAGTAAAACAGATATTTAGCTTGAGTCAAGTACGTCGCGGGTGGCTGTGAGCCGAAGCGTTTCTGTGATGCCACAAACAGAGCATCAGCCTTCTTCAGATCAGGCTGAGATGGTTGATTGCGTTCATCAACGAACGGTGTAGCCAATGCGCCAATGGCCACGACCAGTAGGAGTAGACCGTGGTCTGCGTCCCAGCGAAAGCCATCAAAGCAAGCTTGCTTCAGACTTGTGCGCATGGCTTCTTCATTCAGAATTGGGTTCTTTGGATGTACGTAGGCGAAGAAGGCGTCAAGGAGCACACGGCAAGCTGGATACTCCAAGTCTGGCACATGGCCAGGACCTGAGGGATCGACCTTCGGCATCAAGTTCGCCCGGGCCGCCTCTTGCCTGATCTCGTTAATACTTTCCAGCTGCTGCAGAGGAGCCCATCGCATCACTGCTTCGAGGGTCTGGGGAAATCTGTCACATGGTATTAGTCTCAGCCACGCGTACAGCTGCAGGCTAGCGATCTAGACCTACAGACTGTCCTCGGAGAAGACGGTCAATCTGGTCGAGTTGACTGCACTCCTCGTAAAAAGTGGCGAGAACGACTCAGCTTCCGGTACATTAGCAGCCATGCGATTCGATACGCCATCAAGCTGCTTCTGGAGACCGTCCAGTTTCTCCAAGATGTGCAGCGTAGCTGGGTCCCAGCGGGGCTCATCGGAGGTAGACGAGACACAATCGTGCCCGTTCCTCCGACAATACGAGCACGGTCTGCCATTGTCGCACTTCGTCCGTCTGGCCCTGCATACTTGACATGCACTAGTCGTTTTCTTGCGCTTGTATGTTGCTGCTGCTCGGCTGATCTCTCCCACGTGCTGTCGCTTCGGCGGGGACCGATTGCTGCTGTCGTCTGACATGCTTTGCGGAGAGTCTGGGGAAATCGTGGAGAACGAAGAAACATGGTCGCGGAATCAAGGGCGTTGCTGAGTTAGTGTACCGGATTGAATTTTTCCGTGGTGGCGTGTATAGCCTGAATGAAAGTTTTCTCACGCGGAATCCGGGCAGCCTGGCGACGCAACGCTCACTTTGGGCAGCTCCACCTCCACAGTCATCTCCATGGGCGGCAGGGGCCCAGCCATGTGGCACTGTCGATCGTATGTAAATGATCACGCTCTCCCTCGATAATGTCTACAATCTCATAGCACTTCCACACCTCACCATCATGACGACGCTTTTCGAAGAGAAGAACGACGAGTCCCGCCACGAGGTCGTGGAGTTCTCGGGCAAGGACGACTCGAACTTAGCGAAGATCGCGGCAGACAACGACCAAGAGCGCAGCCTGACCTTGGGCTCGGTCGCTCGCAACCATCCTAAGCTTTTATTCTGGTCGTTCTTCTGGTGTCTGACGGCAGTGGGCTGGGGTTTTGACACTCAGGTCAATGGCGCAATGATCAGTGTGCCTGCCTTTCGAGCTTACTATGGGCAAGTCAGCTCTGTGCAAGCTTCCATGACGTGAGCTAACACAGCCTCAGATACTACTACAAAGGCGAGCCTGTCCTCGGCGCCAACTGGCAGACAGCATTCAACGTCGTCAGCTCAGTCGGACAATTCTTTGGAGGCTTCGCGTGCAGTTGGATCTCAGATCGGATAGGCAGAAAGAAGGCGCTAGCCATCGGGGTCACAATCTGTACAGGCGCCGTCTTCGGAGAGACATTTGCTCCTTCTGCAGCCGCATTTGTCGTCTTCAAGCTGATCCTAGGGGTCGGAGTGGGGTTCTACCTCACGCTTGGTCCCATCACCTGCAGTGAGATTGCACCGACTGTACTTCGAGGATACACGACAGCTGGTGTCAATTTGGGTATTGCTATTGGTCAGCTCTTGTCGAACTCCGTCACGAAGGGTTTCGGCAGTAGGACTGATCTCTGGGCTTTCAGAGGTCCGTTCCTGGTGCAGCTCTTCTTCGCTCTGGTCCTTGGCGTTGGCTGCATCTTCTCACCCGAATCCCCTTGGTTTCTGGTCCGCAAAGGCCGTGTCGAAGATGCTCGACAGACTCTCCAGTCCCTCTATGGCAGCGAGGCTGATATCTCGATCCGGCTCGCCAGTATCGAAGCGACAGTTACTACCGAAGCAGAGTCAGAGGAGGCGAGCTACATCGCAGCGTTCCAAGGCACGAATCGTCCTCGAACACTGGTCTCGATTGGAGTCTTTGGCTGCCAGCACATTGTAGGCATCATCTTCGTGCTGGGCTTCTCGACCTACTTCTTCGAGCTTGCAGGTCTCGACACGTCCAAGGCTTTCGATCTCGGTGTGAGTGTGACCGCATGCGGTGTTGCTGGCAACATCTGCTCCTGGTTCGTGGTGAACAGATTCGGTCGACGAGTTGTCTTCATTTCCGGTATGGTCTCTCTTACGACCATCTTGCTACTCATTGGCATACTCGATGTGATCCCTACTGGAGCGGCGAAGTGGGTTCAAGCTTCCCTGACGGTCGTCTACGCGTTTGTCTACTTCCTCACACTGGGAGCTATGGCATTCGTGCTTCTAGGAGAAGTGTCATCCCTTGCCTTGAGAGCAAAGACCACTGCTCTAGCAACAGCAACACAAGCTATCTTTGGAATCATCATGTTCTTTGCGGTCCCGTACATGGTCAACCCCGATGAAGGGGTAAGTATTCAGATTGTCGAACTCCTTTAAATCGATGCTGACCAAATGCACAGAATCTGAAAGGAAAGGTCGGGTTCATCTTTGGAGGGATGTCTGCTGTTGCAACAGTCGCCTGTTTCTTCTACATCCCAGAGCTGAAGGGGAGGACCGTCAACGACATCGATACGATGTTCTTCCGCCGCGTACCGTTGAGGAAGATGGGATCTTACAACATTGACAGCGTATCGAGCTAGCGAACAAGTGCACTCGACGACCTTTGCGACAAATGCAAGGGCTAAATCTGCTCATAGCCGCCTCGTCAGGGACTCTTTATATACGTCAAACTCTCGCGTTGTCGGACAGACTTTGGCCAAGAGCAAAGCTGCAATGGCCCGAAGTTGTGTATATTTATTGCAACGATTCCTGCGCAATATGAGCTACAGTGTACTGCTGCCAGCAACGCACGACGCTCAACCCACACCCGTGTGAGCAAAACAAGCAGTGACTCTCTCGCCCTTAGACCGCTGTTGTTCGTTTCTGTTCCACCATCCTCGTGATTCGTTATCCGCTCAGCACTATGCCGTTACTGAGAACGGGTTTGATAGCCATAATCACGCCTGCTCCTCTCTGATTGACAAAGTCGTTGCTGCAATACGTCTTGCATTCCATCGATGTGATCCGCGTCCCCTGCGTGCGCATGCCCTTCACGGCTAGAAGCGCTGATGAGCTAGAGATTGACACGCCCTGTAGACTAGCATGGTTTTCTTATTGGAGGCCAGGAGCTCACGTCTGTCAGCAGTCTCGTATGACCCTGCCTACACCAACCTGTTGCCCCTATGCACATGACTATGCTTGCACCATATTGGTCAAATTGTGGTGCACAGTGTGGGGTATGACTTTCCCATTTACGTCCCCTCTTGCGAGCCCAGGGGCAGCTTGATTCCTTTGTCCACTCTATTGAACTCGGGGTCGAGCAGCTGTTCAGGTTTATGCTGATACTGTGCTGTCGTGGTCTTCATCCATTCTGCAATCGCGCACTCCATGTCACTCCCTGGAGCTTACTACTCTCTCATTCACATGTTACAGATTCACATGTCACAATCACGTTAACAGCTATGTGCATGTAATGTGTCTACTGCTTTGCAACCAAGTCGTCCTTCGTAGTATCTTACAACTTTTCAACTATCTGTAGAGACCAGATCGTGGGCAAAAGGTATCTCTAGCGCTCCTCTTCGCTGTTGGGCTTATCGATCAGTAGGTGGAGCAAAACAAGGACGTCCGAGAGAGATTGTTCAAACATATAAAGTCTGCCTATGACGGCTTTCGGACAGCTATAGAGCGTTTTGTCTAGCTTGCGTTTGCCACTTTGAAAGCAGGCTACACACAAACGCTAGACAAGAGGTAGACTCGATGGCTCGTTTTGGAACCTACAGCCTAAAAGTTCCGATTTTGGGAGGCGTGTAGTAAGTACGCACCTCTGCTGATTCTGCCGAGTCTACTTGGTTTGTTACTGTACAGCTAGACACAGCAGCTGAAAGAGGCTTTATAGAGCAATTCGGATCAATGTTATTACTCTATAAGAGCTTCTTACATGCTTCCTCTTACCCGCCCTCTAGCAACCTATACGTCTTCCCAAAAACTAATCACCTATACTCTGCAGCTTGTTTACTCTTGAAGAGACGTTTAAGGGTAGGTGTAAGGCGCAACTAGTAATTAGCTAGCTCGTGACTCGAGTCGCGTATAAGTGCGCTTGTGAAGCTGGCTAACACCTAGACTGCTTTTAGAGAAGGACAGGGGGAGTTCAAGAGCAATTGTACAAGCTAGCTCTAACATCATTTGTATCAATGCAAAGTCGTCTCCTTGCCTGCGCTGCCACCAGCGTGTGCAGAGCGGCCTAATCGATGCCCCTCTACAGGATCGTTCACCTTTCGAACTGGCGTTTGAAGCTGCATAAATCGCAGATTGTGCTCTAGTGACCTAGTGATGATGAAGGCGCTAGACTCAAGCAACGACAGAGCGCTTAGAGCATATACAGGCAATATGTCGACGAGCGTCAGCACGACGACCGTCTTGGCCTCTCAACTAGCGAATACTGAGAGACCATATGCGTTTGCCTGGCTACTACGACCCAAGAACGCTTGACCACATGTTGGTGTAAGACTCATTCCAGCCCTTCGCCGACGCTGCCAGAGAAGAGCAAGACTCTCCCTCCTATGAGATGGCCTAGGCTCTCTCTAGCCCACTGTCTCGCGCTGAGGACTCTAAAAAGTTCGCACGTTCTTTGCACTGTCAAGAGCCGTTTCTCTCAACTTGTTAGCAGCAGCGATCAGAAGAGCTGCCCCGCATAGAGCCTGGGCTCCATTCGCACCAAGCTTCGATCCTGAGATACAATTTACAGTCTGCATCGCGTCCATCTAGTTCTACCGCATAACAGGAAGATTCAAGACGCTGCATGCAGCTGAAAGGAGGCAACAATAGGGAACAATTCCTCAGTCAAGTAGAGATGGCGTGATGTAGTATTACTGATAATCATAGGTACTCTTTCGAGCATTGAGCTGGCTATGTAGTGTTGCTCTTGTGCTACTTCTGAGACGAAGTTATGAGATAATCTAGGCTTGGGTGCTAGCAGAGTTAACCTTTTCCACAAGAGCCTAGCAAAAGCCGGGCGCGTTGTGGACTGCGACGCCGCTGGAAATTGAGCCGCCCTTCGGGACTCTTCTAACAGAAGATAGACCTAAGAGGTGGATGCTTGTAGAGCGAGTGGGGAACCCAGAACCAGGGGGCTAGTGGCGAGAGTGAAATGAGCAGGGAGGTATTGGTCAATGGAGAATCCGACTGATGGATGGATGCAGGTGCTTTCACAGTCGAAGAAACCGAAGCAAGACCGGGATGAAGTTCCTTCAGACGAAGAGATAGAGAGCAGCTGTTTCCTTCTTCTACTGTTCTTACTACCGGTCCTGGGTCGTGGTTGTGCGGATGTTGTCCTCAATGTCGAGAACTGACATTCGATCAAGTCTACACTTTCTCTATCTAGCAAATGAATGTTGCAAATTCTCTTGAAGTCCAGGCCACATTGACTACCTAGGGACATACTCTCTTGGCCATAGCAGTGGCGACAGTAGATCTGCGTGATGCTGACTCTAAGTAGAGACATCAGCAATTTTATCAGCATGCTGCATGATGAAAGCATCCTTCTCCGGACCGGCCGTCATGTTGCGATACTGGTCATACTCGGGGCGCTCTACAAGGACGTCAGCGATAACGTCGAATATCGGCAGCTTGTCAATCAACTCACCAATCTTGAGCATGTACTTCTTGCCATCGACAATCTTCCACTCATGTGTCGGCTTGTAACACGCCTGGGCCGGCGGGGCCTGCTCGCGACGCTCCATCCGCTTCGACTTGGAGTAAGTGTAGTAGCACCCGACAACATTGTTCAGCGACGTGGAAAAACAGCCCGCAGCACGCCCGACTTCGGCCGCACACAACTTGGTCATGTCGTTGCCCTGGGGAGCCGCGCCGACGGAGTATTGCCCGAGGTTGTTTTCGCACGAGTCGAAGGCCTCGGCGTCGGTCCCGCAGCAGGAGCCTTCGGGGATGGATTCGCACGACTGGCCACTGCTGCCGCCGCAGTTTTCTTCGCGGAAGAGGTCGACGCTTGCGCAGGGCTGATTCTTCGACGTCATGCACCCTGCGTGAGCTAAGGCTACTAGTGAGAGGATGGACAAGAGATCTGCAGCGAGCATCGTGGAGGAGGCGTGGAGAGGAAGGGTGTTTTGTTTGCTCGAAGATGTTGATGAAGGGTATGCTCATTGTATCTCAAGTTGATCGATTCTTATAGATCTCTCGACAGTCCATATCTGCTTGCAGCGTCCGAATATGCCTCATCCTTGTGTGTCAACAGCGATTGGCGCTGCAGAGCTCGCTGCGACGCTCGCTGCGACATCCGCAGTGCTACCTGCTTCAGCGCCCGGATTCTTAGATTAACGTTGTGATGCTGAGTTACCATTGTCTATCAGTATGATCCTTCTCAGATCATCGCCGAAAAACCTGATTAAGGCATTATTGCTACTTGATGCAGTGCAACGTATGCCGTAAAATTTGATCCTTCTACATCCAAGCAATGCTTAGAGCACATGCAGGCAATGTATCGATGGGCCTCAGCATGACTACCGTCTTGGTCATTCGGCTACCAATTTTTGAGAGACCGACCATATGCGCTCGCCTGGCTAGAGACTGCTGACACATGTGCTCTCGACATGTGCCATTGGAAAATGATCCACTATTTTTGCAATGACGCTCGGCTAAGATGTACCCTTACCAGTACGCAGCAGTCGTAACAGATCTCAGTATAGCTAACGTACAGTTGGAGTCCAAACCCGGAGACGTAATGAGGAGAGTTCTATCAGATTCGATACATGCTGCAACAGCAATCGAGACGTCGCAATATGTATTTATGAAGCCATCTATGATAACAAACTCAAGTGGAGCCCGAAATGGCTCCCAGTCGACCACATCCACCATTGCCCACCTAAGAACATTATTAGCATACTTCTGTCCCACATCATCAAGACCGTATGGCACAATGGCACTCACAACATAGGTGTTTCCATTTGGAGTAGAGTAGTAATGATACCCATCATTCCACGTCTGCGAAGGGTCGCACTGTCCTGAAGTCATAATGTAATAACATGTTCCAGTTGGATTTTGACCAAAGCTGAAGATGTTGGGTCAGTAGGTTTCTGGCTACAACGCTACAAAGTATGTTGCAAACTCACCCAGCACACGACGGCAGCGACGCGCAACGAGCACAGCATGAGTATCCTGTAGCATCGTTCATTGCTTCGCTATACAGTGTATAGGCCGAGCTGTACGACAAGAAGCCGATGGGCGTTCCTGAATGGACATGCGAGATCAAATTGCTCGAGTCGCACTGTGCGTAGAAGGTCGATTGAGGCACAACAGCTGTGTTCGTTTGTGTCTGTTAACATCGACTAGATTAGCTGAAAGTCGATCTTTTCATCATCCCTTGCACGTCTTACCATTGTCGTTGAAGTAGACACTGTCGATGTACTTGTTGTAGTAGCATATGCTGTGACGACCACGTATGTCGTCGTTGGAGCAAGCGTGCTTGTCGAGTCAACGCTTGTGCTCACTGTCGAAGTGCTTGTCACAGTCTGTGCAGTCAGTGTAACAGTTGAAGTTGTCGTGCCACCATTGACAGTAGTGTACTCTGACGTTGTGATGCCACAGGTGACTGCCGATGCGTACTGAGAGGCGGCCGACGTGGCTCCAGCCTTTGGTGCCACGAGCTTCTGTACCGACTTGGCAGCTCTACGCTGTATGTCTTCCTCAATGGCTGCTGCCCGTCTTGCATGCCCTTCGGCCCGCTTGGCAACGTAGTCGGTCTGAGCAGCAATGGGCGTGAAGCCGGCGGAAGTAGCGATCGTGGTTGTAGACTGTGAGGTACTGGTTGACGTTGTAGTGACTTGGGTGGTCAGCTAGCGGACGCGTAAGAGAACGATCTGTCACCTACAAGTGGAGGTCGAAGTTGTGGTGCTGAAGGCAGTATCGGTCTCTGTCGTTGTGTATGTTGCAGTCTCAATATCTGTGCTCTGCGTATCCACAATGTTGGTAGATGTCGTCGTGGTCGCTGTCCAGCTGGTAGATGCTGGCGGAGTCGCAGTTGACACAGTTGTCTTCTTTGCAGAAACAATGTACAGTGTCGTCGTTGGATTATGAGTCACAACGGTAGGTACATTGGCCCGCAACGTAGTTCCATACTTCGTTGTGCAGACTGGGATGTGAATGTCAGCTTCAAACAGTGTGCATTCTGACGACAGCGTTGGCTTACTGGTGTTGCTCGTGTACGAGAAGATCGCGAGTGCTGGCGATACCAGTGGCAGAAGGAGGACTGCTTTCATCGCGAGGGTCGATCAGGATCGATCTAAAAAGACAGAACAGCTTGAGCAAGAATTAGGGAGGCGGTTCAATGGTGGAGGAACTGCACGCAACGAAGGATAGCAGGCATCGCAAGAGGTATAATACTCTCTTCAGGTGCTTGTGGGCTTGGACCACCCCTCTACTGAGCTGCTCGGTCCCCATGGAGGCCTATAGACCGCACTCTAGAACGTCTGCTCCAGGGCAATGGTCAAGATGGCCAAATCCTCACGAGATATGCGCTGTACTTGGTCCAGGGTCTCGGTCGCCGCTCGTAGTCCCCGTTTGGTGGCATGTGGCGACCACGCGAAGTTCGTTGAACGCTCGTGCAACCTGGAGCTGGGTCCAGTAGTGAGAAGGCGCTGATGACAAAACGATCATGTGGACTGTTTTAGTGCGCGACTGAAAGTAAGAGAATTTTTGAGACAGCAGCGAGACCAGCCTGCGCAAGCCACCTTGGAATGAGAAAGGGTTACAACAAATATTTGTGGTTGAAGAGACCAAGAAGTGGTACATGCACAAGCACGGCAAGCTTTGCCAAAAGCCAACCCAAGCCTTCACCAGTCAGCGGTTCTTACCATTTTGGGTCTCGATCTGAAGTCAGATCTGACACTAATTCCCCGCAAGGAAGGCTCGGAAAGTTTTAGCCTCTCAGCTGGCTGGGCCTGGACACAACGCTAGTCCTGGCAAGTCCCCTCGAGAGGTCTCTTGCACGTGGCGCCTGCACTTGTTCTTGATTTCCTCCTGTCCCTCCCAATCGCTCAGCTCGCAAGCGACCTTGCATAGTGGCTAACCTTTTCGCAGTCTAGAGAGGTGGTCACAAGAAGCGAAAGCTTCTTCCTCCAAGCACTGTCCTACCGCGTTCGCTGCACATAAGCATGGCCCGAACGCTACTACATCAAAGCTTCTCCTCGCGGACTCCGTCAGGGCTGGTTTGTGGCTGGCTATCAACGTGAAGACAGCGGCGAGGAGACTGGACACATGGCTTCGATGGAAGGGGTCTTCGCGGGCCTCAACAGCCCTGCAGTGGTCCAGATGCCATGTGGTCTGAAGACTTCAGTCAAGGGTTGTCCAAGCGATGCCCGTCGTATAACTTCAACAGCCCCAGGATAAACTCATCTTGGCCCAGGAAGCAACAAGGGCTTCGTTGTCATACATTCGCTTCACAACCACAATGAGGTTCTTTAATGGACTGGGGCTGCTGGTGCTCACTCAAAGTACCCAAGCATTTCCTCAAATCTTCGGCAGAGACGACTCATCGACGTCCTCATCAGAGCTCGCACTGGCTACGCCTATACCCATTCAAGGCTCTCAACCAATTCTCAAGCCTTTAATTCCCCTCAGCGGCAGCGGGTCAAGGGAGTCACTCGCCTTGCAGAAGCATGGCAAGCTCTACTTTTCGTCCACAGGCAATGAAGGTATGTTCGACATGAGGTTTCGTATCTTACCATGCTAACTCGGGCAGACGCGCTGGCCCCAGGGACTGCCGCAAGGCTTTCGATGAATTTTCTATTCCCCTCTCTAATCCTCGACCATGCTTTAGAAAGCTATGACGCCGTTAAATGCGATGGCTCGTCGATGTCGTTGTCGTTCTTATCACAGAACTACTTCGAGTTTGTAAAGAACGAGTGGAATCAACACAATGAGATCGTTGTGATCACGTCTGAGACTAGCTGCGTAAGCTGGACCGGCGGAGCTTGGAGTATTTTTCATTTGCTAATCATGTTTGACAGGCCTCATACAATGATGGCAGTCACCATACCTACTTCAAAGGACAAGACCTCGTCTTCCGAGACGCCGACCTTGCCCTGACACTCACCGGACAGCACATGGAGCTTGAGGACATCATTGATGGTTAGTTCTAGACCGCGTTGTCACCTTCTCACAGATTGTCCAGGGCTAACTTATTCGTGCAGATGCACATCTGGAATTCGGTGAGGTAGACCACCTTCCACCCGAACATCAAGCATTACGGGCGAGAGCAGTCCCCAAGAAGACCAGCACCACTACGACGGCCAAAACGACCTCAACGAGTTCAAAATCCAGCTCCCTCTCCACAAGCACTACTGCCAAGGTAACTGCACAAACTACTAGTTCTACCAAGTCCTCCACAACGGCCACTTCGTCATCCTCATCCAGCACGACAACCTCAACGTCTTCGACAGCAAGTGGTACGCAATGCGGCACGCTCCCATCATCAACAATATCTGGCATGCCAGCAGCCTCGTGCGGAGCAGGCTTCGATCAGATTCTGGACACTGCACTGGGATACTACTCCTTTGACCAAAACAACTTCTTAGACACCTGGGCTGCTATCGCACCAGGCGCAGACACTGCTGATTTCTACGATCCTGGCGACCTCACTAGCCCTCCTGTGAAGAGATCCCTGGAAGCACGCAAGCTGTTCTCTGGGCACTTCACCTTCGTCAGTGCGATCAAATCCATAGCGAAGAATGTCGCGAACAAGGTCACATCCGCTGTCCAGACCGCTGCCAAGATCGTCAAGGCATTGCCAGGCAAGATTGTTGCTGGAGCCAAGGCTATTGGCAGCTTTGTCAAAGCACTTGTCGAAGGGCACCCAAGTGTATCACTCACCATTCCAATGAAGTGGCACTGGGGAGGCATCGACTCTTCTCCATGGGGCTTCTGCAAGCTCATCCACGTCTTCAAGCGATCGCAAACATCCAACGGAAAGAACAATGCTAAAGAGGATGAGGAGAGGAAGAAGGAAGCCAAGAACCTCCTTCCCGATGACCTCTCAGACGTTCCGCATATCGCTATCTACTGCTATCAATGCGGCTTCAATGGTTCCTTCACAGCGAGAGGCGCAATTGGCTTCAATCTTCATGGGATTTACAACGCCACGCTCGATCAAGTCGGAAATCTTGACATGAGTCTGGGGATTGGCATCGATGCCCTCGCTATCAAGAAGATTGAGCTGGCCAAGAAGGAACTATTCAGCGTTGGTCTGCCGGGCTTTTCCATCCCAAAGATCGTATCGCTGGGGCCAGTCCTTTACGTTCAAGCAGGAATGTCCTACGAGATGAAAGCTATCGGACAACTTCTCTTCCAAGGCATTCTCTCCTTCCGCAATGCTAAGTCTCATACGGACTATCTCGACTCGTCGAAAAGCTACAGCAGCGGTTGGAAGCCCTCGGTGGGAGGGAAAGTCGACGTTCATGGCGAGCTCTCATCAGCATTGATCTTTGAGCTACCAGTCGGAGTAATGCTCGGGCTCGATGTCCTAAACGGCAAGTTCAAAAAGTCAGCGGTCTCCGTCGTTGACACCACATCTCTCGAGATTGAGGCCAAGATCGAACTCGAGGGCTCTATCTCAGGATCCACAAATGGATCGAGCGACCACGATGGTAGTCTGAACGACGGATACTGCACCGGTGTGCAGTGGAATGTCTCGTTGCACAACCAGCTCAACGTGGACTTGATTGGTTCGAAGAAGAACATCAAAATCTTCGAGGTCGAGTTGCCAATCGCCGGAGGTATGGAAACCCCCTTGCTAGCGGCAATACTGTACTGACCATTCTCCAGGATGCATTGGCTCTGAAAACCCATCGCCGACTGCACCGTCTAATCCGAGTGCTAGCACTCAGGTTGCCGGACCGGCGGTCCCAGGTTGTCCTGTGACAGGTAATGTCATCTCAAATGGCGATTTTGGAACCAATCAACTCTCTCCATGGTACCTGTCAAGCAAGAACGACCAGAATACGTACGACTTATCGAACGGATATATCATGGCTGTTGAGAATACTGGGTCCGGTCCATACTCCTCTGCATGGTATGGTCTCCTACGAAGGACTGGATAGCTGAGACTGACAAATTACACAGGTTCCGACAGAACATCACCATGTGTACTGGTGTGCAATACACCTTCGACTTCGACTATATGTTCAGCAACCAGCCGTACGATGTCTACATGTACGCGACTTTGTACTATGACGACGGAACTAGCCAAGGTGTCTTTGGCGATCGAACATATGGTGACTCTGCAGCTATAGGTAAGAGGCATTAGACGCTGCTTGGGGTACTTGATGGAGACTGACACACGTACAGGACAATGGGAACATGGCCACTCGACGTTCACGCCGAAGTTCCAGAATGCAGCCTTCGAGATTGGGACCGTGGCCTGCAACTACGAGAGTGAGATAGCATGACTACGCCATGGCTGTGCAATACTGACCGTGATCAAGGCACGATCTCATACTACGATAACTTTGTCATCCAAACAGCCCCATCCTCAAAGCGAAGATACCTTGGAGCTCGACAAGACGATTCCTACGGAAGCACAAACGTGCAACTTGACCAGAGTGTCGACGGCACCAGTGAAGACGATGACGATACTCCAAACCCTGACAACTTGGACCCGTACAACGCAGATGGTTCCATTGCTGCACCACCGAACGATTCAGATATCGACGGCGTAGTGCAAAGCTTTGAGGGCGATATGACAGCGGTCCTCAACACTGACTCGGACGACTATCTCACAAACTTGCTGAACACATACCCCCCAGCCAGCACCGACAACAATACCTCCTACTCTCCTCCCGTCCCAGACGCCTCTGGCATGATCTACCAAAATCTTCCCCTCAACGACAACTCGGCACAGCTTAGTGCAGCCGACGATGGCAACATCTACTTCGAATCTGTCAATCCGTCCTCTGAATCTGGCATGTTCGCTGCGAACCAGGGTGTGTTCGGAGGAGACTTCATGGGCCGCTTCTTCCACGTCTATACCAGCGAGCTCAACAGCCTCAACATCTCTCGCATCCGCCTCTCGGACGAGACCAGCTTTCCTCAATCAGGTTTGCTGGTCGGTTTGGTCGGTGTCAGCACAGGAGGCTCAAATTTGATGATGGCAATGGATACCAATGGCGGCATCTACTACTTGGCCACGTGCAATCTACTGAACCAAAGCACAAAGCTTTTTGTGGTCAAGGACCCTGACCAGGGCTTGACAGTCCTGACGACACCCATAGCCAGTTGGACAGTGACAGGTGGAGTTGCATCGAATTGTGCATTGGTGGGCATAAATCCACCGAGCGTGCTTGTCCAGCTCTGATTTAGCATTAATGAAACGCTTCATACAACCTCAATCCCATCGCAACTGACTTCAGACATCTCCGTCACTCCATTGACACAATTGTCTACGCCTAGTAGTCCTAAAATTGATAGTACAACCTTCTTCATCGACGAGAGTCTTTCTCGACTTCAGCGGGCATTTGCACGACAGCCGGGTTATTTACAAACCCTAGTGCGTGCGCTCCAAGCGCTGTGCATCACTGCCTGCAGGAACCACCTTCACCATGTCCGCTTCAGTTGAGGTGAATTGACATAAGACAGTTCACGCATTTCTACGCTTCCGAGGACGGGCACCGTCCAATCACTCCCTCTCTTTACTGCTTCACACTGTACTACTCAGACGCGCCAAGGCGCATGATCTCTATCTATATGGAGCAATGCTTGCAAGCTGCTCTCGCAGCTGTGCACGCAGCTAGATGCGAGACTAGGGAACAAGCACAGTGTAGGCACGTCTCGTAGTCCAGCGTGATGTCGTTGGTGTCTGGAATATGGTACTCAATAGTGACTCAGATATGGTCGCAAACTTATTTAGTTGCTGCCAGCTCTTGTGTTTGTGCACCATGCCTGCCCAGAAGATCACTTTGGCAGTGACTGAACGCGGTCTTTTAGGCAATGACAGCGAAGCCTTCGCCTATTGGTGCGCAACGACGGACAGTAAGTAAAGCCTTTACCCAATCTCTAATCTCAGACACGCTATTCATCGATGAATGTGAAGCTTTCGTTCGTCACCAATCGTCAGCTCAAGCTGAGAATTATCAAATGTCTATTGAGTACTACTTTCTGTTCTCCCCAGTGCCTAGTGACTGTGGCGTGTTACTAGGTCTTCTGCTGGACGCGGGTCTGGCCCTCTTCTAAATGACGAATGTTGGAGGTAGCTCAGCTCGGTCTTCATGTCGTGAGCGCTCTTGACACGTTGCGCAGAGTAGAACGCGGGTTGCGCTGGATCGAGTTGATGCAGCAACTGCAACCGTATGCCACTCTGCAGTGTATCGCTCATTGAGCACTTGCAGTTCTTCAATGAATCGACCCCACGCTTTCCCTCGGAACTACGCGTTGAAGGTACACGTATCTACTATCGGCCTCAAGCTACCTTCCTAATAAGGCCTGTCTTTGCAGCCTGCTGCTGTTCCGAGTAGTCATTGAACTCTACTCGAGTGGATATGAATCGAGACGGCCAAATTGGTCTACGTCTAGGCGGCGCGTTCCGACAATCAGCTCGAGCTGGATTGAGGTTTCTTTCATGTCTGTCTGTCTAGGCGGCGCGGCCCGACGGCTCACCTTTGGAGATTAAAATCAACGTGATGTCTAGGCGGAGCTGCTCTCTATCAGCTTCGGCAAACCGCCTCTACTGTACAATTCAATACGTTCCAGCTATTTGGCAAATGTCCACGTACCTATAGCAATTGTTGTGAGCATAGTCGCTCAAGCAGTGACAGGGAAAGAGAATCCTTTCTAGCGATGGTCGTCTAATCAATTAGGGCCAAGAAGCAGAGACTCGAGGCCTAGTTACTACTCCCAGTGTATGTCTGGCATTCGTAGACTATTTCCAAACCGGCCTAGTAAAGACTAGACAACCGCCTTACAGCTGTCCAAACGCACTAGTACTGCTCTTACTAACAGTTCATACCTAAAACTACCAACTGCTGTGTCCCTCTTCACCAACGCTCTGGTTGAGTCCACAATACGTGACTCACTCTGCTGCAACAGCTGCGTCCTCGCCATCACCATTACCAGCCACCAGAAATGAGTCCTTACGATGCGCACCACTCTCCCTCTTCTGCACACCCTCCAGGACATCTTCTGGCTTCTCCAGCTGGTCGAATGAGAAACCACCTCCGCGACGCTCGAATTCTCTTGTGAACCTCTTCACGTTGTTGGGCGTCAACTTGGTCCCAGGTGGATAACGATTCTGCTCTGACCCGTACTCTTCCCCATCGACTGGAGGGATCAATCGATTGGCTTGAAAACCTACAGCAGGACGATAACCCAAAGCAGCCTCTTCCAAGATCGCTGCGTTCTCCCGGACCTTGCGTTCAATTGTTGACTGCGTGCCTGGATGGGGATGAGGCGCACCCATTTTCTCGAACGGCACACCGCTGCTCTGATATTCATCTCCAGGGGTCGGGCATCCAAGCACAAAGCGGTAAAGCAGCGCTCGGGGTCCATATAAATTCCAGAACGAAGCTTCTTGCCAGAAAGGCATTGTATCGTAGGGCGTGTGAGGGAACACGACGTTGCCCTGGGAAAGTGTCAGAGTTGTTCATACTAGGTCTCGAATACACCCACATCTTCTTTTGGCCCATCTGGTGACCTTTGATATGGACTCAGGCGTGGTAGACCAAATTCTTTGATCAGCCAGCCGCAGATACGGAAGATGTCGAAGACGATCTCGCGAAGAAAAGGCGATGGATGTAGCTGTTCCATTCGACAGTAGTATACAACTGATCAAGGTGTCAGTCAGATCACAATATTTGCCTTGTGTTACTCACTGTCCCAGTCAAGGATCGAGGCCACTACTTTCGCGACGAAGCCCTTCAGAAAGCTGGGAACAGGATACAGCACTTGCCACAGCATCGCCATTGCCATGACTTCATTAGCTGGGTCTCGCCAGCGCATGGTCTTCTCAAAGTTCTGTTCCTCTAGTAAGCAATCGTACATCTAGCATTATAATTCATGCAACTCGCCTTTCGCCACTCCAATGCCTGGTGCAGCGTTCTGGGAACATATCTGCATCCAAACCGACACCCAATCTCCCGCCACAGTACCCACCTAACGCTCAGTCAGCAACGAGTCGATCAGGCAGAGATCGAAACCTACAGAGCTTGCACTTCGAAGGGCTCGAGCTTACGATACCCAAACCTGTTGATCCAGGGGACCGGAGCAAGGCCGAAGTGAATGACGAGATACAAAACATCGTCGCTATTTATTTTGATGCCGTATCGATGGTGCTGGCCAGTCAGTCAAGTCGTGCTATCCTAGGCATGTTCGACCTACGTGTTCATTGATGCGAGCAATGACCAAGCTTGAGTTCGTTGACCTGATGGGGTAGGCCATCAGGCCTGTCATGAGATGCACTGTAGCTTGCATTCGCTGATGCTCAACCCGCTTGTCCTCATTGATGAAGTGACCAGACGAGCTAATCGCCCGCGCCACACCTGGGTCAGTACTCGTCCTGAAGAAGTCAGACAACCAGCCAAATTGGAAGAGACGAGGGAATTCCCATTCGGCTATGTTCTGCTCAATTTCTTTGGCTTGCTCGATCGTCATATCTTCCCACGTCTTTGGATCAGCCGAATTGAAGCCATACTTCCATTTAATGGCATCAATACGGGCGTAGCGCAGTTTTCGCTGGATATACTTCAAGGGAGCCCCAGTCAGAAGAGCAAAAGCTGCTGCTTTGAGAGGGTTCCTCGAAGCATATTGTGTAGCTACAGATAGAGCAGGCTTGATGATGTCAGGGAAGGCAATGTAGATGGCCGCGACGGCGAGATAGATGGTCGTCCAGAGTTTAGTCGACTTTGAAGCAGGCGAGTGGCGCCAGAAGATGGGGACGAAGAGCAGCGTTGCAGCAGACAATAACTGCTTGACAGTAAGCGTAGCCATGTCTTGAGATGGAGGGCTTCAATGTGTGTCCAGCAAGGCAACCTGTGGCTGTTTGGGCTGCAGACGTACGATGATATATGTGTCGTTGGAGCTCGCCCTCAGCGTATGGCGCCACCAATGCCTGACTTTGGAAATCTCTCCTCTCCTCAGTCTGGGTGTTCTCCACGAGCGTAACAGGGGCTTTGACAACCATGATCCTGGCTTTTGGCAGGCTGCCCCACGAGATGTTACCGACCTTCAGAAGGGATGCTAATCACCCTCACGAATTATTCCGACAAGATTGGTAATGATCCTCGAAGATCATCAGCCTCGAAAACGCAGTCCCAATAACGAAGGGCTAGAGCCGAGCAGAACATGGGTTGATTTGTCAAACTGGCTACGAGAGCATCGCATGATCATGTGGAGCTGAGGAGGCGTACAAGGGCCAAAGAGGTTGGTTGAGGTTGAAGACAATCGAAGTCCTCGTTAATCGTCCGCACGTGCCAAGGTCCGAGGCGTCATGCAGACCAGAATCGGGATTGTAATGCGATTTTGCTTTTGCTCTTGATCCCATACACTTTACTGACACAGCGGAACGCGGTCATAACGACGCGAGGCCATCACAATTGATGTACCAAGAGCTGAGCGTAGGCTCTTGACAATGGCATGGTCAAACGCCACGATTGAACGAACATTGAAGCAATCTCGATAGCGCAGACATTGGTCATCAGATTCACATATCGAACTCCTTCCTCATCCTATCAAGATATGCCATGACGTTCGCTTTGCTCTCAACATATCCAGTGCCAGGCCATTCCTGTGGCTGATCAGTGAGATGTCTCAGCATACTGTATGCTGCGGCATCGATGTTGTGTGGTTCGTCCCCGAGGAAGTATCTCTTGTTACCAAGAAAGTTGGCCACAGCATCAATGTCCACTCTGTACACCTCCAGGACGTTCTCATGACTCCGCCTTCCCATCCCATGTCCGTTAAAGCCCTGTAGTATACGCACACGAAATGCATCGAGTACCTTGCGTAGCTGGGGAGTCACTTCTGCTCCAGAGACCTGTGGAACAGATCAGCAAGTGCTTTCCATGAATGCTCAGACATACATACGATATATGGAATGTACGCTTCCCATCCTTGGTCCAGACGCCACCTAGGCTCGATAACACCGCTCCAATATAGATGTTCACAGAAGAGACGATCCCATGCCACAGAGACGGCTTGATCAGAGGAGGACAAGGCCTTGTCGAGCGTGATGCCGTGTCTTCTACCCAGATACGCGATGATCTCGCTAGAATCGCTGATCTGTTCTACGTCAGCACAGCTCCTCCGGTCCGTTCTTCAACGACCTGCCTTAGTACCATCATCGTCGACTATGTATGGGAGTTTACCGCACGGGGCATTGGCATCAAGTTCAGCCAAATTTTCCGCCTGATACTTGTACGGCGTTCCGGTCATTTTGAGGAAGAATATGAGTTTGGTCACATAGGGGCTGATGTCTGGCAAGCCCCATGCTGGGACATAGCCGTATACCGTGAGCACCATTTTCGCTCGAATTTGACGTGCCTGGTACTGTCGAGAATGCTGGATGGAGTCAGAAGGAGTTGAAGCGAGTGTGATTCCATGCGGACGCAGCCTGTACACATAACGTCGTTGTCGTTGTGGTACATTGCTCGTACCGCACGGGGCGCTTCCAGCCTTCGCAGACACAGCAAGGTCAGTTTGTCATCCAGTAGAGCGACTCCTCTTTCAACTCTCTTCGTGATTGGCATTCAACTTTTGGCTTCGTTTAGATCCCAGCGTAATTGGAGGTCAATGCTGGCAGATGCCCTTGTCCTTGCACAATGCAAGGTAGCAGCTGTGTACAAACACCAAGCAGGGTAGCAGAGGAAGTGAGACGCTCTGGCCACAGGACTGCAGGTAGTCCTAGACTGCAGCGAAGAGATCGACTTGAAGCGCAAGGTATCCCCATGATCTGTTCAGTGTCCATGCAGCTAACACTGCAATCGTGGGCGTGGTCGCCTGATAAAAGGAAGAGAAAGAGGTGGAGAAGATCGCAGGTGTCTCACTTCTTTTGCTACCCTGCCCAGCTGCGCGATAGACTTCAATTGGAGCGCGGAGACATCAACGTCTATCGTTGCTTCCACGATCACACAACGATCGCGACGAGAATAAACGGGAGAAGGACAGGAAATGCAACAGTCTCGACCAAGTCTGCTTGGTAATCGTCGACTGCAGAGTGCAGAAGAGGTAGATAATCCAGCTAAGGCCATTTCCATCCCGTAGTCTCTCAAGCGCCATTCGCCATGCCCACCGCCGGTAAGCTATTGTCATAACCAATGTCGACATTATACCTGCTAATCCTCTCCAAGTGCTGACAGGATGCAATTCCGGCATTGGCTATGAAATGGCCAAAGTCGCCTTGCAAGACGGCTACAAGGTGTTTGCCCTCGACATTGTATTCGGAGAAAAGCTCAAATCGTTACAAAATGAAGGCTGCAATATCGGCCAACTGGACGTAACGAGCCCAGAGTCCATAGCAAAAACCAGAGAATGGATCGGATACGAGGCTGTCGACGTCCTGTTCAACATCGCAGGTGAGTAACCTCGAACACTAGTCACGGAAATGCGTTACTTACAAACCCAAGGCATAATGCCGGACCCGAAGAAGGAGGACACTCTCGACACTGTCAACCTCGCAACCATCCACAAGAGCTTCGCAATCAATGCGTACGGACCTTTCTTGCTCACTCAAGCACTTCTTCCGAACCTGCTCGCAGCCAAAGCGAGTCCCAAACGAATTGCCGTCATTTCGTCACGGGTGGGATCTATCGCAGACAACACGTCAGGCGGAGCCTATGCGTATCGAGCATCGAAGACGGCGGTGAACTCGTTTTTCAAGTCCCTTGCCGTGGAGCTCAAAGATCAGGGAGTTGCCATCACCATCCTCCATCCTGGCATCACGAATACAAATCTGAGCCCAGACTTGAAGCATGTTGCTGGAGTAGTCCAGCCAGAGGTCGCCGCCAGAGGGCTTTGGAAGCTCGTGAAAGAGAAGGGGTTGAATGACACGGGAAAGTTTTGGCATCGTGACGGAAGCGAGTTGCCGTGGTAGAATGTAGTCACAATAGATCGGAATCATGTGACAATGCGCCGTTCCCTATGGCCGAGATCTAGACTTCAATGTCAGTCGAAGAAGATCGGCAAGTTGAAGATGGGCAATTCCACTTTCACTCGTCTGCACGACCGTCTGAAACTGAATGGTGATTAATTAGAAGTAGTGGTATTGGTACAGCACGAGAAAGCTGCAAAATCCGGGTTGCTCGCTGTTCCTCGTCTCACGTAAACCCGCCCCATGCTTCCCGCCCAACGCCGCGCTTATAAACATGACATGCCACTTTGCAAAGCACATCCAGGCGCTTTTTTCACCTCCTGTTCTTGCTGGCCTTCGAACTGGCTCTCGAATTCGCTCTACTCCGTCCACTGGCGGACTTGAAACTCTCCCTTGTGTTGACGCGATCCAAATCGAATGGATTGCCACCGTATGCACCAGCCGAACCTCGCCGAACCGTCGTCGCTCGACTCTGGGTCGTTCGGATGGGTGCAAATTGTGGTGACTCGATATCCTTCTCCGAATCTGCAATGGACTGCCGACGCTCGACTTCTTCGACCGGCTCTCGAGGGCGATCCTGATCGTACTTCTCTTCGTCGGCTGCCTCCTCGCTGTCCATAGGTGTAGCAATATCCTTGGAGTCGTCTGGATCCTTTGATGTCTGCTGTTGCATGTCTCGCATGAACTTCTCCGACTGAGCGGCATACTTGCACTTGGTCCTGATCTGGGCTCCGTACTTGTAGAAGATGAAGGGGAAAGGCACACACACCAGAGCCAAGAAGGCTGGTATGGACGATGCCCAATGGATGCCGAGTCCGTCAAACATTTGCGTGGTGAACAATGGGAAGACAGCTCCGAATATGCTTCGCAACACCGAGTTCGCTGCCAGGACAGAGGCAGCGAAGATGGTATACGAGTCGATCAGGTAGTTCATGATGCCGAGGAAGATCAAGACCATGCCAAATCCAAATGGTGCGCCAGCCATGATCGAGACGATCCAGTGGATGGACGGATAATTTGTCCAGGCAAACCAGAAAAGGCCAATCGGGACGGCAATCGAGCCGACCATGCAAAGCGGCAGTCGAGCCTCTGGCGGTGCGAAGCCTTCGTATTCGTCACTGATTCTCGAGTATCTCTTGTTGTCCCAGATTGCGTATCCGACGGCCATCAACATACCCACGGCCACGCCCAGGAAGGCAAGCCCACCAATGCCGGGGGACCAGCCGCGAATCTGTTGATACACGATTGGAAAGGCGCCAAAGCACTGTCGTTGTTAGCACCCAAGCTTCTGGCAGGCAAAAGACACTTCCACGTACCATGTAAAGCGTGCCGTAGATGATGGCCATGTAGATTGACAGGAGCAGGACGATGGGCTCTCGCGTGAGGAGAATTGGAGGACGCGACAGTGAAGTCTTGAATATCTCGCCAACCGAGACCGAGCCTTGCTGGATATCTCCTCGCGTCTTGTACACTTTACCGGTCATCTGCGATAGCTTCTTGGCACGCTGGCGGAGAATGACTGGAGGATACGTCTCGGGCAACACGCAGGAACCAAAGATCCAAAGCACTCCAGTGAAAATGGCCATGACTCCCTCAACCCAGCGCCAGCCGACGGTCTCGCCCACGAACCCACCAACAATCGGGCCTAGAACAGGACCCATGAACGGCGCAGCAGCAAACAGGGACATGGCGAGACCACGCTCCCTTGCAGGGAACATGTCAGCAATCACACCACCGGCGTTGGTGAGCGGGCTTGAACCGATAGCTCCAGCGAAGAATCGAAGAATGATCAGGGTCCAGATGTTTTGGGATCCAGCCGCGCCAGCATTGAAGGCAGTGAGGCCAGCATAGGTGGTGACGAAGAGGACCTGTCGACCGAAGAGTTCAGATAAGGGAGCCCATCTAGGATGCGTCAGCAACAAAACATGGCCAGTACGCCTTGTCAGACTTACAACAATGGCCCAATCGCGAAACCTAGCACGAAGAGGGAGATGCCCAGAGTATAGACTTCTTGACTGCAACCAAACTCCTCGATGACTTCCCGTGAGCCTCCAGAGTAAGCACTGGAGACGAATGCTACGGCCAGGGTCGCGATGGCCACAACCTGGGAGGCAGACAGTCAGCATCCCTGTCGGCGAAGTCACGTTGCTTCATCGTACCATGGTCAATGACCACTTCTTCCACTCGCTGTACAGCATCGGGTTTCTGGGGTCATTCTCGATCCAGACCACGACATATGGATCTTCTTCCGTTCCGCTGCCTTCATACTGCCAGTTTTGAACCTCGGGAGTGACGCCGGCCTGGTCAATGACCTGTCGCAGATGCGAGATCTGTGTTGGCTTTGCGGCGGCGGGCTTGCCGCCCTCGACGTCCTGGTCGGACATGGTTGCAAGGAGGAATGTGGAATGTCTTGGCGATCTGTGGGATCTCAACAAGAGAAGCAGGGGTTGTCCTCGGTCGATATGACGACGCGAATGGGTATATTTTGTTTTGGATGCTTCAGTGGCTTGGAATAGCGCCGCGCGCGGTGTGCATCAGAAGTGAAGGTGCCGACCGCAGGGCTTGAATTCCGACGGCTATCGGCCAGTATTATGTGAGTGAATGCACTTGTTGACGGGAGGGAGGATGGCGAGATAGAGAGGCGCGATCGGAAAACCGGAACAAGAATGCGAGTGAAGTTTTGCAAAGCAGTTATCACCGTCTCGAGCAGGTGCAAACTCCGTGCCACGCGCGCCACAAAAGAGGCTTCGAGTCGCCATGACGATGGGCCTCCCCCATGAAATGCCAATCAATTGGGACGGACGCTGGCCTGCAGATACCCGAAAATGCCGTTCTGCTCGCTGCACAATGCATAAAAGCCCAAGCGTCTACATAGACGTCATCTCTCAGTCGCCTGCATGTGATCGGGGTCGGATGTACGCCGACTTCACAGATTCACCACCCTAGGAGGTACTCATGAACGTCTTCCCGTACTGGCCTTCCCAGAACGAGCATGAATTCGCTTGCAGCTTCGCATATCACTTCCCCGCCAGACGACGCTTGGTGCGATGTCGATTCCAACCCGCGGGGCGAGAGTTCGTGTTTGCCGCCGTCGGGATCGAAGGCTTGCTTCTAGCGTTCATAACTTCATCGCCATTAGCCGACATATCTCCCGATGGCTGTATCCGTGGACTTTCCATCGCATCTGCCCGGCCTACGTCCGTAGAATCATTCTGCGGTGGCGAATTCTGCTGAAGAAGCGAAGATAGCTACCTCCTATGCTCCTGTGGCGTACAAATTTTCGAGTCGCACAATATGCAAGGACCTAGCGCCGTTGGACGGCCCGATTCCCTGACCAGGTTGAGGCTCTGCGGTAAGCATGGCATGTGCAGAGGCGTACTCGCATTCGGTCACAACAGGGGTACCCCGATGCGATCTGTGTCGCGTGTCGACCAAGCTGTCGGTCGCCAGACTCAGATCCTTGGCACGTAGGTTTGGTCAAAGTCCCCGGATGGACAGGCGCTTGCCGTTGGCAATGTCCATGTATGTATGACATACCCAGCTGTGGCAAGACTGAGGTCCGGTAATGACGAAAAGCAGGTGACGGCGATGTATTGGATGATGTCTGTTGGGCAGCTACGAAACAATGGCCAAAGCACTCTTGACCTGTAGGGTCTTTTCAGTGTCCACGTCGGTGGTATCGTAAGGGGGCGGGTGCACAAAAGTGAGGTTTACTCCTGGCTGAAAGACCATGCAATGTGAGCTGCCTCCGTAATGGAACATGCCAATCTCTTGACCCTTGATGATGTCGTCTCCTTCGCTGACTGTGAACTCGCAGCTCGACACCTCTGCCATGCCGATGAACACGATCGCCTGGGAAACGTGTCAGTCGACGTAAATCATCGGTAGCCTCGACTCACCATCATCCCAATTTTTGGGTTCTTTGCCTGAATGTATACAATCGACCTCGTAGCCACAGCACTGATATACGGCTGTGAGAAGTCCGGTGCGCCAGGATCCGGATCCGTGGCATTGCCAACCAGGCCGTGGAAAACATTCTCGCTATAACTAAAAGCGAAGGGTAGAAGGTCAGTATGTCTCAGACAGAATTTCAGATGTGCCCCGTGTAGCCTTCACTGTACTTACTAGGTGCCTGCAACTTGCTCGATCTTGATGACCTTGCCGCTCACTGGAGCATGCCATCGATGATACGACAGCGCGCTTAGATATGCCTGATATACTGTCCCGCCTACGAATTGCCGTGCCTCGGGGGCAAAATTGAGCATGTTGACCAACGAATAAGGCTGCTCTTTAAGGTAGAAGTTGTCGTAGAAACTGACATTGTGCTGGACTTGAAGTGGCGCAGATTCGCAAGCGTTGTCGATGACAAGCGTCGGATCTGGATAACGAGGGTCGGGTGGCCCGTTGTCTGGTGCTTCCGTTGGTCGGATGCCTTTGTTGAACCGACGCACGAAATATTCGTCCCATGTCTTGAATCCAAGATATGGTGCCGAGACGTTTGGACAGGCGAATAGCTGCTCAAAGGTGTAGTTCGTCATGCCATCGTTAGCCGCCTTGGAGATGACCTCTCTACCAGTGGCATCGAGCCATCCGCCCAGGACTTCCTGCGAAGCTGGTGATGCCAGATATCTCGCCCATTGCGACAGCACGCTATGGAGTTGAGTGTTCACGATGGGCGACAGGAAGAAGTCGTAGCCAGATATCGTTCCCATCGGCCAGTCGAGAACGGCATTTATTGGAAAGCCAATGACACTGGGCGCCGTAGGTGGATCTTGCTTGTTCGAAAACTCGGGGCCTTGCTTAATGATATGATCCAATATCACGACGAAGTCACTCAAGTTGCGGATCGAAGGGTTGCCGTCTGGTGTTTCGTTGTAAGGCGATTTGTCCGGCACCTCGGTAAACATAGCATTTCCAAGTTGCTCCAGTCCTGAATGTCTTTTGATGACCTCTTCAAACTCTTCGATGACAGGGCTTAATGTGCCATTGTAGTGGGTACGAGCTTCGGTCATCTTGCTTGCAACCCATCGCTGCAGAAGTCCTCTGTCCTTTGGGAGCCAGTTTCCCAGTGAGTGCTGCCGTAGCACGTCTGACTCCAAGAGCACGGCTCGTGTAGAGTCCTGTGACGCACTGGGTAGCCCATCTACCCAGCTCGCTAAGCTGATCCAAAGAAGGGCTGTCGTTATTAAGAGCATCATGATTTTGAAGCAACAAGAATGAACAAAGCAGACTGTACAGTCGATTAAGTGGACGGGCAGTTTAAGACAATGGCCACAGGATGTTGCCTTGGCTTTACATCAAGCATTCGCCAGAAGGCTTGTGTCGTGTCTAAAGAACTGTGCGGTCCACCGGCCACGTCTGCACCTGGATGACGGTGGAGTCCGAGGCTCTGCATGCTCCCTCTCCAGAGCTCTGGAGGGTGATCGAGTGTGAAAGTGCCACAACGACTTGAACTCTAGTGACAAAGGCGAGCTCCCTGGCGCTGGTAGCCAGCCCACTTGGTGTCGAGTTTGACCCTCGCTCGAGGCATTTCCGCGCAGAAGTCGAGTTGCCCCTACAAAACAAAATGCACTTCTCTGAATGCATGCCGAGATCAGCTCCATGGTGAGGAGATGTCCTCCCGCATTGTCACTCGTGCCATGTCTCTTGCACCGGCGGACGTGCGGAGGCCAGTAACATGTAAACATGTTCCGCATCGACAAAAGTCTGAGAGAAAGACAAGAGGAAGAAAGAGAGTCGACTGTGAGAGTGTCATTGAAGCCGTATCATCGTCGTAGCCGACGGGACAAAAGGATGGAGCGTTGTCATCAGCCAGGTGAGGTCAACGTCGAAACGCCACGGATTCTCAGGCAACCCATGTCATGACATCCTTCGCTTTCCTCAATCGAGAGCAGTGACCTCAGCCACACCTCCTGACTTTACATGTAGCTTGTCTTTCTTCCCTTCACCTCCCCATCCATCACCAACACTGCCACGCTCTTCCAAGCTCTCCGGATCCATGCCATGCATAATCTCGACTTTCTTGCCATCGAGACTTTCGTCAATCTGCTCCAGCGTCCGGCCCGCAGTCTCGACCCAACAAATCAGAACAATGGCAATCTGCACAAAGTCCCACACACCGTTGATCATATACGTCTTCCATCCAATGGCATCCAGTGCGAACGGAAACGCAAAGGTGACCAGCAACCCGCATCCATTGGCAAGGAACGTGTAGATGCCCATGCCTGTGCTGCGGATGTTGTAGTTGAGCACTTCAGGCGGGTACAACACCGAGAGCGGTGTCCAGCCCACGCTGTAGGATCCCTGGAAAAGGAAGATGGCTGCAACAGTCCCGTACACCCCGGGCGTGTAGGTCGATGTACCATACAGCTTGGTGAGTGCTCCTACGATGAAGATCATGATGGCGCAGAGGAGCCCCGACATTAATGCCATTGATTTGCGGCCCATTCGGTCGCACAGGACTGGAAGCTTTGTCAGAGAATTGATCCCACGCACGTCGTGGAGACTGATCTTACATGTGCCCCCGATTGCGACGCAAAGACACCATGCGTTCAGGATGATGTTAATCTCGAGCTGAGTGGTCGAATCCGTGATGCCTGCTTGGTCGAGCATGGTACCCACTGCAGGAGATCAGCCAAGAGATGCAGTTTTCGTTGTCAGTACTTACGGTAGTAGGAAATAATCTGCAGGAGATCAGCCACGAGATGCAGTGTTCGTTGTCAGTACTTACGTTGTTTCCACTCAGCATGGTAAAGACAGCGACTGTGCCAGCAAGGAAGATCCGCTTCCGACTACTGGGATCGATAACGACCGCCTTAAGAGCCAAAGGTTTGTGCAGCTTCTCGAATTCCAAGGTCTCGATGATCTCCCGAAGATGGTGCTGTACTGCCGGATCTGCGACGACCCCGTTCGAATGTGTCTGGGCCAAGGCGACGATTGCTTCTTCCGTCCTTCCACGGCTTTGTAACCAGCGGGGACTCTCGGGAGTGAAGAACAGCATAACGATGCAGAGGACACTGAAGACACCCTGCAGTAAAGACGGTATTCGCCAGGCCCATGTGGAGTCGAGCTTTGCTGTACCATACGTGGTGCCAGAGGCAATAAGCCCGCCTACGCCTTGTCAGCACACTAAATGGCCGATGAAGAGGAGTGCTCACCGATGTACCAGGCATCATACACCAGTCCAAGGCCCCAAGCTCGGAAGCTGACAGGCAGCGTTTCAGAAAGGCTTGAAACCACATTAGCCAGACCTCCTTGCGCGGCACTTGGCCTTTTCCTCAAGCTAGACAGACGTACTATACTGGAACCGCGATAGACGTAGCGCCAGTGCCAAACCCAATCAAGAACCGTGCAAAGACGAACATGCCCACGTTCTGAGCAGCGGCTTGGATCACAACGCCAATGATCGTAATGACAGCGCCATAGAACAAAGCCCATTTTCGACCGATCCAGTCAGGTACTCTGGAGTACAAAATGACGACGCACCCTCCAACCCAGACACTGGCAGTGTTCAGGGCTGTGGTGGTGGTGTTGAGGGCGAAGTAGTCGGTATAGGAGGGCAGGATGTTCAAGCCATTCATCATGGAGGCATCATAGCCCAAAGTCTGAGACACATCAGCACTGTATGCGCTTAACAGCACTGGCGGTAACAGGCACCCGTACTGTAGAGGTGACAATGGACGTGAGTATTAACAATGCCCGCACGACAGAGGATCGCCGTGGAATCCGTTCTGGGAAGTTCGCGTGTTGAAACTGCATGTCTGCTACGACCGGCGAACCAGAGCCAAGATAGAAAGCATGAGAGCAGCGACGGACATACGAGGCTCTTGTATTCTTTCATTGCGGCTTTCCCTCGCGAATGACCGTATCTATCTTATCTGCTTGCTTGCGTCGCCTTTCCACAGGATCCAGTGGTCTTCAACGGGAACGTCGCCTATTCCTCTGCCGAGATACATCCCATCGTCGAACATTTGATAGCCCAGTGCCATGGCGACTAATGTAGCAAGCCTCGAGGGCTGAGAGGCGCGTTTGCTTATCCGAGGGGGTGGACATGGAGGCGTTGGCCGTCGGGCAACAGTGGAGAAGATAAGACATCTTCTCGAGCACCCCGGAGGAGCACTCCCCACTCCTGGCCTGAAATATAGTCGACAGTACTCTCGACACTTGTAGCAAGCTCACATTGAAGGACACCCATCTTTAGGATCAATCACCATGCCCGGACAGCTTTCACAATGGCCCAATTGGCCCGAATTCTCCTTCGCCGAGGCAGAGAAAGGCGATGATCTCGTCCAGTACAAACGTGCAATCGTCGACAGATACGGCAAGGACGCGTTGGTCCAGAGCTGGCGAAAGACCTGCAAAGAACTCGAAAGCCTGACGCAAGACATCTCCAGGGCCGGAACAAGCTATATCCCAGAGGTTGACTATGAAGAGCTCCTCACGCTTTCGCCCCAGCAAAAGCAGAAGCTGATGGATGTCGGGTGTTTTAAAGTCAAAGGCGTCGTACCGAGGAAACAGGCAGAGGGTTGGTTCCAGGACTTGAAGAAGTATGTTGCTCAAAATCGAGCGGCCATCAAAGGTATGCGTGTTGTCTGCTGAACATGTGGTGCAGCGGATGCTGATGTTTGATGTAGGCTGGCCGGACGAGACACCGTTCATATTGAATCTTTATTTCGTGAGTGTTGTGCTCGGTCGAGGCAGCGTATGATCTGACAATGGTATTTTGTAGTCGCCTTCGCAAATAGCAGCACGCTCTCATCCGAACATCTTGAGTTTGAGCCGAATTCTCAACAGCTGGTGGCATGGCGCAGAGCCATCAACGAGCAAACCCCTGTCGTACGCCGATGGAGTACGCATCAGACCACCCGGTGTTCCATTCTACGGCCTAGGTCCACACATCGATGCGGGATCTCTAGCTCGCTGGACCGATCCAGTATACCAGTCAGTCTACTCATCTGTCTTCTCTGGCCAGCCCGAGCAACTTGACAATTACGATCTTTCCCTCCGTCAGAATGCGGATCAGGCAGCGTTCCCTGGGACGGCCCACTCAACAGTCTTCCGATCCTTCCAGGGCTGGACCGCCTTCTCGCCAGCCGCACCAGGAGAGGGCAGCCTGATGTTGTACCCCAATGTCAAGTGGAGCATAGCATACGTTCTCCTTCGCCCGTTCTTCAAGGAACCCGTAAATCCAAAGGATATCCTCGACGCTTCGAAGTGGACATTCGACGTCGATACGCCTTGGTTCCCAGGTACATGGAAAGACGACAGCCAAATGCTCAGCCCGTCCTCCCACCCTCACCTCCGTATGAAGGAGTGCATGGTCTCAATCCCGCCCATGGAGCCAGGTGACACAATATGGTGGCACGCTGACATGGCGCATGCTGTCGAAGTGGAGCATTCGGGTTTGAATGAGGCTTCTGTGGCGTATATTGCTGCAACTCCTTCGACGGCGCAGAACAAGAAGTATATCAAGCAGCAGCTTGAGAACTTCCTTGCTGGGGTACCGCCGCAAGATTTCCAGCATAATAAATGCACGAGTGAGAGGAAGTTGGAAGGATTCGTGGGAGAGACGGGCGTGTTGAGCGAGGAGGGAAGGATGGCGATGGGGTTCGGACTTGCGTGAACATCGGCCGTGGTCTGGGAGCCGCAGCAATAGGCTGAGTGACAAAAGGGGTAAACAACTTATATCAGCAACGCGAAGGAACATTGTGGATTTGAACATACTCAGTCATGAACTTTTGGCTTGATGCATTACATCAGTGCTCCGTCGCTATTGAGAGCCGAGGACGCGTCCCAGTTCTTCGCCCCTATCAGCGGCCGCCTTCACGGCTTTGTCCACAATGGCTGCAAAGCCTGAAGCCTCGAAGCTCTCTAGCCCAGCCTGCGTGGTGCCATTTGGGCTTGTGACGTTCTTCCTCAATTGGGCGGGAGGATCTGATCCTTCGACCATCATCTTGCCAGCGCCAAGGCACGTCTGTGTCGCCAGGCGCGTTGCTTGCTCTTCGGACAATCCCAACTTCGTGCCGCTCGCCACAAGGTGCTCTACCATGGCGAAGAAGTAAGCAGGGCCGGATCCTGACAAGCCAGTCACGACATCGAGTAGCGACTCCTTGTCGACCCACTCGATGGCACGGCTGACGCTTTGGAGTAATTGGCCGACTTGATCCTTTTGCTCAGATGTGACGTCGCTACCTGCATACACTCCACTTGCGCCCTCACCAAGCAGGGCTGGAGTGTTCGGCATGACCCTCACGATGGGCGGGCTGGCGCCATCCTTGGTCGTGCACCATTCCTTCAGACTTGCCGCCGTGATACCGGCAGCGATCGAGACCAAAAGTGGCAGGGACGAAGCTTGCGATGAGAAGGCTTTGGAGGCAAGCTCCTGACACACAGTCTTGGCTACCTGTGGTTTGATGGACAAGATGATTAAATCGGCGTCGATGGCGGCCTCAGCGTTGTCGGTGGTTGTATCCACGCCCAGATCGGCCATCTTCTTGCGGTTGACGTCCCATGGCTCGGAGACCATGATGCTGGTCTTGTCGAAGCCCTTGCTGAGCAGGCCAGAAATGATGGCAGCGGCCATATTGCCGCCTCCTAGGATGGGTTAGTGTTGGTCTTGGTGGGACAAGGACAGGCGTACCAATGAAGGAGATTTTCTTGGAGAAGAGATCAGGTGCCATGGTGGAGTGTTGAAATGGAATGGCTGTGTATCACAAATTCAATGTTGTTGTTTGCAGTCCCGTCAATGGAAGAAAGGACTGATGAGGTCGGCTTCCATGTCCGAAAGCCATGACTAAGCGAACCAGCGACATGGACCCGTCCCTTCACCTGCAATGGAAGGGCGATGGCGATAGCGAGGGCGTCGAAGACTCCATGTGCCGCTCTGCCAGGCCAGATGGAAGAAAGAAAGCATCGATTCCCTGATCGTGACTGCGAATATCAATACCGGTCCGTCTGTTTGCTGAGCCACACATCATATCATCCTCCCGCTCCTCCACAATCTATTATAACGGCCATGAAATTACACTCCAGCCACCATCCGCGGCGGCAAGTTGCAACGCGTTCAGGGAAGGTTCCAATAGCGTGCTTGACTCCTGGCAGTACTCGTGCTTTATACACATATGGCACGCGTCTCGCTCTGAAGACAGAGTATACCTTGCGTCTTCCCTCATCAAGCAATCCAATTCCAGCGTCAGTCAACCTGTATACACGAAAAGAATGAGCTCGTCAACCGCCATGGCCTCCGGGTCCGGCAGCTACTCGGCCGGCGCCATGATCCCCATCACGCGCAGCTTCGTGCAGAACACGGCCGGCAGCACCATCACCACCGCATACACCCTCGTCGGCCAGGTCTTGTACGATGGCCAGACGAACTGGGTCGGCTACAATTCGGGTAACGCCGGCTATCTCATGACCACGTCTGCGGCCGACGCACAACAAACCACCCTCGCCGACGGCAACACCTACTACGTTTCGGACGGCAAAGGCCCCTCCGGATACCTGGCCGGCGTCACCATCACCGCTGCGAGCTCGGGAGCCGGGGAGACGCCATCCGAATCTATGTCGAGCGGTATGGCGACTGCAACGACATCTGGCCTGGACTCCATGCCAACTTCTCCAACCTCGACCAGCGACGAGTCCTCCAGTAGCTCGTCGTCAGCTTCTGCCACTGCCGCCACCACCTCATCCTCTTCTGGCAGTCACCTCAGTGCCGGGCTGGTCGCCACCCTTGCCGTTGGTCTGCTGGCTGTCCTCTCGCTCTGATGGCATCGAGCACAACAAATGAGCGAATCCGTGGCGAGTGACGACCAGCAATCTAAACTCAACCCTTTGGAGCCTTTGCGTTGAAACATCAATACCCCGCCACGACATCTTACGAGTGTACATACTTACGATCTATTAATCAGAAACATTGTACTTTGGACTGATAAGAGCAAGGCTCTTGCTGATTTCCTGCATACGCCGACTTCGGTAGTAACATATGTTGATGCAAGATGCCAGCTGATCGTGCTAGAACAGTCCCACCGATCGATGTAGAACCGGTCATGTTGATTGCCACCATGTCGACCCGCATGCAGCAAAGCTCTACTTCTTCCTCTCAAAGAATGCACCAACCCCTCCAAGCCTCTGGTTCGGTACATAAGGCCCAGGCCGAGTCGCCTCGCCATCCTCAATCTTCTTCGCCAACTTCAGAATTCCCACCGCAATCTCACGCAAGTCACCAGTAGTGACCGCATCTCCATCGCTCTCCGCACGGGTGATGAACACATCCACCGCCGTACTCTCAGCCGTACTAGTTCCATTCACAGGACCCTCGGCCCAAACCGTAACGCTTGGTTCCTCCTCCGAAGAAGGCGCCGCCTCGACGCCGACTTGGCCAGAAAGTTCCAGAACGGCCACGGCCCATTCGCGCATATCAGCGCTGGTGACGTTCTCGGGATCGACGGCCGGACCCGTCACGAAGATCTCGACGGTGTTGGGCGAGGTTTGGTTGGCTTGTGGGGGCTCAAGCCAGATGGAGACGAGCGGGTCGGTTGGTGTAGTCGAGGCCGAGGGCTGTTGGACGATGGCGGCGTCGGATTTGGGGATGGAGGGATGATTGAGGCGTTTCTTGAGACTTGGGGCCGCGGAGGCGCTCAGCGCGAGGCCGAGTAGGGCAGTGAGTGTTGTGGTCTTCATTGTTGCGTTGGCAAGCGAGTGTGTTTGAGCGCGTAGGTGCTGGTCTGGGGATGGCTGTTAATGAGGAACGAGGCGAACGGCCAGAAGACACTCCTTATATATATCGACGGACGCTCGACACCTTGTACATTTCGACTGTTGCACAGTCCACCCACGCTCCTTTGGGCTCGAAACACATCTTCAAACCCTAATTGACATCCACCACCTAGTACGATGCCCATTGATGTTTCTTCTAACGCCATTCCGGAACTTTCAGCACCATCAATTGATGTCAAGACCTCAATATGCCGGTGAAACATCTTGGCACCAAGAACCGCCAGCGATACTCAAAGCGTACACAAGATTGCTGAGACACTACTTCCAAGAACAATGCTGGTCTCGCTACGACACCACGTGGGCGCACATGGTGATCACATGTGAGCGGGCAAATCTGGGGAGGTCAAAGTAAGTTCGTCTCTTCGGAGAATGTATGCGAAGAAAGTTGGTTTGACACAACATGCATGCCGACTACGCCGAAACCTCGGCAGTGTCTTTGGTCAAGACATTCTGCTTTGCCTGGACCTACTGGCCATGGAGAAACAACAGCAACAACAACAAATGAGAGACCGCCTTCGAGGAGCAAGATGAGTGTGGACGGTTCGTCGTCGTAGTGTCACAGCGCAGCCGGGAGGCTTTTCATTACTTCATCGACAGCCAGAGTGTACACAGCGTCCTCCATCCCGATCAAGAGTGGTGTTCTATCCTCTATTGCCTCTCACGGGGTAGATACCTCACCCGCAATCGCTCCCTTCTATCCCACTTACAATCATCTATCGTACAAGTCTCCTTCGATCTCACGCCCTCGAGGGCCACCACTTCGCACCCTCGGTCCCATGCGCCATTGGACCCACCGTCGGATAGTTCAATTCAAAATCCGTTGCAAAGCTCTGCCAAAAGTTCTCGTCCAAATAATTGAAGAAATCCGCATTGAGCACATCCGTCGGGTTCATCATGGAGGGATTCTCCGATCCAGGTGTCTGTAACTGCGATTGCGGCTGTTGCTGGACTTGCTGTCGCAGGGTTTCACCGCCTTCAACATCCCAATCCCTCGCGCTGTCGGCTGTCTCGCGGAGTGCAGCATTGTTAATGTTCCCTTCGCCAGCGAATTTACTCTCGTACACTTGTCTCATCCACCGGATCCTCTGCGACCACTTGGCGAACGAATCATTGTTGACCGCAATGCCGTCCGGGGTCGAGCGTGTTGCTTCCTCGAATGCGGCGGCCGACTCTTCAATGACGGACACGAAGTTCAGCTGTTCGTTGAGGGCTTTCAGGTCCCAACCTTCGACTTCGAGGGAAGCGAGCTTGGTCAGAACGATGAAGGCGTGAGCGAATTGGCCAAAGACGGAGAAGGGGAGCAGGTAGTAGGCCGACGAGGGAATCGTGTACCAGACATCGAGATACGACTGGATGGCCGCAACACAGCGATAGAGATCTTCGAGGTGGGTGCTCAGTGAACTCGTGCGGTTCTCCTGCAGGTCGATGAGCGAAAGCTCCCACATGAGAATCTCGGCGGTAACGTATTGCATGATCAGGAAGATGTTGTCGCCTTTGCAAGGGTCTGAGCGTTTTAGACGTTCAATGTCCGCTTGAAAGGCCTTGATGTAGACTCTTGCTGGGGCGGTAGGGCTGTCGACAGTGTGAATCGCTTCGATGACGTGTTGGATGCGAACCATTTGGACGAGGAGTAGGTCGCTGTCGTGCTCGCGGGCTTGTTCGAGGCTGTTGAGACATTCATCCATGTAGCGCGTGAACGGCATGGCATCGATCTTCTTGAACGACGATGATAGCATCGATGTCATGTAGAAGACTCCCAGCAGACATCTGCGCTCTTCAAGTGTTGCTATCCGTTGCGTCAGTGGTGGGCCGTGGACCGCCTTGGTGGTTGCGGTCTTGAAATCCTGATTTTGTCCCGGCGACCGATCAAGGCCCATGTCGATACACATAGCGATGGCGAGATGCAGTAGGTTGGTCACTTGATGGCTCCAAAATACATGTGGGTGATACCAAGCGACAAACACAAGGATGCCTTGTATGATGTCGACGGATTTCTCGCTCTCGCCCAGCACTCGACTAGCCACTTCCTTCACAAGCTCCTTTACAAGTGCTTGCTGTTGAGGCAGATCGTGGAACTTGGCAACTGTACATATGGCGCGCAGTAGTAATGGTTTCGTCTCGAACAGCGACTGTGCTGTTGCATTGGGGGGTATCACAACAAAAGGCATCCCAGCAGACATCAACCGAGAATATCGACTTAGCAAGATCTCGGCCTCGCTCAGTGTGATGGCACTTGCGACGGGAATGTCTGACGGTGGGGCCAAAGCTGGTGAAGGCTTCCCATTCTGGTGTCCATTTACGGCGGCATTGTCGTGGCAAAGGCTGTGGAGGACTTCCTCGGTCCGGGTTCCGACGACGGTCTTGTCCTGACCCGAAGATACTTGAGAGACCGGCGGCGATGGCTGGCCATACTCGTTCGTACGGTATGAAGGTTGAGTATTTGACGACAAAGTGTTGACAAGATGCTCGATCTTGCTCTCCAGCTTCTCGAGTTGGGCGGCACGGCTGGCTGCAAGTCAGCGCATGGCAAATGGCAGAGGCACATGAAAAGGCAGTCCGCTCCGACCGATCGTATAGTCATGTATGACATAGATTCCAACCGATGATCGACGAGAAGACGAGCCTTACTTACGTTGTCTTCACAATCTTTTTCCTCCTCAGCACAGGCTCCTTTGAATTGCACTCTTTGTTCAACCTCGCGCAACTACCATTCGTACCCGATCAGCACGACGGAAATATCAAGAAGAAAACCGCTCTATCGATCTCACCGTTCACACTTGTCCGCGCCAGCACTCTTGACACACTTGGCCTTGGCTTTTGCACAAGTAATGCAGGACCTCACCATGGGTTTGGCATGGCCGTCCGAGGCAGGTGGCGGCGGGGCCTCCATGGTCGGTGGCACGAGCAGCACGGCGTCGTTATGCAAAAGGCTGGATCAACGACGAAGCGTTCGACATGGGCCGTAGGGAAACATGTGCTGAGGTCGAGAATGGAGCGGGGCGTGGAGGCAGCTTGAAAGCCCGCGCCGGAGCGGCGAGCGGAGAAGCGTCGTAGCTCCGTCTCCGCTCGACGTTGGTGAGCACGCGCGTGAGATCCTTTCGTTGAACAGTGCTTTCGTTTTCGCTATGATATCGACGTCCAGGCTCCAGTATTCTGAAGGGTCTGACTGGTGTGCGACGACGTTGCTGTAGAACTGCGAGGTAAGTGATAGAATCGGCCTAACCCCTGGGGCGGCCGAGCAGCTGCATAGCACGGCCGAGAGCTACATGAGACGCATTCCTGAAGAGGTCCATGGCGCGGGTCTGCGAATCAATGCGGGAGACAAGGTCGGGTCGGTGGAATAAGGCCGTATCGTAGATATGGAACCATCACCGAAGTGCGACTGCTACTGCACAATTCGAACCGCAGATACCAGCGGAAATGATTCATCACGCAGCGACCTGCTTTTCCAGCGTTTGCTTGACGCCCAGTATCGTTCGCTGTAGGAAATGTCGCGTCTCAAGGCTTGGTAGCAACATCGAGGCTTTTCGTAGTCCCATCGTGAACGCCGTAACCCAGACTCTCCGCCCCGACGCCTCGCTAATCGTGCAGTAAACAAAATGCCAGTAGTAGGCGGTGGGACGAGCGAGAAGGACGTCCTCACCATCGGCCACCATAGCTCCCACCGCCACCACCACGGCCTCCGCGGAAGCCTCCTCCTCCACCTCCTCCCCCGAAGCCTCTACCACCGCGTCCACCGTACCCTCGTCCACCATAGCCACCGCCGTATGGACCTTCATCGTAGCGACCACCATCGTCCATCGGCTCCTCGCGCCGCGGTGGTGGCCTACCCTTTAGCTCCTTGCTCAGTCGCTCATATTCCTTTCGCATTTGCGCATAGCCCAAGTGCATCTTCCCAAAAAAGTGGTCCGCCAGACGTCGGTCATTGTCCAGACGCGACAGATACGCACCGCAGACGTCACAGACTTGCAATTTCTGATGTCCACTAGGTCCAGAAGTATCACTCAAGCTCTTCAGTTCCCTCTCGCGCTCATCTTTCTGCACCTTGTGGAGCTTCAAGGTATGGAACTCCTGTACGGCGAGGTTGACTGCGCCCTGTTCGCTCAAGATCTCCACTTCCACAATTCCGGCCTCAATCGTCTTGGTCAAATCACTGATACTCTTCAACAGAGTATTGGTCTGCCGAATTTCGTCTGGTGTCTTCTCAAGTCGTCGCTGCGCGGTGTCGATTCTGCGATCGCAGTCGGACACGTACTTGCCGATGTCGCGCTGGTAGTCGAACTCGAATCCCCAATCTCTCTTCTGAGTATCGGTGGCGCTTTGATATTCTTCGCGGAGATTGGGTAGGTGTTGTTTGGGGCAAGAGCCGAGATCTTGCTTGGTGTTGGTGAACAGGTCGTGTGGACAGCTGCCGCAAAGGTACGAGCGGCAGACCTTGGGATCGGTAATGGTGAGGGCCGCTTGTTTCTGGATGCCGGGCCCAGCCATAAGCTGGTCGCCCATCAGCTGCTCGAGCAGCTTACGTTGTTCGGCCGCCATGTTGAGGGTGTTTGAGTCAGTGCGTCTGGTTGTCGCAGCTCGAAGATGCCAAAAAGTCGAGATTCAGGCGGAGCTGTTTCCGCTCTGCACGGACGCTCACGTAGATTGATTTAAGCTTCGATTAGTGCAATCACATGAAAGTACACAGATGGGAAGTGCTGCTTGGCGTGAGCCTGATCGTATTCCATTCATAGATATCATACCAGTACCGCACTCTGACGTCTTGGCCGTTCAAGCCACAATTCCCAATCCAGCGCCTACGCTAATACAGAACACAAATGTCATCAAAGGAGCTCGCATCATCCTGCCTCACTCAATGCTCATCTTCATCAAGCCATCATTCGTATCGGCCATAGGCTGCAGTCCCAACTTCTTACCCTGAATGACGAGATTCCCACCACTTGGCATACTGACTGAGCCACCGCTGCCTGTCCTCCCTATTGGAAGAGCGTTCGAGGATCCGGGCAATGGGCCATCACTGTTAGCGATTGGCAGATCGCGCTTATCCTTCCGCTCCGGCGGTTGACCCCAGACAATATTAGAGTCTTTGGCGGAAGGCGAATTGGTAAGGACCGGGCTGTTCTGAGAACTCATTCCTGGTGAGACTGCCCGTCGCTTGATGGTCGCGATGTCGAAATCGTCCTCGCGCTGCCGCTTCTTGAATTTCTGGAGATGCATGTCATCGCTGACGCCAGTCGGGATGGCACTGCTGTTACCATTTGGCTGGAATGCTTCGGAAGCGTCTGACGCTGAAGACCTTGCTCGAGGCCGTCTCCACTGTGTGAAGTCACCCATGGGTGAGTCAATATCGGACATCACACTGCTGCTGTTGCGTGTAAAATTTGGCGGAGGTGGTGTCCGCATGGTAGGGTCGAATCGATTCCAGTAGTTCATGCCACCACTGTTGCGGCTGGCATGTAGGCTGAAGTTCATGCCTAATCCTTTGTCGCCTTCCATCTCTCTGCCAAAGTCTTCCTGAGCAGATTCGGGGACTGCCGGGAGAAGGTTTGGAGATGAGGCTGCCGTTCCGGTCTGTGGCCGATCATGCTGCAGATCGAGCTCCCCAACACTGGTGTCTCGTTCTCTCACCTGTCGTATCGTCTCTGCTTCTTTACGTACGTCGGTGTCGAGAGGTGCGGCCTCTTCCAGTAGCGCAGCACGAATGCGAGCAAAACCCTTAGTCTTAGGCAGCAAGTTGCCACGACGAGTGACCGGACGCCGAACTACGCCAGGCGTAGAAGGTGCGGTAAGAGAAGCTTCGTCACCGCTGTCGTTTCCACTCGAGATGTTCAGACCATCCGTACCCATGGCCAAGCTCTCTCGCCTACTTCTTGCAGCGTTCTGCCACGAGAAATATCCACCGTTTGCTGCAGACTCGATGCTCCTCATGGCCGGGGGCGACTGCGCGCGCGGCGATGCCAGTGAGCTGTATCCGCTGTTGCTAGCACTGCTCGAACTCTTTCTACTCCTCTTTCCGCTCTTGTGCAGCCTTGCCCTGCGTATGGTCTTCATCAGTGAAGCCTGCGCCGGTGAGAAGTGAGCACCGGTTCCCCAAGTGTTACCGCCAGGTGTCGTTGGCGGGTTGAAGGGTGTCGGCGCGTTCGGGTTCTGCAGCTTGTGGACTTGTGGTGTAGTAAACATTGGATCCTCGGCATCGTCTCCCATGCTAGCATCATCATCACTATCCGAGTCCTCACTCTCGGACCCCATCATGTTGACACTGCCCATGGAACTACTCAGCGTGCTCTTTTCTTGTGCCATACTCCACGGCAAGCTACCCGGGCCATTGACATTGGGCGAGTCGAGCGCCATGCTTCCCACCGACATCTTGCGTCCCGGGATGTTGACCGCGCGCTGTGTGATGACGGGTGACGAGTCTGGGCTGCTCTGGTCGGCGAGCGTGGAGTGATGCAAATTGGTGCATGCCCGTGAGAAGTCGAGGCCGCGTGAATGGCGAGGCAGACTCGTGGCAGGTGAATGTGACAGGTTCGGGGTTTGCATGTACGTTTGGTGCGCATCGAGCTTGGGCGAGAGAGGAATGGCAAATGGCGAAAGAGCAGGCGCAGGCACGTCACCAGTGACTACCCGCGGCGGTGGAAGTTGCAATGTCAGTCCGCGAGAGAGGAAGTCGGGCCGTCGAGGCGGCCTCGGGGTGGTGGGCAGAACGGCATGGTCGTCCTTGCTGCGCTCTTTGAAGTTCGGCGACGGCGCGAGGGTCGTGTTGGTGGGCGGATCGGACAGGCTGCGGCCTGACTTGGACGATTTGCGACCTGGCGTCGACGCAGGCCGGACGACAGGCTCGTCGAGCTCGTCCATGCTACGAGTCGCGACCTCCCGCAGCCGAATCGATCAGTGGTACGCCGTTCGATGCGGTGCGGTTCGATTGCGCCAAGCCCGGTGCGTCCGGCGCGCAAGATCTCAGCAGATGTGCTTCCAGTGGGCTGCTACGTTCGTTGCGACATTGCATAGATGCTGGCATTGAGGAGAGACAGAAGAAGGGGAGATTGGGAATGCCCCGTCTAAATCTATGTACTTCCCATGCACCACGCCGTCTTTAGACGCACGGCATGGCGTCAAAAGGTGGAGAAAGCTCCACGCGCCAATCATGCGCGCTACCGCATGGGAAGTAGCCCATCTCCGATCCAGACCAGCACATCGACAGCAAGCAAGCGAGTTTGTGCGCACTTGTAGCTCATCCCTGCTGGAACTCTTCGCCTTCATTCGTTCGTCCACAGTCAAATGGCAAAGCGATAGCTAGTACATCGCAAGCAAATTCACAAGTCAGACACAGCCACATTACCACTTCACATGCTGGACTCCTCCTCCTCCTCATACACCTCGCCAGTATAGACTCCGGCCACATAGTTCACGTCCTCCCAGCTTGCCTCCCAGACGTTCAAAATCTCAAGCCTCCACTTCTGCCCTTCTCGCTTCATGCGAGCAATCACGCGGCTGAGAATGCCTGGACCTTTCGCCTTCAGAAAGGGCTTGCTGTCAAGATCCCACAACACAGCTTGATCCCAGAGTTCGTATGTGCCTTCCAGGTAAGGCGGCTTGTTGTGGTAGAGATCCTTAAACACAAAGTGTTGTTTGCGACCCTCTCGCTTCGAGAATGTAGCCCTTGCGTACAATTCGATAATGGCGTTGTCGTTGCACCGCACAGCTTGGGCACCAAAGTTCAGCGCCTCGCCGACTCGGAAGGAAGTGCGAAGGACAGTGCTCTTGGATGCTCCGAATATCGGCGACCTATCAAGTATGGCTGGCAGAAATGGCTTGCGGACGATGGGTTTGATCTTGCCCTCGCTCGCATTCTTCATTTTCGCTACATCTCGTTAGCCTGCCCTCTGATACATGGGTCAAGGTGATCCATCTCACCCAAGAGCTCTCGCTCAGCATCGGACCAAAGCGCACCATCGTAGTCCTCATGCTCGTCCACCTCTCGCATGTTCTGCTTGCGATTGCGAGGGGGCGGAGTCAGTGGTCGACGTTCCTCGACCGCTTTCTCGACCTCGTTGGCCAATTCCACCACCTCGTCTTCAGCAAGATCGCCGAAGTCGTCATCGTCGTCGAGAGTCGCCGTGCTTCGCCTGCTACGTGTATTCGTGGGGCTTGGTCTGGGTGGGTTGGGTCGCGGGTCTTGCATGACATCGAGGTTGGGGAAGCTTTGCTCGACTGTGTAGTTGACCGCCTTCTTTGGCCGAGTGCTGCGTCGAGCGGCATTCACGAGAATTGGCTTGTCTTCGTCCGAGGACAGGTAAGTGAGCGCATCGCCTTGTTCAGCTGCCCCATGAGTTCCCTTGTGTGCTTGTGAGTCGATGGGAGTTACGTCGGATGTCGACTTCAGTAAAGGCTGAGAGAATTGAACACTGGCTTGGAAAGACGAAGTGAAAGACGGACCCTGGTACAGAGTATAGCTCTGGCCAGCGTTGGCTCTCATGGAGTCGACAGAGGTTCGCGCTGATGTTGAATCGAGCGCGTCCATCGACGTTGCTTGAGCATATACCGAGACTGGCTTCGTCGGAGGTAGATCGGCCTCAGAATGGCCTGAACTTACTGTGCCCGACTTCTTCTTTGGTTGCTTGCTTGCAACAGCCTTCTTCTTCGGCTTCGAAGACTTTGCGGGGTTGTGATCTTCGCTTAGCTTGCTGAGCTGCTCATCGTGTGCACGAGACTTGGTAACATAAAGGCCGTCGTCGACATTGCTCAAACAACGCCGCTTCTTCGTCTTTGCAACATCGCGCGCAGCTACCGCTCGCTTTTTGCCCTTGGTGCCGGGCTGTTTGGGAGGAGGCGCAGCAGGCAGATCCTCGTCTCGACCAAGATACTCTGAGGCAACGGTTCGCGTGGGAGCTTGGTCAGACGTGCCTGCTCCTCCTTCGAGGCGGCCACGCGAGGGAGTCGACTGGTTCGAGATTGGCGCGTTGATGGGCGTAAATCCAGCCATCGGTGAGTATCTGTGAGTGTCAGCACCCGCGGCGACACCATGTGGTCCCAGGCTTGCCGACGTCTGTGACGGTTGTGATGGTTGTTGTATGCTGCCACGCACTTGAAGCTCATTCCATCCGTGCCAGGGCATGCTCATCAATGATGGAACGTCGGGCGTCGCACATTGGCACACATGACGTGAGAGTGAGCACGCAACGGTGGTGGTGATGAGGATGTACACCGGCGGCCGACGGGGAGGTGAGGTTAAGGTACCGAGAAGCTCCAGAGACACGTGGGAGCCAATGCGGGTCATGCCGATTGGAGAAACAGATCACGAGCGCTGCTCAGGGCCAGGTTGCGTTGCGTTGCGTTGCGTTGCGGACCTCCACTGCTGGTGCGCCTGTCTCCACGCTTCCGCCAGCTCTGCCGCGCGACTTCACCTCTTCACACCACTACTACTGCCATACCACTCCATCGTTGATGCTCTCGAGCTGCCGTCAGATCAAGCCTTTTCTCACCCGCAGCCCCATCAGGGGTCTCACGTTCTGGAACTGAATTTGGTCTCACATTTGGAGGCTTGAACTCAAGCTTGGATCAGGTGCCGATCAGCCCTTCTTCACCACCTCGCGTGGTCCTGCAGCGGTTGACGCCAAACGGGAACACTCTTGCTGGCAGACGAGGCCCGACGTTTGGCTGGTGAGCGACCGAGGCCTAGTCCACCAGCGCTTGGCACACAACAAGAGCCATGGTCCTGCGTGGACTTCACATCAATGCATCGCTGACACCGGATGCGCCCACCGCAGCTCTCGAATCCCCCTTTCGATCCCACCGCGTCCTTCGCCGCGAGAAGCTCTCCTTTAAGCATCTCGATCGCTCCGCCTGAACAAAGGCGGGGTGGGTGGCCGTTACACTATGTTTAGCGGCTCATCAGTATGTATCTCTCCATTTCATAAGTGGCTATGCCCCCACCCTCTCAATTCTGCACCCGAGTCGAGCATTCCTCGTTACTCGGCCAGGTCTCCACTTGCTCTTCCGCATAATGCAGAGGCTTATCTTGGAGAAATGCTTCAACTATGCTTGTCCATATGACCCCGCTGCGCTGGAGCAGAAACCCCCCAAATTTCGCGTCTCGAGAGTCATCGCTATCGAGCAATGGACCAGCAAACGAAACGAGCCCGAGAAGCCTCCACCATATCCCTACGACTCAGCACCTATCAACTGCTCTCCAGATTCCAGAAAACCACCTCCTCTGCACTACTGCCGAGATCCCAGCAAATGCTTCACATGCCGGTCTTGGCGCCTCAAGAATAAGCTGACAGACTGGATTCTCTCACAGAGAAAGCCATATACGGCTATCACTGTTCAGATTGATCGTCTGACCAGTGAGCAATACGATGAAGATGACATGGGTGGTATCATAGACCTGGTCGATGTGATACGCATTCAAGATTCGGGCCCAACGGAAGCTGCCAGAGCTATTCGGAAGAAGCTGTAAGACGTGTCCCTATCTCTTGGCACACCACTTGCTTACCTTGGCCAGCAAATATGGCAACCCTCATAGACAGATCCGTGCCCTTGTTATTCTAGACGGGCTGATCCAGAACGCCGGAGGTCGTTTTCAGCGTGCCTTTGCCGATGAACCGCTACTCGAACGTCTGCGACTGATGGCTCGCGACGACATGGTCGATGCTCAAGTTCGGCAAAAGTGCAAAGTCTTATTCGTGCAATGGGCGAATGCTTACAAGACTACGCCTGGACTGCAAAGTATTGCCAACCTCTACAAAGAACTCCCAAAGACTGCGACCCAACGGCCTGCCGCTGCTCGGCAAAGAGTTCTTCAAGACACCACCGGTGCCCACCCTGACGCAGCTTCACCATTCGAAGAGCCGCCGATACGACCACGTGCGAGCTCCAAACCGCAACCGCCGGCGCAAGCTGCTGCTGCATCTCGACCAGTGACACTAACGCCAACCTCGTCAGGGTTCTCCTCAAAGCTGTTCAAGGACAAGAAAAGCAGCAGCAACAAATCATTCAGTCTTTCCAAAGAGAAGGACAACATGACTAACTGCATTGCACAAGCCTCAATTGCGTCTACAAACCTCGTCAACGGGCTGCAATTGATCAATCGCGAGAATGAGAGAGTCTCATCCAACCCGGAGGTGATGCGCAGGGTTGAGGCGTGCAAGGATCTGAGGCGAAAGATTCTCTACTACATTGCCCATGTTGAGTCTGAGCAATGGATTGGTAGCCTTGTCAATGCCAACGACGAACTGGTCAAAGCTCTTACAGCATACGAGATCATGGATCGCAGTGTCGACGACGATAGCGATAGTGATGCGTGGGAAAGCTCAAAGGCTCCGGCTCCACAGAGGGTTGCCACGAACAGCGCGCAGCAGCAGCTAGCTGGGTTGTCGCTTGATAGCGCACCAGCGAAACCGCCACGGCCGGCTTCAATACCAATGCCGCCAAAGCCTGCGCCTCCACCACCACCGCCGGCTGCCGCGGACGAGGACGATGAAGACCCCTTTGGCGACTCGCATGCCGCCAAGACCCCATTTGACGAACGTGCAGGCATGAGTTGGAGAGAAGTATGATCTCGGCTAAGTTAATGTGCTGCATTTCATCATATCGAAGCATTTGACCCGAGGAATGGCGTGATGGATTCTTGAAGTCCACGATACCACAACATTCGAAGACTTGATCGAGTGGGCGGCGACGTAAATCGAGGTGAAATCTCGACACGATACGAGAGGCGGTCCAACTTCCTATGGGAAAGACATTCTATTTGTAGATGAGACACATGATGACAATATGAGAACAGATCTTGTGATACACGCATGCCCGAAGACTCTATCGACGTTATCGGCGACCTCTCGTCAACACGCCTGTACGACGTCAAGCATCGCTTCGACGATGGACTCTCTGCCAACAATCCCCTTTCAGCCACAGTGATTTCACATCAAAGTACACGGTATAGGACAACAGCAGACTGCGCTGTGATGACAATCGATCAGCATCTTGATTCTCGCCTCTTCCTGACTGCTTGGCTCACCAGTCACAACCAGGGCCACAAGGAAACTCGACGCATGGTCTTGTCGGTGCCGACGGTATGGCGTGAGGCTTGGTGTGTAGGGTCGTTCTGCTCGTTGCGGTATCATAGCCCATCGTGGCGGAGCGCTGGACTTGACTTGCACGTGAAAAGTGGACCCCAGTGAGTGAGTGACTGAGGTGTGTAGTCAGCGTTCGAGTTTCGAATGCCGGCGATAAGTGCAAAGTACGGAATCTCAAGAAAGAAATCGAAGACAACTTATAGGACGAACCTTGAATTGAGTATCTCGACACATTCGTGAACAACGCATAGCAACACTGCCTCCTATCGAACACCAGCAAACATGCCCGACCCCAGGTGATCTTGGCGATTGTGAGGCGCTGCGGCTGCGGCTCCAAAAAGCCAGGATGACGTGTAGCCTCAGACGCTCAGACTGCCTACTGTGGCAGATTCAACGCTAAGCCTAAAAAGGGAATCTGCCGTAGGCAGTCTGAGGGCCCAGTTAATACTGTGGGAGATGTCTCCGAGCTTACTTTGTAACGTTACCTCCGGATTGTATCAGGGCATACAGTATTCGATATTTTCACTTAAGACTCTCGGGTATACTAGCTTATATATCTATGAACAAAGTTACGTTATCTGCTTTTTCATAAATATCATAGTTCAAGAGATATTAAGAAAAGCAGCCCGGATTTAAGCTAAAGCCTCAGATTTATAAACGCAAAGCTGTCGATTCAAAACAGAATATATCTCTCAAATTTTAACGGAATTTCTTAAAACAAAGACATGCATCTAGAGCGCGTGCTTAAAAGCTATATTTTGATATATATATTATATACTTAGGTGTAGTGGTTGCGCCATAAATCTGTTTTAAAGTCATCACGTGATTTAGCCTCGACAGCATCTCCAAAAAGCTCATTTGGGCCCTCAGACCGTGCCAGGCCCGATTTTTCAGAGCTCGCTCTAATCGGCATGGCGCGGTCTGAGCATCTGAGGCTAGATGACGTGTGCATGGGCCAACTTTCGCGCGCCGGTTACACCTTCAACATCCATCTTTCGCACATTCTCCTGGTCTACTAGCTCATCTTCATACCAAATTCCACCAGGTCATTCCCGGCAACTGTACATTCGAAACAAGATACCTGCGTCGAAAAGCCAGCTGAGTTCAGACATCCCCGAGAAACCGCCACGAATCGATCCGCGAACAATGCCTCCTTCAACGACTTCTGCGACGTCGAGCGCCAGCTCTACTGGGAGTACGAGCAAGGGTATTGTTGGCAAGCCGCCGGTGAAGATGCCTTGTTGGTGCGGTATGCGATGTCGCGGTGGGAATACTTGAGGTTCAGAGACCATGTGGCTAATTCGATGTTTGTGCTCCGTTATAGGTGATGACTGCCAATGCTGTAAGTGAAGACTCCGTTGGATGAGATCGCAAAGAGCAGATGCTGACGACGAAAAACAGGTATCATTCCTTGCGTACGTGGCTGTCGAGATCGGAAAGAGGGCTTGAGTGCTGTGTGTGATTTGCTAACGTTGGGCACATAGACTATCATGTGAGGTACCGAATCGATACGCATCAGCTTAACAGCGTCTTTTGAGCGATGGGGCAGTGCAACTGGAGTGGAAATAGGCATTGGCATTGGACATGGAGGATAGCATGCTGTTGTTTTGCGACGTCATTGTGGCATCGGGAGTATACAGAGGAATCGTAATCGGAAACACCTAGCATCATGACGTTAACGAATCAAGTGCACCAAGTAGCATCTATTGACCTAAATCTTGTATGATAATCCCGTTTGTGGCACCGTTGTGAAAGAGAGGTTCGGCGTATATGTCTTGGCGTTCTTCGGCCGACCTGCCCTTGCGTTGCTTGTGATCGACGTACTTCCAAGCTGTCACTGCCTACCATTCCGGCAACTTACACTCAGCACTCTCAAAGCACGGTCCGAACAAGCACTTGCAATACTCGCCCATTGTACGACGACATGGGATCAAAGGAGGCAACCGTTGCCTCGTTCATCGAGTCGGCCCCACCAGGAGAGGTTGGTAGGAAGCACCTGGCTTTGCGAGACGTAACTTGAGCTGACGATGGCAGCTGTCCAACGTTATCAACGGTACGGAAGGTAGCCGGTATGATCAGAATGGCCATGCTAAGGATACTGCGCAGACATCAAAGCGCTAGCGAGCAACCAACCGAGCCTCCTCCAATCCCTCGATCCCGCGTTCAAGAAGTACAATGAAGAGCAATATGTGACGGTCAAGTTGCCGGGTGGTAGCGAGGCAGTATGTGGAAAACCGAGACGGTACAGTGAGAGATCAAGGGCTGATCGCTGAGCAGGTGCTCATCAGCGAGTACAACTCATTAGGCGATGGACGATACCATGACACTGCGAGCCAGACCTCTTTTGAGGTAGACCATGCATCACAGGCACGGACACCCCGAGAACTCGGCAGATCGCTTCTAACACAGATCTAGAAAGCCTCCAATACACAGCAACATCCTCTTGAAGGCCAACACTCCGACCTCATCAAGTCTCTCCTCAAGGCCTTTGGATCTGCATCCGCCGAACACTTTCCCTCCTCCACCATAGGCATCTACCCAACCGACTCAGCCGTCGCTCTCGTCCTTGTTGCCAACAAATACTCACCACAAAACTTCTGGAACGGCCGCTGGCGAAGCACGTACCTTCTCGAAACCTCCAGCAACAGCCTGAGCGGGACTGTCAAGGTCGACGTTCACTACTACGAAGACGGCAACGTGAGAATGAGCACTAGCAAGAAACTGGAGCTGAGCGGATCGAGCAGTGCAGACGGCATCGTGAGGGAAATTGCCAAGGCCGAGAACAAATTCCAGGAAGAGTTGAATCGTGCTTTCACGAATCTGGCAGAGGGCAGCTTCAAGGCTTTGAGGAGGCCGTTGCCAGTCACGCGGCAGAAGGTCGAATGGGAGAAGATTGGAGGATATCGGGTACGTAAAGACCTCGAAGACTCTTTCTCTGCAGATACCTAACCCTATAACAGCTGGGTCAAGACATTGGTGGTGGGCGGTCGAAGTAGTTCTGGGTCGACGGTCGCCTGGTATTGCAAGGGCCCGACCGCGGAACGCAAAGTCCATCATATTGGACATTGGGCATTCGTCGCTAAGACATGGAAGCATAGAGCAGATCAGACCAGACGACGACAGTAAGCCGGCTCTCCCTCCTGTCGTGAGTCTTTCCTCCATCTCAACCCGATATCATCGTGTCGATGTCTGGCAGCAGACTTCTTCAACGTCGTCAAAAATCAAACCGCGGTAGAATTCCAAAGCGTCGGACAGTCAAGGCTTTGCAAACACGACAGGTCGACACCAACATTATCGACCATGAAACAGGCGCCGCGCAGTCGACCCACTCGCAGATCATTACCAAAAATGGGCATCAGTACCCTTGCCGAGCTTAATTCAAGCTGACTTCAGCTCTCGCGTTCGCTTCCCTGTGCTGCCTCGACCGCGTGCCTGTGCGTAAAACTCACGGGCGGTACAGTAGACGGTGTGGCATAACGATGGGATGCGCCTGCAAACTGTTACATTGACTGCATCGTCCGTTCTAATCTAACAAAAGGTGTGTAGCTGTGATGGCGAGAAAAGACACTACCAAGGGAGCTGAAGCAACAGAGGGGAGCTTTCCGTTCAGTGAGTCGACCATTCAACGATCAATGTTCAGTCGATAAGACACTGATGAAGGATCAAGTCGTATCGTGTGGTCCGAAGGCCCCCCAGGACGGCGCCGTTCGGACTCTGATACGCAAGCAGGCAATGAAAGATGTTGGCCTTGCAAGGCGGAAACGGGGTAATTACGGACGCGTGAACATGCGGCAGCCCGTGGTCGTAGATGATGGGGAAGATACCAACAGCCAAATCGAGTCATCAGTACCAGACGCGGGCTCTAAGTCGTCTATCTCGCCCAGTACGGAGAGCGATACGCCAAGCAGTCGCCCGCCACGCTCAGAGGTCACCGCAAGTACCGAGTGGAGCGAGCAATCCACTGACCATTGGATCCTCACGCGAAGGGCGAGCAGCGCATTGGATGGTTGGTCCCAGCTCCTTCCATCTTTGAGCTGTAACAGTGCATACGAACAGACGAGAGCCAAGTTCTGCGTCGACATTCCCCAGCTATCCATCCTGACAAGTTGGAGTGTCAGCAGAAGCGCTATTCCTATTCTATCGGCCGACCCGCTTCGTCTGTTCACCTTAATGGAGGAGTACACCTGGTCCTTCCTGGAATATATCCCACAGATGTACGAGTCGAACAAATGCTTAGCCGCCGCTACCGATTGCGTTCTAGCCAAGGCTTCGGAAGTCCTTACACCATACCCGACTAGTCAGGGACAGACCTTGAAGCTGTACGCCAAAGCTTTAAGGCTGTTACAGGAGTCCATATCGGATTCCTGCGCATCGACGTCGGCGGAAGTCCTAGCGGCAACTCAGCTTATGGCATTGCATGAGCTTCTTGATACTACAAGACTCCCTGCATGGACGTCTCATATAAGAGGCTCAATGCGGCTTGTCAGACATCGCACCCCCAGTCGATTCAGGTCTGAGTTTGATAAAGCGCTCTTTGCCGGCCATATCGGCGCCGTGACTTCGGAGTGTCTCATCAACGACCAACCGTGCTATCTGGATGAACCTGAGTGGCTCGAGCTATATGCATCGCTCGCCTTGGACAGCAACTATCTCACGGATCGCAACGAGCTAGTCATCAATACGCGCAAGCTGATGATCCGTCTGCCTCGGTTGTGGCATGATGTGGGCAAAGCTATCGAAGGAGACGACCTCTTCAACGACAATGTCCTTGCTGACTTAGAAGATCGACTTCGCACGGCTCATCAAGATTACCTAGCGTGGCTAGAAGAATACAAATCCTACTGTGTGGCATCCTCGTTGCGGACACCTATACCATCCGAAGTCGGCCTACGACGGCAGATCTTTGGCGAAACCATCGAATGTATGGTCTTGGTTAAGAGACTTCTGGCAGTCGTCTGCGACAAAGAACGCATTCAGCTGGAAGCCGAGGTACAGGCGCTGGCTCGACTAATTATCGACTTACAACAGCAGCAATCCCATCGACACTCATGGCTCTTCACAGGACATGAAGTTGGCGTGGCGCATACTGCTATGGTGACACAAGAACAATTCGAAGAGGATCTCAGCCATGAGACTGTGGAGGTCCGGCGACTGGCAAGTCGAAAGCTATACATGCTCTGGTCTGGAAGCTTGAGAACGACGGTGTGAGATTCTTCGATGCAAATGTTGATCTGGATCTCAGTACTGTACATGCAATCGTTTATCGATTGTAGCCCTGCAATAAGCCGTGAATCGCCTCCGAAACTTACTGCTCCTACTGAGCATTCTCAGCTGCTGCCCTGCTTGCTCGGACAAGTGCCAAAATGGGGATAGAGATACTCCAGGCCCAAAGTCCAGTCCTAGCCTAAGGGGCCAAGTCAGCACAATCCAGACACGAAGCCAAAGCGAACACAAAACTCACCATCGCCAAAGTCTCATGCTTCACCCCAATATAAAACGCCATATAAACGGTCCTCGCCACAAAGAAACTGCCCGCCGTGCTGTTCAAGTCCTTTACGTCCAAGCCCGCCGCATTCCCCGCCAACATCGCCGCCGCAAAGAGAGGGAAGACTTCGAGGGAGTTGAGATGGGCTCCGCGAGCTCGCGCGAGCTGGTTCCAGAGATTGGCGGGGAGTCTGGCTTTCCAAGCGTCGAGATTCGTGCGCGGCATAGAGTTGGACATTTGGCCACGGGTTGCGAGCATGAGGCGGGTCAGACCGTAAGCGTGCGGAAGTACGGACAGGCCAAAAGCGAGCGGAATAGAGGTGTAGGAATAGTTGTATGGGAGGGTGGTTGCTGGTGTGGTGGTCATTCTGATGGTCGTGCGGTCGCTGATAGTACGTCTTTGGGTATAGTGTTGATGTCGATGGTATGCTTTGAGCTGTCTTTTTGTGCGAAGATTGATTGGGAAGGATATCGTTGTTTCAATGCTGGTTCCCGGTTGATTGTAATGCAATGAAGAGGTGAGAAACGTGTTCTCCATTGGCATTGATATATGATCTCCTCTTCGCAGTAGACGCTGATTCGAGTCTCTGCTACCAATACCTCATTGGGGTGCTCGCCAGTGCAGCGAAGTCCAATGTCCGGATTGGGAAGCTGGTGCTGTATACATAAAAAGTGGAGCCGGTGACGATCGACCTTAGCGCGAGAAGGGACATTCGTGTCCAGCCGTTCTCTCCTTCATTCCGTACTGGCTCTTGCGTATCAGAATATCTTTGAATGTGTTGCTTCCACGACTTCCTTGTCCCACGCAGAGAAATCATTCTTCGACTGAACAGCCCTGTAGACGTCCCGACAGTGACAACTCCCGTTGCCACCCAGCCATCAACATGGGTGTCGTCAATCTCAGGCCGGACTGCTTTCCGAGTAGACTTCAGACGAACCAGCACGTTGGTCCTCATCCTGCCTTCAACCCACTTGGTGTGATCCCCAGGCGCACGACAGCGGCTTCCCTCGCCCAACGACAACGGTCTTCAGGACAACGTCCTGCCGTTTGAAGTCATCCCCTTCAAGTCAACATGCTTGGACATCGTGGGAAGAACAGGCAATGGGATGCTTTGATTGACGATGAGCGCTGGTAGTTGCTTGGACGATACATAGATCTACCCAAAGGCAACAGCTGCGATCTGTCGTCTCAAGGCGGCCCATGTGTTTACGAGGTGTATCGAGACCTTTGGTAAGCATCTAGGATTCGGGGAAGAAGGGAAAGAGTTCTTGAAAGTGGAGCTGGTTCAATAGGACCAACAGCGTATCATTGCGCCTTCGAGACTGAAGGCAAAGACCACAAAAGAAATGCCCACACGCCAGTCAAACCACCGCAAACCCTCACACCGCCTTCCCCTTCCCCTTTCCCCCAACAACCCCACACTCGCCCCCGAAAACCCCCAAGTCCACCTCACCCTCACCCTCCCCCAACGCCATCGCCGCCAACACCTTGCCCACCCCGGGCGCCATCGTGAGGCCCACCATCCCAAAGCCGTACGCCACCCACACCTTCATCTCCCCAGCGCCCACCCCACCACTCGCCTCACCCAAGACCGGGCGCTCGCTGACATAGCACGCATCGGTGAAGCCAGCGACGGCCTTGCTGGTGAGGTCGACACCCTCCCCCTCCACGACGATGCGCTTGCCGGCGAGCTCGCGCAGCGCCTTGGTGTCGTGAAGGGGGTTGGACAGGGCATCCTGGACGCCCAATCCCCGGGCTTTGGTGACCGACCAGGCCGCCGAGAGGACGACGCTGCCCTCGACGGGTCGCGAGATGGTGGAGATGGGGCTGCCTTCACCCGGGGGGATCACGATCCCCTGCCTCTTCTTGCCGGCGACGGCGAGGTCGTCGAAACGCACCCATTGCGCGACGCTGAGGGCTTGCGTGCGAGCCTCGTGAGGCTGTTGCGGGAAGAGCCTCGCGTAGAGGTCTGGGGTGAAGGCACCTGCTGCGAGGATCAGGGCGCTGCAGGAGAGGAGAAACGGCTTGGGCTTGGGCCGGCCGGCGTGCTGGATGTTTACGCCAAGCACCTGGCCGTACTTGTCGCGCTTCATCCCCACGGGATGGTGGTCGAAATGGAACTCGACGCCGTGCGATTGGCATTGTCGGTACAGCCACTTGGAGAGACACGCGGGGCTGATTGTGCCGTACGAAGCGCCATCTTGGGTGACGAACTCTTCTTCGTTGCAGCGAACCCATGGCATGTTGTCTGATGGCTTGAGCTTCGCATTGTTGGTCGTGGTATACACATCGTTGATGAGCCTGACGGTCTTGCGGAAGTCACGGGCGTCGGACAGTACGTTCCACTGCTCGATGGCGACTGTCATGAGCTGATCGTAGGATTCCTTCATGCCGTGGGTGGTGAGAAAGCCAGAATCATGGCCGGATGCAAGTGCAAAAGGCTCTTTGTTGATGTCGACGACGGTAATCTTCTGCTTCTTGCCATTGCTTGCAGTCTTTTCGGCGAGTTGGAGAGCTGTAAACATGCCGATGGCGCCTGCACCGATGATGACGATATGGTCTTCAAGGTTGGGCTTGGGAATGGTCTTGGGTAGGGTCTTAGAAGGAGTCGTCGGGTCTTGCTTGCTGTTCGAAGTGGCTGGGCTGGAGTCGACAAGAGCAGCCCTGGTGGCTCGACGTGTTCGGGAAGATGAAGTCTCGGGTCCAGGACTTGGTGGTGGCAGTGGACTGCGTGCGGATTGTGGACCAGCAACGACGATGTTGTCGCTCGAACCTGATTTTGGGGAGGCAGGATCGGCCAGGTTGGATGGGACTGACGAAAGGCCGCTGGAAGACTCGCCGGAGAGTAGGCGCGTGAGTTGGGCGTCTTGAACTTCATCTGGCTTATCTGCTGGGATTGGATCGCTGTTGTTGGCCTTGCGACGCTTCAACGGTGGCTCTTGAGCTTGCTCGACTGGACTGGATGGATCGAACGTGCTGGTGGTATCGACATCGCCGTCATTCGTCGAACGGGATCCTTGGTCGACGGTATCATTGTCGGCCTGTGGGATGAAGTAGTATGAGGTGGTCGTAGTCGCTGGTGTGCGGACTCGGAATGGGCCATCTGGACTCTCGGCATCGGGGGCCTGACGAGCGCCGGCACTGTCGTTGTTCGAGTGCGGAAGGAAGGAATACGAAGTCGTCGTAGCAGCCGGCGTGCGAAGTCGAAACGGGCCACCAGGACTCTCAGGGTCTTCGCCATCGACCTCCTCAGGGGTGGCAGACTTCTCTTTCTTCGCCGGTCGTCCTCTCTTCCTCTTGCCAGCACCTGAGCTCTCGCCCGTCGCCTTCTTGCCACCAGCAGCACTCACACTCTGGTCCTTCATCTCCACCTTGGGCATGCACCCCTTGAACGCCGGGTTGAACTTGCTCGCAAAGCCACACCAACAACCTTGGTCGAGATAGTCCTTCGCAACAGCCTTGTGCGCCTCGGAATTGGCGCCGTCGGGCTCGCTGCAGTCGGAGCAGATGCGCACTTTGCAGGCGCCGCACTGGTGGGAGAAGAGCTTGATGCGGCCGTCGCAGATTTTGCACTTGGCCGTCTTGGTCTTGGGGTCTTTGGTCCAGGACTTGTTGATCTTGCGGCGTTGGACGGTGGTGGGAGCGGTCGTGGAAGAGGTGGTTGGAGGTGGGTCGGTGTCGAGGTTCGAGGAGGATGCAATGTCGGTGTTGAAGATGTTGCTTGCCATGATGGGCGGTGTTGTGCGTCTGTGGGAAGGGGGTGAAAGAAGATGTATGGTCGTGAAGTCGGTGAATGGGATGCGGGTATTCGTCCAGCGAATATGAAAGAGTCTTCTGGTGCTTGCAATGTCTCAGATGGCCTTGAAGTGGAAGGGTCTCGTACTCAGGTCTTGCTTGCTTTGAGGCAGAAGAAGTTGGAGACTAAACGGCGAAGACAGACCTTTTTATCCAGCCCTTTCGACAATAGTCACACGTTCACAATAGCAGCGCGTGGACAATAAGACCATACACTCGACCCTTCGTGACCCATGTACTGCTGGTCACACTCGGGGCTTTCTATTGAGGGCGCTCCTAAGCATTGTCGCCGTTTGCTATTGTGGCGAGGTCACAATACCGCCTTCACCAGCATGAACCGACTTTGCCCGGTTCTTCTAGCCTGCGTGACTCGTCATTCACCTATATTATTGTCTGCCTGTTCACGTACCGCTTATAACCTCGAGGATGGATGCTGGACCCCCAAAGGCCATCTTCCGGCCAGGTCTCCAGCTTGATCCTCACATGTCGCTGAGGCCCTCAAGATCACCCCGCCCAGCTCTTTATCGAAACGCCTCTTTTCAGCCTTCTATATCTGTCCTACACATTCCATCGTAGAAGCATGTACATTCATCACATCAAATTCGTAGCGCCACGGCCCATCGACCAGTCCATTGACTCCAGCGGTATGCTCGCCCAGTCATCCAGCCCTGTGAGACCCCCTTCTACTCCCTCGTTCATCTGAGCCAGGAACTCCATGAGCTCATTATCCATGACCATAGGATCACCTGTCGCTTGCCACTGGGCATCATTCGCTGGAATCGCCGTGTTCATCATTGGCTGCAGCTGTTGTGCTGGCATGACGTTGCCGGTTGTCGACTCGTCAGATCCGCTGCCGTACTGTACCACACTGTCACTTTGCGAGGCAGGCGTGACGCCTTGGACGAAGGTCATCTCTTCAATGGGCGCGAGCGACGTCGCGTTGACGGCACCCTGAGGTTGGCTAGCAAAGGCCTGTGGTGAGCTTTCACTGCTGCTGATCTGTTCGGTGATGCGCGCGCCGTCGAGCTCAATGATACCCGAAGCCGCCTTGTCTTGGATCATGCGGCTGGAAGTATCGCGGCTGTCTTCGATCTGGTTCGATTCAGTGGGCTCGTCCTCGAAGTGATCAATGATGTCCGGGTTCAGACACCACTGCCGTAGCTTGAACAGCAGCGCGAGAAAGATACTTGGCACGCGACTTCGCTTCACACCCACAATGTTTCTCACATGCAAGATGGCGCGGTCCATGTACGTCTCGACCTTCAGACTGCTCCTGTCCAGCACCTTTGCTATCCGGCTTCGTGGATGCGCAGCAGACAGGCACAACTTTGCCAACACAAACGCTGCGAACGATATCCGCACGTAGCTGAAGACTGGTAATGAGCGACATCCTTCTACGTCCATGCCCAGGAATGTCGTGAGCAGTGCGTGTGAAGTCTGGATGCAGTTCGCGATCGCGTCTGCCAGCACCTGCGTTGGCACCTCGTCTTCGACCGGATATGGTTGTATCCCGCCCATCTGATAGGGTGCTTTGAAGTCTTCTGAAGAATGGTCCATATGCAGCGCGACCTCAAACAGGTAGAGTCGGATGGTGTGGTACATGATCATCATCGCTCCAGTCCCAACATCCGTCTCTGGCAGATTCGTGTACCACGCCGTCAAGCGCTTATCGAAGTCCTTCATCATCAACTGCGTCCTGAGCTCCGTGATCGACGCAATCCCTCCAGGGTCGTCGTAGCACCAAGACGAGCTGATCTCCTCCGCGATCATGATCAGTCGCACCCAGGCTACCAGCGTTCGATCCGTCGGTATTGCATTCGGTGATCTCTCGATGTAATCCACAGACTCCCGGATATAGCTCGAACACCGCAATGTATTCGGCCGTCGCAGACTCATGCTCACGCCCACACATATTATGTAGCAAGCCAAGAACGTCCTCCTTGCCTCAATGCTCGCAGTGTCTGGACTCGAATCTCTCGATCGCGGCGTCATGCTCAGATCTGGGTTGTTGACATCCTCAGCTGGATGTATCGTCTTCGGCCGCGACTCCCTCTTCGCGAACCGCGCGTTTCGATGCTGCGTCGGTCTCGTCCCGATTCCAATATCCATAGCCATGGTAGCCGCCATGTGGATATACTCGTAATATTTCAGCTGTCCAAACTTGCTCGGAGGATGGTACCACACTGCCGAGACCAACAGCGCCTGCACCAACTCCAAGCTCTTCTCAGACTGCACCAGACTCCTCGTCGCATACGCCTGCAGAACCTCCTTATCGAGCGCCGCCGACAACTCTGAATTCTCCTTCCCAGCACTCGCCGCGATAATTGCCAGAAACAACGCCGGCTTCGTCGCCCGCATCTGCTCCGCCGAGATATCGTTTGGAATCGCAACCATGGGATAGTGAGGAAACACGTCTGTCCTATAGCTCTCGAATAGATGTCTCGCCGTCGCCATACTGATCATCCCGGAATCCACCACATCCTTGACATCCTGCAGAGGCCCATTCTTGAACCCCGATGGCCAAAGCTGGGGACCAGCCCTTTGCACCCTCGACATGGCACTCCTCTCTTCCCCTCCAAACTCCCAGTTCCCCGCCGGCCCCGTAGCCACGCCATCAGGCCTAGTATCCTTATACCACAAACCCACTGGCTCGCTACTCCTCTGCTGCTGCGCCGGCCTAGGACTTGGACTCCCGCCGCCCGCACCCCGCGCCGCCTCATTCTTCTGCTGCAGCGCTGCGCGCATCGCCCTCATCTCCCTCTCCAGCTCCGCCACCCTCGTATCCGTCCTCTTGCGCTGCTTGCGCTTCATCAGCGGCGTGAAGACACATGTGCGGCCGGAGCGCGCGCAGCGCTGGCAAATGTCTGGGTTGGCCTCATCGGGGATGCAGCGGACCTTTTGACCTCTGCAGGCGGCGCAGGCGCGGTGGGCGGGGATCTCGGCGTGTGCGTCCATGGCGCGTGTGTCATGCCGGTGGTGGGGTGCCTTGTGTGTGGCTTCGTGCACTTTTTTCGATCACAGGCAGGTACAGTCACTTCTTCTCCTCGGTCCCGGCTATGCGGTTCGGCTTGTGCGGCTGTTCATCACTGGGCTATGGTGTGCTCCATTGTTATAGCATGGATATATTCAGCGAAGAAGGTGTTTCTGCGCTTGCTATGGAGATAGTCGAGAAACGAGACTGTGCGGTGTCGGCAGGGCACTGCGAGCTGAAGTGAAGCCACGCTTGCTTGCTGTCGATCACTGGCACGACTGCATCACTGCATCACGTCCCCGCCATGCAGGGGTTTGATGTAGGGTACAGCAACGCTTACCTAACCCTGGGCGTGAAGAGAGAGAGACAGGGACCATGTTGATAATATCCTCCACGTTCCGGTCGAAGCAATGTATCACTTTGTCGTCCTGGCAGCTATTACTGTGGTGACGATCGCAGCTCGAAGTGCTGGAGCAAATGCTACGAAGGTAGTTCACATGGTCAGCCGAATGACTAGGTAAGGTCTTCTACGACGGATGTGGACGGCAATGCTGCAGGAGACGATCATTCGCATGTTATCGTGAAGCTTCTGAGCCAGCTCTTTGAAGATCTGGAAGTCCTTGTTCAGATCACGATAAGAAGGTTGACCAGATCGAACGGCAGTACCTCTTTGAGCCAAGGCAACGATACGTGTCTACGCCTTTGAAGGACTGGCTGCACTCGCCCTGCCCACCATCATTTGGACAAGTGAAGAGCTGGCAACCTCTCTTGATGGCCCGGAATCTACTTTGATTCTTGAAGGATGGCGGCGAGACTTTGGTCAACCTACGAGCTGTCTTCTCGTGCCGCTATCCGAAGAGGGCGAGACGAAGAAGTGCTATCGTGTCTGCTGTGTGCTGTCTCGCTGCTGCCCTTGAAGTGTGAGGCTGGCTCAACAAGTCGATCCCATTTCGCGGTTTCATGAACGACCAGAGGGCCATGAAAGTGATGGACATACGTGGCAAGTAGAGCCTTCATCCTACAACATGTGAGCAGAACCAGAACACCAGAGAGCAGGTAAGACAATATGGACGGCAGGGCGAAGAGCAACAGAATGCTCGCCTCACACCCCTTTTGACGTTCGGCTCCCACAAAACCAAACCCTACCTCTCGTCTTGACTGATGTCTCGACCATTGCCAGCAACGCAGAAGGAAGTCCTCGTTCCCTTCGCCGTTGGGAACGCACAACAGTCAACGTGGTCGTCATCGTGCCTCGTGTCGCGCGTTCCTTTGCACATGGCCGTTTGGCCAGGTGTTCGATGGAAGGATTCGATGAGGTCTAGTGCTTTAATGACCGTTGCAACCAGTCATGACGGCGTGCGCGAGCGAAAGCTACGGGAAACGAGCCTGGACGGCAGGGCAGCTGGTTTGTGCTTGTTGTTTGCTGTGATGATGATTCTGCTGGTCGCGAAGCTGGCATTTCGGCAATTCGGGGAGCCGTTAAGGGATTTGGCGTAACGGTGGTGGAAAGTATTGAGGTGAAATTTCTCCGGTGAGAGATGTGATGGGTCGAGAGATTCGAAGCGATGCCTTCTCGTTCGCTCTCGTCTATGCCCCTACCTCGACTTGTTTTTCCAGCGTACAACGCTTCCATGTTCTGCTGGAATATCCTGAGGCTTGCAGACCAGACGAGGGATGGCCTGCCGAGATGTCAGCGCGTACAGGAGAAGCTCGCACTCTTCACGAAGAGAGGCAGCGGACTGCCAGATCAGGACGGGCTCTCGGCACCGAACGATCCTCCAGGAAGGTCGCTTCCAGCGAGAGTCGAGGTTGCAGCGACAAACGACAGGTCTGTGTGATGGATCATGGAAGACGTCCAGAGCCTTCTCCAGTGGACTGTTGTCGCGAAGCGAGATTAGATGTGGCAATCGCTCTAGCGCCATCGCGCATGCACGAGACCCCCCGGCCCAAAGTCTAAAGAAGGGGGGTTTAAGCCTCCTTGGGCGTGCATCTCTAGCAGGGCAGGCCCTGTGTTGGTTGGGATGCCGACAGCCGTCGACCGTAAGTGACGGGTATTTGGGTCGCTTCAATCAATAATTTCGACGACTTGACCTCACCCATCGGCGTCTGATGCGCCTGATGGAGCGCGTCGAGCCGATGCGACTGAATCGACAGTGCGCGTCGTTCGAAACCTGAGCAATACGTATGCGATCAGGCAGTTCGGGTGAATAGTCGGCGCGAAATGGATGGCATCGAGATGCTCTTTGCTGCTGTTGACGCCGTCGAGGGCGTGATGCTGGAACACGGCAAGTTGATCAGACGAGAAGTGATTTCCACTTGTTTTGATCTCATCACAGCATACGTCAACCCGCCGAAGCATGCACAAGGCGAGCCCAAACGCTGCTGACAGTTCTCCGCGAGGCTTCCCGTCCTTGGTGGATTTCGTCGTGCCTTGGAGTTAGACCCGATGTTCGCGATTGAGGTGCTTCACAGGTAGGACACATGTATGCGGGAGAGTGTTGTCGAACAGCTTTGGGAAGTGCAGTCACCATATCTTGGGATATGCTTTCCCATCTAGATAGACTGCCGCATTCTGAGTTCACGCTCCACGATGCAGTGTCGCTGCAGGTGCTGTACAACGTCTGGTGGGCGGCAGGTGTCAACGCAGAGCTTCCAGGGCGCGGGAGCCGCACGGTCAAGGTGCCGGCCCAGAAAGGCTTGAGCGACGGGCGAACTAGGAGAAATGCATCCATCTGCGGCCAATCAGAGACACATCTCCCCCCAAACATCCTCCTCCTCCTCCACCTCGTACTTTTTCATGTTCTGTTTTTGGATCCCCTTAAACACATCAGTCATCCATCAGGCGCTTCTATTGACCGAAGATATCACGTCGCTAACCCTGGCGCCTCCGCCATCTCGCAAAAACGGGGCCTGATTCACGCAAGCATTGGAGATTGAACACATCCTCCGCCTCTTCAGCTGCCACTTCAAGCATCGACCTCTGCTGATCTTGTGCGTTGTAAACGTCAACCGCTCCACCACGCGACTCGGCACACTGAGGCGCTGCTGAGAACGGGCGGCACGCGGGCGACGTTGACGGTGCTGGAGGGTGGAAATGAGCATCGACCGCCGCTTGCCTGCTTTGCGAAAGGTCACCAGCAGGCCGAACGAACTCCCATGTTCCACGTTGAACATTCTGTCACCGGCTCTCAACAGCAGTACCAGCCGCAATAGCTTTCCTTCTATCCTCCAGCGTGATGATACGGATGCTGGGTGAGGACGTCTTCGTGCCACGGGCGAGTCAGGACACGGGGTGCACATCCTCAGCCCGAACAGACGCTTTCCTCCAATATCCCCCAGGAGGCGGCCGAGTGCCGGCGTGCGCCAAAGTGCATCTTTACGGGAGACGGAGGTCCTGGTCATCTCCCAAATGGGCCTTTAGAAACAGGAGGCTCAAAACCACGGCGGAAACTAACCCAGCCTGGCAGCTGAACCAGACGGCAGGTGGCGCCAATCCAAAGCCAATCTTCACGCCACCCTGCAGCGCTTCAACCTCACTCGACCGCAGTCCCACACGCTAGCACTCGTACAGATGCTTGCCTTGATCAGGCATCCTGCGCTCGACGCACTGTCCACCCACATGGCAGTGGAGTCCAACCTCGTCTATCACGCCCACAACAGGATGCGCTCTAGGGGGCACTATCATCACCGACCTGGGCTCTAAGCCATGAGGACGGACCAGCTGTCTCGCTCTCGACCCAAGGCGCGTCTGCGTGCGTGCATACAGATAAGTCGGTTCGTACCCTCGTTAGTCTTTTTCCAGTACGACCTTCTTCGACACTCGAACCGTTGGACATCGTGTCCCTTCTTTCCTTCAGCACCAGGCTTCACTCGTTAAGAGCCTGCGTTGTGTTTCCTCATATTCTTTCTTTCCAGACGATCGCTATTCGTTTAGCCGTTCGCTGCCTTCGTTTCGTGTTCTTGGAAGATGAGGACCACCATTTGGTCGTTGGCCGCCTTGGCCACTTCTGCCGTGGCAGCGCCGGGGCGTCGCTGGAGCGACTTCATGGGCGATGAGCACAAGGAGTATCCGTCATACCAGCCAGAGCAGGCACCGCCACACTACTACCAGAAGCCTTCGCCCTACCACGAGTCCGCCGCGCCTTCCAGCCTAGAGACTTCTTCTGCAAGCACTCCTTCAGCTTATACTTACTCCTTCAACGGCAACTCGTCTTCATATGCACCAACGGCCACGGGTGCCGGCTCCTACCCCAGCACAACAGTGACGGAGATCACAACAGTTTACACTACTTACTGCCCAGCCACCGAGACTCACGCAATCGGCGGTTCGACTTCGCTTTCAACGTACATGACCTATTCGACCATTACCGATGTTTACACCTCGACGATTACCGCATATCCTTCCCAGGGCGAGGGCTCTCCTAATGCGCCTGGCTCGTACCCAACTACCACCGTCAAGGACGTGACAACCGTCTACACAACTGTTTGCCCTGCAACGACGACTTCTGTCCAGGATTACACCACGATAACTCTGACCTACCAGACAACGTCGACCGTGACTTCGGTTTACAAGTCAACATGCACCTTGGAGCAACCCACTAGCCCTGGAGGATACTCCCCCAGCAAGCCCACCCCGGTTGGCAGCGGAGAGGAGACCAGTGTCGAGGTTGTCACAGTCACGGAAACAGTGACGGCTGAAAAACCCACTGGACCTGCTGGCTACAGCCCATCGCAGACCGGAGGCAGCGGGAATGGCAACAGCCCATCTGGATACGAGGGCAGCGGCAAGACGACCATCACTGAGTATACCACCGAGTATACCACCGTCTGCCCAGCAACCACGACCTACTCCCACGGCGGCTCCCTGACCACAAAGACGTACGAGACAACTTCGACCATCACTTCCGTCTACACATCGACAATTGTCGTTTCTACTCCCGGCGGTGGCGACTCTACTATCTGGAGCACCATTACATGGGGCACCACCTTGTTCTCCTACACAGTTCCTGCCCATCCAACTGAGACTTCTTCTACGTCAGTTGGCGCCATTCCTTATGGACCAGGCAGCTCCAAGTCGAGCACTGGAGCGTGGTACCCAACAACCACAGGCTCGTCGTCCGAGGGTGGTTGGGCGCATCCTTCAGGCACTGGCTACTCTTCTTCAACCAGCTGCTCAACTTCTGGCACTGGCATCGGCGGTGGCTCGCCCTCTGGCAGTGCGCCATCTGGCTCGCACAGTGGTCACCCCACTGGCTCTGGCTCCCACAGCGTCTACCCAACTGGCTCTGGCTCCCACAGCGTCTACCCAACTGGTTCATTGACCTCCAGCAAACCATCTTTCCCAGGGTCTAGCGGATGGATCCCAACCCACACTCCGTCTGTGAGTCTGCCCGGAATCAACACCACTCTTTCATTCCCAGGATCAAGCGGTTCGATTCCAACTCACACCCCATCCCTCACGCTGCCAAGCGCCAACGCCACCTCTTCCGTGCCTGGAAGCAGCGGTTGGATCCCAACTCACACCCCATCGATGAGCTTTCCTGCGGGCAATGCTACCACATCGGCTCCAGGTAGCTCTGGCACTGCTCCGTCTTCGTACACGTCCACAACCAGCTCTGCCTGCACCAAGCCAACCCCGAGCTTGCTCGACCACTTCTGCATTCCATGTGAAGGCCAGCCCGGCCTCGATCAGTTCTGCGGATACACAGTCGACGACAATTCCTACGAGGTGATGCCCAAGACCTGCCGAACCGTCGAGTATAACTTCGAGATCACGAACCAGACTGTTGCTCCCGATGGTATCCCACGCATTGGTCTTGTCATCAACGGCCAAATGCCTGGTCCCAAGATCGAGGCCAACTGGGGTGATACCATCATTGTCCACGTTACGAACTCGATGCAGAACAACGGTACTTCGATCCATTTCCACGGCATGCGTCAGAACTACACCAATGAGATGGACGGTGTTCCATCCATTACGCAGTGCGCTATTGCCCCTGGCGACACCATGACCTACACTTTCAAGGCCAGCAACTACGGCACGTCCTGGTACCACTCTCACTTTGCCCTGCAAACCTATGAGGGTGTTTTCGGCCCAATGGTCATCCACGGCCCAACCGACGAGGTCTACGACGACGAGCAGATGATCGTTGTGCAGGATTGGTCGCACGCCACCGCTGACTCCATGTATCAATCTGCTCAGACTGTCGGACCTGCACCAGATCACGGCCCACGTACGCTCGACACCGGTCTCATCAACGGCATGAACGTCTGGGGTGTCGATGGCGCTGCCAATGCCACAGGGTCGCGATTCAAGATGACTGTCATCAAGGGCCGGTCATACCGTCTGCGCCTTGTCAACACTGCCATTCAGTCCACGTTCAAGTTCTACATTGACGGCCACAAGTTCAAGGTTTTCGCCATGGACTTTGTCCCGATTGTTCCATACGAGACCAACATCGTCAACATTAACATCGGCCAGCGCTACGATTTGCTCTTCACGGCTGATCAGGACGTCGGCAACTACTGGATGCGTTCCGACAACCAGAACCTGTGCGCCTCCATTACTCACGCAGACAACATCAAGGGTATCGTCAGCTACGTCGGCGCCTCGTACGGAACTCCAACCTCGACGGCTTACAACTATACTGCTGAGTGTGTCGACGAGCCATACGCTTCGCTCGTCCCCCGTGTTCCACTCAATGCCGGTGCTCAACCTGATGAGACGATTGAGAAGACCGTCGTCGTCGGCGCCAACGGTGGCACTCCCAACCTTTTCAAGTGGACCCTCTCCGGCACAACCTTCCAGTCGCAATGGGGCGACCCAACCTTGACCAACATCGTCAACAACGGCTCCATCCCAACCTACTCTGGTGACCTCGCCATCCAAGTGCCCAAGCTCAAGGAGTGGGTCTACGTCATCATTGACTCGCCCATCCCCCTGCCTCACCCAATCCATTTGCACGGCCACGACTTCTTGATCCTCGCCCAGGGTACAGGACTCTACAACAGCAACGTGACCCTGAACGCCGTCAACCCGCCTCGTCGCGACGTCGCCCTCATGCCTTGGGACCCTGTCGGCGGCACCGGTGGTCACTTGGTGCTCGCATTCGAGACCGACAACCCAGGCGTCTGGCTCATGCATTGCCACATCGGCTGGCACACGTCCATGGGCTTCGCGCTGCAGATCATCGAGGCGCAAGACTCGATCAAGAAGACAGTCAAGAACAGCTGTCAGCTCGATGGCACGTGCTCCAAGTGGCACGAGTACACCAAGAAGTTCGACATCGTCGTTGACGACTCGGGTGTATGAGCGAAGGATGCTCTGTTGATATAGCCTCTCAACAAGAACGTTTTGTCGTGGCTTGGCTTGATTGGAAGCGTCGGCGCTGTGTGTGATCTATGTGCAGTTTGATACCAAACCTTTTACGGGACCAACGGGACAGATAACAGGTTTTCTCTTACGATGACCGACTGGCGACGGCTGGACATTTATTCTTCTCTATTCGATCGACTTCCAACAGCAAGGGAAGAGATGTTCGTTTGCTGTGGTCGTCGTCCTTGACCAGACCTTTTGTTGTTTAAAGTGTAATGAATGCTCATTGTGTATGTATGTACAGTGCTCGGAAAGCAAGATGATGTAGCGCCCAAGGGTTGCTGAGATAGATAGATCCAGTGTGAATGTATGCCGCTGTTTCTCACCCACGCTTTCGATGTACATCGTATTCGCTGAAAGGTCCTTGACTGAGCGTGAAGAAATCAGATACGCCGTCGTTGATGGAACTCGTCCGGTCCAACATGTGGCAGTATAGGCGATGGTGGGTGATGCTGCCTCCATCGTGGACCTCATCTCTCCCAGTACCCGTCAACTTCATGGGAAGTTGATAAAGACGGCCGCAAGGCAGTATCAAGAGCTGCTCTTGCATCGAAGGGACTGGCATAAGCATGCTTCGCGACACGCTCCATATTGGGGGTATATCGTATCTCGTCTCACATCCACCAGACCCAAAACCCTTTGTTCTTTCCCTCTCTGGGCTTGTAGAAGTCCGTGAAGAAGCCAGTAGTGCTTCGCTGCTTGTCCCTGAACGGAACCATTCTCGTGAGTTGTGATTTTTGTTATAGAACGCGTGCTTCACTCACATTGATTTGTTCCACTCCTTGAACTTCTTTTGTTGCTCAAGTTTCCAAGCGGGAACTGCTTCTCTCTCATCCCTTTTGAAGATGCTGCGCTTCTTGCCTGCTGTATCGCCAGACGGTGCCGCTTTCCCGGCAACTTGCTGGTGACCTACTTTCGTAGAGCACCGCGAGAGACTCGATGTTTCGATCACAATGTCCTTGGGATCTGGCATACTCTCAATACCTAGACTTGGCTTTTGTTTGGCAGGAGGCAATAGGACAACTAGTGGCCAACTGTGTACGAGAGCTCGTGCACGAATGATGGAGATGGAATGGAGTTGAAACTGTCGGTCTCGCAACGAATATGTTCAGAAATATAGCTGATCACCTCGACTGGCAGCTGTGCTCAAGGGGAGGAGAAGTGTTGACTTACATGGCCATCATAGGAGTAGCATGGCTGAAGAAGAAGCCAACGTCGAGCGTGGTATCCGCTCAAGCCTGGGCTCGCCACACTCTTCCGTTAATTCGCTGACCTTCCGATCTCAGCTCTTGGTATTGCTTGTGTAGGGTCGCCGAAGTAATGACCCCGAGAGAATCTTGACGACATGTGGCTGTGTTCTGCCCTACCAAAGGGGCGGTGCATCGGGTTGGCTCCTTGGCGTGAGTACCAACCAAGACTAGCATAGCTACGCGACCCGTTGTATGTGTAGGCGCAGTCTATGTCGCAGATAGTGTGCCTGTAGGCGTGATGATGGAGTGGTGAAGTTGTGGCCAGAAGGATAGTGGCGAGGGAAGAAGAAGGAGTCGCGAAAAGAGGAGGTTGGTGAGCTAGTCCTGATCGACACTTGGAGAGGGCACAGACCAGGAAGTCGAGACGGACTTCCTCCTCCTTCTCCTCTGTCCTCTTCTCCAACAACACCAATCCATCTCTGGCCTCGCAGAAGATAGACGCCTCGCAGAAGATACTTCGTCAGCCCAAGCTGTGCAACAGACAAGCCAGTTTCCTGACGGCTTGAACAGGACGGCAGCGTCACAGCCCCCGTCCCATTAGTCCCACGTGTTGCGCCTGTCACGACATCCAGACGATGGCCATGCAGCGGCAGAAAACATGCCGAATCGCACGTTGGTCGCATGCAGATCACTCTGTGTGCCGTAGCCACATGCCAGCTGCATGGCTTCACCCAGTCCGTCTCACGCACGCTGCTGCACCATCATGGCCCCCACGACATGGGCTAGCCACGAAGCTGCAGCCGAAGTGGCATACGCTGAGGGTTAATTTAGGACCTCATCGATCCTTCGGCTGAAAGACATCCTGCCATGCTTTTGCAGCCATACCATCGATCCCTTCTTATTGAGCACATCGCCTCTTCTGACCAAGACACAACACCGCTCTCCTGGCCACTTGGTTGCCGCCTGAGGCACATTCCGTTCCAACAATGAGCTCGTACGCTCGACTCGAGAAGTCGTCTTCAACGCGTGACGGTAGTTTCTGCTACAGCCTTTCGATACACGTCCTTTCGATACTGCTCGCTGCAACAACAGTAGCTCTTTTCCCGGCCTTCTCGTATCGGCCTTGGTCCTTACCTACGACGTACACTATAAAGACAACCCAGCAATATGTCAATTTTGTCGTCATCGCGGTGGCGCTCTTGCTTTCCGTCCTATTCTCGCATTGTCTCTCGTGCGTACATCTTCACGGTTGTCCTGACAAGGCTGATGAAGTTCACAGCATCACGAACAACGCCGAAGCCTTGGCCGATTTTGAGACGAACAAATTCACGCTCGCACGATTCGAGACGCGATCGGAAGTGTCGAAGAAAGATGTGATTGGTATGATCCGACTAGCCTATGCTAATGCGCCACTCTGGAAAATATCTGGCCCTTACGCAGTTGCCGTTGCCGCCTTCAGCACTATGTCCTGGGTTCTATCTTTGATCTTCGTGCTTGATTCACGGCTGATGCCACACTCGAACCATTCTTCGATGGTCAACCTGACCCTGGGCATTGACATCCCGGAGTTTCCAGATGCCTGTCGAGAGTCTTTGACGGCTGCCAATTGCACCTACGGCTTGGCATCCAGTGCGCTGACGTCGCAACTCATTACGCATACTCCTTACACTTTCGGCAATGTCACATTCTCCGGACCAGTTGGGACGCAGGCTCTACCTGTCGATGCCATGACGCATTTCGCAAACCAAACTCTGTCGACGAGATTCGGTAACGAGGAGGCGCAGTATTGTCTGCCGATCCTAAGGCCGAATCTTGTATCTTGTACGCCGGTCGAAGATGATAGTCGAGCAAGATACTCGTACATCACTTCTCGCCCGGATACTTTCCTCGGCATCACGCTGGATGTGTACGAGATCAGCATAAACCCCGACACCGAGTTCAACCAGACGTACGTGGTCACCAGCCAAAGCAACGGGACAATGGTGGTCTCGCGAAGCAAGAAGCCCGAAGACACCTCTTTGACGGTGTTGACCGGGTCAGGTCTCTACGCTGATATCCTCTCACGTCTGACAACGGGTAATCCTGCACCTTATACGAATGAAACTTACAACGAGACACAGTTCACCGTGCTCTGCGACGCTCCCTACAACGACGAGACCTACTCATGGAAGTGGGTCAACTTCACACTGAATGGAGGTGTTATGAGTGCCAATTCTACTAACGACACCTGTCGAGACAACGGCAAGAAGAACCCCATGGGTTGGCTGGACTATGCTTTTGAAAAGGCGGCGCAGTCGAACAATGTCGGTGATGGGTACAGCAAGCTCCTCAACACCGATTACCTGGCCAAAAGTGGCCCAGACTACGATCGGATGGTGGCCTTTGGCATGTCGCCTCTCGAGTACATACTTTCCCAAATTGTGGCCATTGTTCTGACCGCGTGGACTGCCACGAACCCAGATATAGCCGGCAGCACCCCTATTGACCACAAAACATATGAGCATCGGTATATGGTTGTGGTCGAGATCAAAGATGTCACGATTCTGGCCCTGTGTATGGCCTGTCTAGTCCTACTTTGTACAGTCTGGCAAGCTTGGCGATGGCTGCGAGCGTCAATGATGACACGCAGAAAGCACGCGATTGAACATCGGGATGGGTCGATAGGATCATCTTGGCAGCTCATGGAGCCGACACATCTTCTGGCATATGGCGCCGCCGCATCTTCTGAGATATCCAAACTGGGACTCGCCAGAGAGAAGAGGAGAAAGGATCCGCTGAATGACCGTTCAGGCCCGATACTTGGATGCGGCGAGGGAACGTTGCTGCCTGATTCTAATATCGAAATCGGTCAAGTACGTCAGCATGGGAGACAGAGCAGCACGTCCAGTCTTCTGCAGGTTGGACAGGAGCCAGTGCCGAGAGACATGCTTCCATGAATCAAGCATAGTACTTGATCTGCATACCTGGCAGGACTTCTTCCTGCTTTCGCTCGCTTTGGACTTTGCCCTTCCCACTGAGAACCCTGGCTTTCACCCACTGAGCAGCAGTGAAGCCTGCATCGAGGCCGGGCTGACCTTGCAGTCCCAATTTTGCAAGTACTGGACTGTCGACGGATTTCAACTCCACCTGGTCTTCAGGGCGGACGAAATACATCAGACAGAGACGATCCATATCGCGCTGATCTTCGGGCGGAGCCACGACTCGATGAATGCTGCTGGGAAGAAAGCCTTTCGTCACCAGATCCAGTGTGTCCCCGATGTTCACCGTGATGCTACCTGACATGGGCTTTACCCATCTCCAACTTCTATCTCTCGAGAGAACCTGAAGGGCAGCGATGGGCTGGCGAAACACCAACGTCAGCGATCCGAAGTCAGTGTGGCCTTTGAACCAGAGATTGTCCAAGTTCGAACTTTTGTGAGAGCTGGCAGCATGATACTTCATGTACCTGAGATGACAATTGGACCTCTCCTCGTACCTATGCTTCTGCAGAAAGTACTCTTCTGGTAGTTTGAGCATGACCGCGCAGAGAATCAACAGCTTCTTTACGATTTGATCATGAATATGACGAGCGAAGCCTGCGATCTCATTCTGGTGCGTGGAAACGATCACTGGCTGTGGCCGGTCATGCTCGTAAGCGGGAGTGAACTTGGGCAGGTTGAGAACTTCCCAATTGTTGAACGCTCCTGGACTGATCTCCCGAAGGCCGAGGGGAGTGTAACCAAAGTTATTGCCATGCTCGAGATCAGCACGGTGTTTCACCTTCTCATGGTATGGCAAGTCGAAGAAGGATTTGCCAATAGCGAACTGGCGATCAATTTGATCTTGGGTCAGGCCGAAGTTGGCAATGTAAAAGAAGCCTGTAGAACGGCAAGTAAGCTGGGTGCCATTTGGGCGTTGCAAAGGCCGTCTACTGACCTACGTTCTCAATAGCATCACCGAGCTGCTGTGCTAGCCTTGCCTTCCCACCGGGCTCATCGAACATGCTAAGATCGAGAGTCGCCAGATCAGCCCATTCAACTGCGGCGTGTCAGAGAAGAAATTCTGATTTGGCGAGCTTGACTCCACATACGCTCACACTTCGTCTCTGGAGCATGGTGATATAGAGGTAGACGAGTCGCCCCAGTCGCCATTGTCGAACTAGAAGCTGAATTGATGGACTTTGTGTCACCATGAACAGCCCCAAAGAGATGATAACGACGTTCAGCACCAAAGTGGAGACCGACTACCAGAAGCGAGCGAGGAATGCCAGCGCATCAGGTTACCTGCATTAGCTTCCTCGCTCCTTGAAGCCACACATATCACGGGAGCCCACAATTCCAGGACTGAAAGACACGCATCATATGGACTGGATCTCTGTGTAAAACTTTGGACTTGCCAAGGTTGCTCCTATTTCATAGGGGCGGCAGCACCAACACAGCTTCCGGAGACTAAGAAGGCATAGGAACGACAAGAGTCAACAAACTGCTTCGGTTCAATCAAAGACGGATCCACTTTCAAGACGGCGGCCGAGTCGACAATACAGCGGAATATACCAAGTCTGTGGCGCTGCAGTAACACAGTCAGGCTGCCTGGTAGCACAAGTATGGTTCCAGGCATGTGGCATCAAGTGAGACATAGCTGTGTCTGGCTGCATATTTCGTGCCGATACGCCATTCGAGGTGGCCAAGAGCACCGTTTGCGTGCGTCTGTTTGCTTGTTCGCGTACCCTCTGCTCTTCGTCTTCTCACAAATCACCAATCCCTCACTCCTTATTGCAACATACCAGTCCACAACACACCTACCAGCCCTCTCCATCGAAAGTCATGGCAGATCAACCTCAGCTACCGCCAGCTCAGGACCAAGCGAGCCTCAAGGCCGCAACCAAAGCTCAAGCCAAGGCTGATCGTGCCGCCGCCAAAGAAGCCGCAAAGGCTGAGAGAAACCGCATTAGAGAAGAGAAAGAGAAAGAAGATGCTGAAAAAGAGCAGAAGCTCTTGAAGGACCTCAAACTGTCCGTCAAGGCTCAGGCTCGCGCCGCCACGTTTGCTTGCGGCGGCTCCGTTCTCTTCAACACGCATACTGCGATCGGAGGTGACGCCAATGCCATCGATCCGGTCCGTATTCGCTTCGGGGAGAGCGGCAAAGGCCTCACGCTCATCCTCCCGATCAATAGTGTCTCGTCGAACGAGCTCGATGCACTGGTGAAGGCCTGTCAGCCTGCCACTTTTGGCCGCGGCAACGAAGAAGTGCACGATGACGACTACCGTAAGGCTGGGAAGCTCGACAGGAGTGCCTTTGCCACTGATTTTTGCCCTTACGAAGCCGGCATCATCGATGTCGTCTCACAGCTTCTTATACCGCAGGCCAACCGTATTGACAAGCATCATTGCAGCATCAAGGCGAGTTTGGCAAAGCACTCTTTTGACTGCCGCTGACTGTTCTGCAGGCTGAGCTCTACAAGCTCAATGTCTACAGTGCTCCCAGTGGCAAGTTCAAGGTGAGCGTGACAGAGGCCAGCTCCAAATCGAAGCACTCCGTACTCACAGTTCTTCCAGGCTCATGTCGACACACCGCGCAGCGAGGCTCAGATTGGCAGTCTCGTCGTCTCTTTGCCCGTTGATCACGAAGGTGTGTTTCAGAAAGGGTTAGGACCCATGGCTACTGATATCCAGTCCAGGTGGTCAACTCGCTGTCCGCAACGCCGACAAAGAACTGACCTTCGACTGGTCTGCCTCCGGTGACGACGATGAAGCCGCGCCGTCCGTCAAGTGGGCCGCTTTCTACAGCGACTGTGAGCACGAGGTGCACGAAGTCACTTCTGGCCACCGTGTCACTTTGACATACAACCTCTACGTCACTCGTAAGTTGCCCCTTGAGTCCATATACGTATCCACCAAGATATTTGCTGACTTTGCGACACAGGAGGCGTGGGCCATCTGGCCGGCTCCTCTTCCGCACTCGACCCAACGCAGCTTCCACTCTACGAGATGCTCGAGACAGCCTTGGACTCACCAGGCTTCCTTCGTCACGGCAAGTATCTTACGCCCTGTCTCACACCTTCCAAGACTAAACCTGCCACCAGGCCGCGTTCTCGCCATTTGGCTCAACCACAGCTACGCTCACACTAACAAATACCTCAACTTCCTCCCCAGCTCGCTCAAAGGCGCCGACATGTCCCTCTACGAGACTGCTCGCGCCTTGGGTCTGTGGGTGAAGCTACGTCCTGTGATCACCACTGATTGGGGCTGCTATGATGAGGGTGAATCCGACCACAAGCTGGGCGGCGACTTCTTCAGCTTCAACGAAGGCGACAATATGAGTGGGAACCTGGATCCCGAAGGCGGCTCAGGGTTCGGGTGCGAGATGCCAGAGGGTATGGTCACCTGGGTCAACCCTTTCCCTAACAAATCGACCCGCATCGCGCGGGGCCAGGCTGGGAATGTTGAGGAGAAGGGAGCGAAGAAATTCAAAGAGCCACAGATGGCGTACATGACTGTGAGTGAACTTATCTCCCTCCCCATGGGTAGCCTTATGAGCTGATGGTGCGTGGTACGGCAACGAGCCAGGTATCGATATCTGGTACTCTCGCGTCGTAATGCTCATCCGCATCCCACCTTTTCGTCTACGAGGCAGCAAGCATCCTGACAACTTCTGGAACGATATTCGTGACGACCTGGACGAGGAATATGATGACTACGAGGATTATGAGGACTATGAAGACTACCCTGGCTACAGTGAAGAGGAAGACGAGGAGGACGATGATGCTGACTCAGAGGAGGAAGACGCTGAGGAAGAAATGGGTGTTGCTGCTGAACAGTAGAACTTCACTGGGCCTTGACCGATAAACTGGTAGGACAGTATTCATCACTAACTAACTGTTCATGGTGGGGAAAGAGGCGTGTGTTGCGCTATGTCTTGATTCACAACAAACCGGCGGCATGCGAAAGAGGAACCACATGAATTTCCATGTCAACGTGGCTGCATTGCGCAGAATCCACATGTTTCCAGACCACCATGTGCCAATACGCTGACTTCGGATCATCAGAGCCTTACCATTCGATATTCGGAAACTCTGTCGATCAAATGTCCCCCTTCTGCCTCTCCACGAATGTCTCCAGCCTCCATCCGAACCACTTCTTCAGTCTCTTGCCCATACAATGCAACATCACAGAGTCCACGTTTGGCTCTGGATGAGGCTTGTGAAAGACGATCGTACCCGTCATGGGCGCGTTCTTAGCAGGAACGAAAGACACAGCTGAGCCTCCGCAATGGGTAGCAGCGAAGCCGGCATCGGTCATGGCGGATACTACCTGCTGCCACTTGATGATGCCCTTTGATTTCTCTTCGCCGCTCGAGAACATCTTGGTGAAAAGGCGGATCGATTCTGCGTTGACTCCGATGCAATCTGCCACCGCGGGCTTGTCACGAATGTCAAGAACTTCCTCCATCCTTGCGGCCTGAGCAACCACCTCATCTTCCTCAGGTGTCGACTTTGTCGAGCGGGTCTTGGTTTTCGTTCGAGTGCTCCTTGGCTCGCACTTGTCATTCTGTTCTTGGCCCCATATGACTTGCGGTATTGACGCCTGAGCCGCTTGCAGAGCAGCACCTCTGGCGAGCTTCGCGGCGTCCCTCTCCTTGCAATATTTCGCAGACTCTTCGCATTCGGCATCCCTCTCCGCATCATATTCGTACGTGCAGTCATGGCACATGAAACGAAGCTCCTCTTCGATTTCCTCCCGACACATACCGCCCAGAGAACGAGGCCCTTGACATCCGTTCCCGATGATGGTTCTGGCCGTGAACCAGAGGCTTTCCATGTGTTGCCGGATCAGAATAGCCTCTGTGAGCCATTTCTCGTCCTTCTTGCCGGTAGGCCAAGGCTTCTCGCAAACCTTCTGGAGCAAGACCTTGATCTTGTGCAGCTCGTCCTGCGTTGGCCTCCGAGGGCCGGTTTCCTGGTATCTGATGGCGAGCCAGGTCTCTTCGTTGGTCTCCAACATTCTTTCGGGGTCAAATGGAACGATTCGAGGGCGCAGATGGCTGAGCTCGTTCGCCATCGTCTCGTACATGGCGAACATGGATAGGAATGCGTAGAATGTTGGGGATATTCTCCGTCGTTCTGTTGGGTCCTTCAAACAATCGTCGAGCAGCTGCATCGCTAGGGACTTGTTGGCCAAGCCCAATTGTAAAGGACTCTCAGCAAGAGTGAGGAGAGCGGACAGCAAAGGATCGTTCTCGAGGAGTTGCCTCTGACCTTTGAGTGTCCCTATATTCCACTTCAACTTCATGAAGAGCTTTCCCTTGCTGTCGCAGTAGTAGGTGTAGCTGCGACGGAAATCGCCTTCCGTCTGGATCAAGCACGGAATCGCGGTAGTCCAGTCGCAGAGGTCTTTATTGAGCGTGAAGGCCAGCATAGAGAGGGCCATCTCGTATCTTGAGGCTGGCTGGTTTGAATACCGGAGGATCTCGAGCTCGACCAGGTACTCGCATTGGTCGTAGACTTGCCTCAGACGACGTATGTTATACATCGAGTCCCATAAGACCAGCTGGGATACCTTGCTTAGCCAGGTCGTATCAGGATGCTGTTTTTCATGGAGTTTGTCGTAGGTTCCGGTCTTTATGCACTTCTGCAGGTACATTGGATCTGTCTGAAGAAGTTGGAGATGATCGCAAGCATCGTCCAGTCGAGCTTTGGCTTGCTCGGACGATTTCATGGCGTCGAAGGCTGGCGGGGCGGAAAAGGGCTGGTTGCCGTACACAGACCAGCACTCAACTTCTCCTGATGCTTTGAACCCAGCCGAAGTCGACTTGTTCCATGCCTCGCAACCTTCGTGACTCTTGCCAGATGACACAAGCAGACCCACCACTCTGGAGAGAAAGCCAAGCAGGTAAGCCTGCGCTTCGAACACGACACTTGCCAACGGGAATCCGACCGTAGACCACTCATGGCAAGCCTTCATGTCCCACCCGACGAGCTCTCCCCTCTCTTGGCCACTGTCGCCGAACAACACAACGCATTTTGAGTTGAATTTCTCCGCGAGGTACCCATGCTGAAAGCCCAATCGCAATTGCTCTGCGTCGAAGGAGAACCATTCTTGAAGACTCCATGTCGAGCGGTTGTGTAGTAAGCTCAGCAGACGACTTGGGTCACTCACAAGTGTTTCGACGTTGAGGTAAGGACATAGAAATGCGTTACGTTGCTGACTGGTCAAGTCTGAAGGCAGCAGATCTGGGGTGCTGGCGTCCTGTAGGGAGTTTGCGATGACGCCGATGAAACGGCCTGCCTCTGGCTTCTCAAGCTCGAAAACGAGGCGCTGCTCTGGGTCTTTGTGGGGGTACATATCCGGTTGCGCTTGCAGTAAGACCTCTTTCCTCTTTTGTTTCGAGAGCTTGCGCCATCTTGAGCGAAGAGCGTCTCCGTAGAGTTGCAAGATGTCACGTAAATGTTGCCAGTCCCGCGTGGCTTGGCTGCTGAAATTGCGTATGGACATTTGCGCCTCTTGGTCGGTAATATACTTGTCGTCTAGAAGATGTCCGGCTTGCCAGAATCTAATCGGCACAAACTGTTGGAGACAGGAAGCACAATCCTGATCTTCACATTCGTCTTCCGTGGCGAGTCCGCAGGCGACTGTGCTTCCTGAGGGTAGACAAGTCTCGTCATCGATAGGCACTCTCCTGAACTGTCTGGGCGCCATGTTCTGAGCGAGAACGGTGTTCGGGACCAATAAGCAGATTTAAGATGCCAAGATTGGTCGAGGGGACGCTGGTGCAGAGCGAGCGTTTGATGCTGGGGCCTGCGGTGGTAGAAACTGGAGGTCGATGGTGACGGCGGTCAGAAAGTGGACAGCTGATGATGGACCTATCTGAGTTCAGAAGTAAGAACCACACTAGTGACTACGACAAGATGAATGGTGTTTATAAGAGGCGGAAACTTTTCACGCGAGCCCATTCACTGATATCCGAATTCACTCTCTCCTTCACAAAGCGAAATGTTGATCCGTCTCATCCACCCTATGATCTTGAGTGGTCAAAGACAAAGTGCTATCCATGACTGTCACAAAAGTATCTGCAATTGTCAAACTCTTGGTATTCTCAATCGAAAGTTTTGATTCTAGGATGATTAGTCACTAGCGCGCACGTGCCAAGAAGTAAGTGAATGAATACAACATGCTGGATAAATTGACTACCCACACCAACTGCTATCGCCTGGGCGTGTATAGTACTTAATTTACCTTCAGTGAGCGACGAAAGGTTAGGGAGGCTATCTTAATAACGTGTGCTGCGGCCCTCTCTCAGACAAGGACAGAACCACTGCTTAGACAGACTTGGCCTTGAAACATTGACCTTCACCTGGGAAGACTTCTCGTGATGGACCGGCGTATCTCGCTGCCAATCGTCTGCATATCAGTCCGAAGTCACTCTCATGGTCGATTCGCGGCCTCGCACAACTTTGAGCTAAAGCTTCCGAACCTCAGGCTCCAACAGACCGTACATCCGATCGCCACAGTCATCACGTATAAACGTCCCAAATGACCACCCACAAGACAGAATACCGCCAGGCACGGCAACTTGCACACTCTGGACGTCCGTCACCCATTCATCACCTGCTGTCCTGTTCATCCCGTCCCGTGACTACTAATCTACCGAGATTCTAACAAGGCACATAATGTCAGATCACGACGCAGCCCTACATCTTGCCTCACGACCTAGGAATCTCACCGCCTATCCCTAAACCACAGCGTGGGGTGGTTCGAACATTTCTACCCCCTCCATCTCTCTAGTTTCCAACAGGACCCTGAAATATGAAGCCAAGCTGGATAATCTTCGTATCTTCCTGTAATAGCGGTCAGCACAAACCCACAACCTAAAGTCTCCGTCCGTCGCCATATGAGATGAGATACGTGGGGTGTAGGATCGAAAGGACTCGTAAGGCTGCATCATGTCCAACATACCAACACGCATGCGCACGCGCATCCAGAACCGACAGCCACGCATGCACATCCTTTGGCTCACTGGATCGTCAGCATAGCCATCCCAAAAGGTCGCAGCTCGCCGATGTCCTCTGTTTCCATTACCAGTCTCACTGCCCACTATAGCAGCTCCTGCTCGTCTGCAGCATCTACGCAAACCAACTGTCATCGTCATACTCAAGGCATCAGCCTCACATCCGCGCAGCCAAACATGGAAACGGAGATAAGACAATCCGCCACAACGACCCCGTCACAAGTTCCTTGCTGCGAAACAAGCAATCACATGACAGCCTGGCCTTATCCTTACCGCGAGACTGAGGCTCTCGGGTGAACTTCGCCCTCTGCCTCATCCTTATCTGTCCGGTTGTACCCTATCAGCAAGGCGTCTCTCTCGCTGCTTCACCCTCTTTTCCGTTGCCTCACCGCTCAAATCCTCCCCCATTGTAAGGATCACTTACCATCGCCCTCGGCAACGAACCAAACTCGAGACGGCACGGGCTTTACTCCGGCATGAGAGTTTCGGGTAGATCAGCTTCGTGCTTGGAGGACGAGATCTGTCTCGCGGGATTCACGAGACATAGTCGAGAAAGCATTCACTCCACTCCAACTTCTGCTTCGTTTCTTCCAAGTCTGCACCCCAAGTCGAGACCTCATCAATACTGCTCGCTTCACCGCGTGATGCCATCGATCATATGACGACGAGATCTCTAGAACTTCGGGTGGGATGGTAGATTACGCTTGCATCACCACAGTCCATCTCGTCATTCCAACTACAGCCGAAGATGGTGTCTTGCAAACTTAGTGAATGTGCGAAGAGAGAGCTCACCCGTCCATTCCGACTTGGACACAAGCTTCCCATCACCACGGAGCATGCTGTTGGATGGTGGAGCCCTGCTTTCCCAACCTCTCCGAATTCTCGGCGAGCTGTAGCAACAATCAAGCTGAAGAGACGCAAAGTAATCTACTCTCAAGTTAATAACAAGCTCCAGTCCATTGGGATTGAGGGTGGTAAGTCGATGTCACGCGGGTGGCGGCATCAGTAGATCTACGGTGCATGAATGGATGGACGGCGAGGCCCCACTGTCCCGCAAGCGTGCTTGTCGACGCCAGGTGTGGTTGAAAGAAAGCTGCTGCCAGGGTCTGCGTCCTGCATGGTGGAGTGCATATTAGTGGCGCTTAGATGGGTCAATTGAGGTGTGGTTGTAAGAACATAGCTTAGAAAGGTTGGAGTCGTGAGGTGATTGGCAATCTAGGCATGCCGCTGATAGAGATGGTGGTTAGGATTGGCTGTACAGAACATACATACGCTAGGAAGCTGTAGTAGTGCTTCAACCATCCATCCACGCCGAGATGCGATTCCCTCCAAACCTCGCGGCGAATCTTAGGCCTGTGGTGCCCATGGGAAAGTAACTGACGAGGTACCACGCCAGCGCGACGAGCTGCACTATCGACGACATCAAGGTGAGTATGGCGCTTTGGAGCTGTGAGAGATGGGGGTCAGCATATGATTCCTGGAGATCGAAAGCATGACGACAAGGTGCGGCAGACGGGGCTTGGCCAATATCGATAGTCGATGTGCAAAGATAGCAGGGTTGGTGAGGTGTGCGTATGGTGGCGAGCGTGAGAGAGAGCAGACGCAAGCCGCAATGCGGAGAGTGCGGGAGGGTGTGTGCATGGATCGATATTGGCCAGACAAAGGTTCAACGAATGATCGGCAAGAAACACAATATCTTTGTGAGAGCGCGAACAGGTTTCGCAAACTTGGGTGTCAAAGCAAGAGGGTGTAGTGGTGTGGTGTGGGTGAGTTGCGCGGCTCCGTACACTTCCGAACGGACTTTGGGGATTGTTTGTGGTGACTTACCCCGACGGCGAAGTACAACGTCAGCGCAATGCTTCCAAAGTATGTGGCTGTGAAGGGTAATCGTTCTTGGGAGATCAGATGGCGCACTGGCGGGTCAGATCAGCATAGTTCCTACTTTGGTAGCACCCCGGTCGAATCGGCTGCAACTTCGCGAGCGAGTTGTGCGTGTTGATGGTGGACGGGAGGTGGCACGCTCCGGATTGGCGCGCCATGAATGACGGGCGCGACCAGGTGTGAGTGATTGCAAGGTGTGGCAAAGGATCAACAGAGTAGGAGGCTTGCTTACCGTAGACGAGTGGGCCCATCATGACCGCCCACGAGCCCAAGAAGAGCGCCGACCCCATCGACCATCTGACCAGCTGTTAGCGCAAGAGCTTTGGGCGTGCATGATCAACGCTGTTGTGAGAGTGAAGAAAGTACGGTCGCTGTCCGTGTTGGCGGTGCTTGTGAGCAGCGCAATCAACGCGACCCGGCCAGAAGCATACGAAGTGGTGATGTGGTTGATAGCAGGAGATCGACACGAGGGCTCTGTTGCTTGCAGCGGGCGGCTGCGCGGAGTGGTTGCAGCAGCTGCCCTGCACCCCGGACCGCACTAACCTTGTGGTCAGGCGGGCACTCCCATTGCATAAGTGGCCGCGGACGAACAGAGCACTGCATCGAACGCCGCGTGGCTGCAAACGCAAGGAATGATTCGACGCGAGCGTGGAAATGGGAAGCGTCGAGCGAAATGCTTGGGTAGGAGCGGGAAATACGAGAGCATAGCATACCCAACACACCCTCTCGATGTGATGGACAGGGTCGAGAGAAGCTGAACGCAGCTGGGCAGTCCGAATGCAACGACAAGGAAGGCGACGATACGTACAGTATTGCGAACTTGCGCGGGCGTAGAGCCAGAGCAGGCAGAAGGGTGAAGCAGACGACGAACATGGCGATGGCGGCAAGGTTGAGGCCGCCGAATATCAGGATTCGGTCCCATCGACTTACTGCAAAGGAGCAAAGACGTTAGCAATGTCTCGGCTTGGTTGATGTACAGTGCAGGTCAGGACAAGGCAGGCTGCAGGCAGGCGAGCTCGCTGCTGCTTCGAAGTGGTGGATGACTTGGGGTGGATAGCGCTAGGGGAGAAACCTGCTTGTCGCATGCACGCCCGGCGCAGGAACTGCACATAGTCACCTGTGGCGGCGCATCGATGGCTAGCAGGTTGCTGCAAGCTGCGAGCAATGTCGAGGTGCTTGCGGTTGCTGCAAGAGCGGCCGCCGCTGCTTCCTCGCGTGGCCGAGACCTGGCTGCCTTTGTGTGTGAGAGGCCGAAACCGAGCTCATGCGCCCCCACGCCGGTCGTATGCATGATGCGAACATGTCCAAGAAGGAGTATTGCGCAGCAGCATGCTCCGTCCGCGCCGAGACACGAGCACAGTAAGAACAATGATGTGGAGGGTGTAGGTATGGACACGATGATGTCGTAGACTTACGCGCAAACCACCCTTCTTCCTCTTCTCTCCTTGTTCGGGCAGGCAGCGGTGCGCCGGGAGCTTCGCCTTCGGTGGTGGGCAGTCGTACGTTGCCCTGGGTGTTGAAAGGATTATACTTCGAGAGGGAGCCGAGAAGGGGCGTCTCTCTGTTGGTGTTGGCGGGCTGTTCGCGGCGTGACCAGCCCAAGCTATTCATGCTATCTCTGAACGACGTCGAAGCCATGGTTGCGCCGAGAGCGGGCTTTGTGTGTGGTGGTAGTAGCGCGTTTGAGGATGTCGTCGAGCAGCGCAGCTGTGCTAGGGTGCCGTCGAGGGTCTGGAGGGAGTTATGGGCGCGATGGGGGCAATTGTGCTGCCTATTGGCAGGTGATGCCGCGCGAGCCGATTGTGAGGGTGAGCGAGGGAGGGCGGCTTGATGGCGGTGGAGTGCCTCAGAGTGCGGCCGGGGTGTAGCTGGATGTGTGAATGTGGCGACGGTATAGCTCTGTATCAGGACGCAGCGCAGCCTGAGTCTGTGGACTCGTGTGGTGATGGGCGTTGAAGCTCAGCAACGGCGCGGAAAGGATCCGAGCACGAGCAGCGGCATGCACCCACCAGTTCCCACTAGCACCTGTCCTGTCCCCTCGCCGCAGAGCACAGCACAGCACAACAACAACCTTCGGCCTACTCGCAAGCTACCTTACCTAGCTACTCCAGCACCTGCCGCACCGCGCTCTGCAGGGTCTCACGAAGGAAGATTGCGTGCAGCAGTGTATGCGATGCGATGCGATCGACGCCAGCCTCGATCTCGCCAATGACGGCACTTGCTGGCAGCTGCAGCGGCGTGTGATGCGAAGCGTGGTCAAAGAGCTCGCGCGCTCACTGGCCCGCGCGATGGAGACAGGCAGAGACAGGTCGGCGTGCAACGTCCTGATTCGTGTGCCGTCTTGTCTGAGGCCCTCACCGCCGCGCCCAAGCAGAATGCAGTTGCCCAGTCGGCAGCAGGGTGGCCGTCGAGTGCATGTCTCAACCGGGCGAGTGACAGTGGGAGAGTGGCGGACATGGCAGACAGTGCTGTGCATCCACAATCCTCCACAACCTCAGGTGTTGGTATATGCGCAAGCTCCCAGGTTGCCTCGCGCAGGTGCTGACTCCGGCGGCCTGGCTCAAAGACGTCGTCTACCGACGCGTACGGGAAGGGGGTGGGTGGGGGGCATGGCAATATGAGTCAAGGAGTCATCGTCATGGTGCGCGCCCAGGAGTGAAACCATGTTGCGAATGGCCTGCTCTCGCTCCCGTCGTGGTGAGCCTCGTAGCTTGGCGGGCAAGTACAAAGGAAGCGGCTCTGCTCGCCCATCTCGAAATGTATCTACATGTCCCCGACTCTCACTCGTCGTTCCAGCCACACTGCAGCTGTCCTCGCTTCTCATCGTCATCATCGTTGATCGTATCAGACCAGACCAGAATAACCATCAGCCGCGCCTGGCCGTTCGCCTTGAGGCTGCAAACCCTCTTCCTGCACGAACCCAACATCTGCCGCCAAAGTGAGCAAGGCCGCCGCAGCCGCGCTCCATCAATCAGAAGCTGAGCGAGCTCCGAGCGCATTGTCTCGCTGGACCAGGAAGCCCAAACTCCCGAACGCGACACCCCGTCATCGCGCGGGATATCACTCCGATCCGAGCAGATATCATTGTGCGTTGTGGTCGTCGACGGGTGCTCCAACCGGCCATCCCCAGACTTGCACACTGCGTTGTCGACGATCAAACGCCGAGCGAGGGTTTTGCACAGGTCAAGCCAAGCCCACTTTGGCCCGCCCGCTTTCACACCGCCCTGCAGCAACGAAGCAGCGCCTCATCGGCCGCCAGTCTCACGCTCCCATTTCACCACCACCTCCGGCCTCCGAACAACGTCTCCCTCCTTCTTCCATCCATCCCAACTTGCTCACTCCTCCCACCACCCCCTTGCGGCACTTGCGACTTGACAGCGCCGTCGCACACATACGCCACCTTCCCAGACAAAGGACCGCCCCGCCAGCGCAGCACAGGAAAGCACGACCAGCGGCGCGCTCGGCAAACCTCCTCCGCATTCCAGCGCTGGTGCTCGCTTCCAGTCAGCGCAGGCAGATCCCGCCAGATCCTCCCCGCCATTAGCACCAAGTGCGAGTCGGGCATTTGCGCGACCGCCGAACCACCACCGCCTCCACGTCGCACCAAAACCGCTGCACCCCGCCAGCTCGTCGATACAGACGAACCGCCTCGATCTCTTTGTGTGCGTGCGTTGGAAGCCGTTCGTAACCGCCTGCACCTCCTCCCACACCCGCCGAGAGCAGCACCGAGCGAGCCATACCACGACACGACCAGCTCGCTGACCGCCGAGCGACTCATCCTCGCCCGCCCCACGAGCCCTTCAGGCCTTCTCGACACGCACCCACCCGCTTCCACCTGCGACATACACCAATTGTTGCCTCAACACCCTGCAGCCCGCCCGCTGTTGAAAGCGATAACAAGGGCGGCCTCAAGGTGAGTGCTTCCCACCTGTATTCGTTGCGTCCCGCCACGCCGCCTTGCTGTCCCGGCATCGGCGCCATTTTCAGCACCACCGTGTGCCCTTCCTCTCGTTGCTGCTGGCGACGGCAGAGGATAGCAGACTATCGCATTGCCTTGGCCTACTTCCACGTATGCCCGCTTGGCGACGCATCAACGCTGCCTGTCGCCCGTGCCTCTGCATGCCTATTCCGGGCCGCAAATTTCATGCCTCTGCAGCCAGCCGAACAATTTGATATTCCGCCCTGAGAGCATGTAGCTGACTTCCATATCTCTCCAGACTCCTCCCACCTTGACACTCGATCCTTCAATCTTCCCACGCGAACGCCACACGTCATAACCTGACACGAGATTTGCCCTACTGCCGTACCCCTTCATCTCGCCCGACTATTGGAACGTAGACACCGCTGTACCCCAGCCGCCTACTTCTTCGGTCCTGTCGTTGTGCCAGGCAAACACGCCAGCCTGTCAGCAAAAGAGCTCGGCATTACCCTCACCACCGAGCGCCACACTACACAGCCAGACATTGAATCTGCCACGACACCTTCGCGCTGGCTGGTAGTACAGAGAGGAGAAGCACCTACAGTACTCGGCAAACAGTGACATGCTCGCATAACCAGCTCGAGGAATGCCTGCAACCTGTGAGTGCCCGTCCGTCTCCTTATATTCTACCTCCTTCCCCGTCCATCTCATCCTCGCACTGCTTGAGCTGCGAGGTCCTTGGGCAAACATGCGCAGTCATGGATACACCACTGATCTTCCATGCTCGCGTACCTACACCGGTCTCACACCGAGTGTGCCCAACCATGGATGTCCCTTGGCTGACAAGCGACCTCCTCACAGTCAAAGAACACTTGAACCTCACCACATTTCCCCCGTTCGAGAGTCAACCGAAGGACATCCCCAGCAAGAGAGATTCACCCCTCGAGTTCGGCTTTGACGACGGCATAGACGAGACTGGCACAATGGCTTCTGCAACCTCGCCATATATCAAGCCAGAGCCCAACGATTTCAACAACTTTGACGTCAACCAATATTCGCAATTTAACCAAGGACAGCACACTGGTCACATGAACTCCAACAACATGAACGTCAACCCCGCCAACCTGACCAATGGCAATGGCTACATGTCGTCAAGCTTCAACCTGGGCAATTCCGGCATAGCAGATGACGAGCTGGCCGACCTTGACTTCAACAACCCGCACCAACAAGGCAACAACTTCGACTTCAACTCTGGCATGCAGACTTTCCTGAGTCAGCAGCAAATGGGTCAGCAGAACGGCAACGTCTTCTCTCACACGCCTGACGGCGGTCCGATTCAGTCGCCGTTTACGAACGACTTCAACTACGGCCAGTTCCGGCCACAGCAGCAGCAGCAGTTCGGCGGTCACAGTATGCCATCACAAGCCGGGTTCCGGCCTCACATGGCACAACACCTCGACAGGAAGGTGTCTGACTCGCGGTCACCTGCCACTCCCAACACGCCAGGCATGAATCACCTACAAGTATCTGACGACTACGCACATCCAGGCATGCAACCAATCCAACATCGACAGCAAGGCTCAATGGGCAACGGCTGGGATAGCACACCAAGCGGCCACAGCTGGGACGCCTCATCACCTTTTCCGTCACCTGCCAACGGACAACCTGTCCACGCTCAGATCTCAGAAGTGCTCAAGAACACTCACCACCACAAAGTCGCGTCATCACTTCCAACAAAGATGGAGCCCGGCACTGGTCCACCATTTCCCACCTCGCAAGAACAGAAGCGACGTCGACGGCGCGAGTCTCACAATCTGGTGGAGCGACGCCGTCGCGACAACATCAATGAGCGCATTCACGATCTCGGCACGCTCGTGCCACAGCACAGACTGGAAGATGAGAAGGTGCGCAAGCACTTGCAGACCAATGCCCCACTCTCACCGTCAATTGCCAACGCCGGCATGTCGCCACCAAACGCAGCCTCCTTGCTTGCCGGCCAGCGCCGCTCGGGCGCCGGCAACATCACGCAAGGTCTTCCAATGGAGGAGAAGGACAAAGGCCCAAACAAGGGTGACATTCTGAATGGATCTGTCGCCTGGACTCGAGACATGATGTGGTACATGCACCTCAAGCTTCGCCAGGAAGAGGAGCTCAAGGAGCTTGTGCAGCAGCTGGGCGGTAGCTGGCCATTCAATCCCACCGAGGAAGAAAAGCGGATGCGTTCTGAGATCCTGGAGATCCTCAACAAGCATCACCAACTCGGTGGGTTCCCTGGCTACTCTCGAGCGCAAGGTTCTGGCTTGCGGGTTCCTGGTTACACCAACATTGCCGGCGACAGCGTAAACAGCGACCAGTCATCGAACGGCCAGTCGCTTCCTCCTGTCTCACCGATGGGCAGTGGCATCTCGCAACCATCCAACCAATACTGGAAGGCCGAGTTCGACGAGACTGATGAGTATATGGACATGATACAATAGGATCGTATCGCCATGAACCCACATCGACCTCTCGCCCAGTTGCCACTTCCGAACGGCTTGCCAATCTTTGACCAAGACGCCTGATCTAACACCGGCACATTCCGATCTCCGACAGCCGAGAAATGGTTACACGAAGCCAGCTCGAGCACACCACTTCAGGCCCAGAATAGACATGTCATGACCTCCTTGCATCACCTATCACGGAGATCCGGGTACACGGGCATTGTGTCTGATTCAGTTTGCGACGTCCGGCGTGACACCATGAGACATAGCACGACGAACAAAGACATGTCACCACTACCACTTCACCTCCTCTTTCGACATCTACAACAACACAACAACACCACACCACGGACGGCGTTACGGAATTGGCTGGAACACCCTTGCTAGCTGCCTTGATATGCTTATGCGACACCAATGATACCACCACATGTTCTTGCCTTGATTTACTGCGATTGCAACTGCGATGATGCATTTGGATGGTGGATGGGAGGGATGATGACGACTTTTACTTGATGGCGTTGCGCGAATGCAGGCACGATGGATGCCTATTTCTTACCTGCTCTCTGGAATTTGTCATGAGATGTTGATGATACACCACACCACCACACTTGGGAATTTTCCTTCTCGACTACGGACAGACAGACCGACGACTCTTGGAAGACGAAATATGATATGCACAAGGCGAGAACATGAACCGCCACCCAACACATTGGCATACACGGATGAGAGCATGTTCGGACGGACGGATGGATGTCGAGAACGAGAGTGGAGAGACTTTTGATTTGGCATGGCATGGCATTTCTCGGAGATCGATGATGATTGGCTCTCTCTTCTTCTACTATGTGGGATTTGTCTTAATGCGAGCATCAATGATAGCTTGGAAATGTTCAAGATTTGAAAGCCGTCGAGGTCTCACGTGTGCTCCAAACATTGTCTGTGTTGCACGTCGGGGCTGGAAGAAGGATACAGTCGAGGAGAGGACCATTTGAGGTCAAGAACATTGATGAGGCGAGTGAGCTCTCTGGTGACGCTAAGGAAGTGTCTGAGTGTGGCTACATTCCAGCATGTGATGCTGAGCCCTGTACCCGGCGAACAGGTTTGAGCGAGGCTCTTTGTACTGGAGTATCATGTCCTGTGGCTGTGCACGTCTCGCCCCCAATTACGACCGACCCAGGAAGGCGTGACAGGTGTCAAACATCCTTCGTACCTTGCATAGCCTCCTTGGGTGCTCTGTTGCACTAAACCACCAGGCTGCTTGCTCAAACACCTGTCATCCCGAAGCGCTTGAGACCGAATGTGTTCCTCTAGTGATCGCTTTTTCTAAGCCGAGAGCAAGCGCTGCCCCTTGCTCCCTCCGAAGTCTTCAGGATCTCGTGCTACCCACCACCCGCCCTCTTGTCCAAATGCCTGTCAACTGCTGATGTTTTGAGATGGGATTTCCTTGCTTCGTCTCCCACAAAACTCTTCAGGATCTTGTGCTACCGCCAGCTCCTGGATCCGGTCTCCGGGCACTCGGTATTTGAGAAGCGGGAGCTCGCTGAATCTGCCCACTCTGGGGAAGTGCACGAGCGGGCGAGACTTTGGCTGTCTTAACCTGTGGACCGGGTCTTGGGGAGAGGATCATTTGGCTTTTGGTTTCTGGGGAGACGTGGGCTGGGGAGTTGCAGGCGAGTGGGCGGTGTGCCAACGTTGCCAGAGTGGTGGCGGTGTTTGTTTGCGAAGTCGTTCGTGGGGTTTGTGGCAGTTGGTCAAGTCGCTCCTCCTGGGTGGCGGGCGCCGCTCCTTCACAGCCAGCCTCCTGTCTGCTCTGCCCTCAACATTTCTGTACTTCCCCCAGGGCTGGCGACAGTGAAGTCGAATGATTGAGGAGCGTTGAGAAGGCCATGGTGTTTAGCCGCCAGAAAGTGCTGGATGCCACACCTAAGATCTCATATCACCAGCCCTCCCCGTGTCCTGTGATGTCTCATTTCTTTCCTGCCTCTCCTTCCACGGTCTTCTTATCCTGCTCTTTCTCCTGAAAACCCAAATTCTTCATTGAATCCGGCGCCATCAAATTCCTGCATGTCTCTCGTCAGCGACGAACCCGACACGTTTCCGCGCATAACTCTCTCACCTCTCCATGCGACATGTCAAATAGCTCTTGCTCAATGCCCTGCACTCCTCATCATTGACCCCACGATGACTCTTCAAGCACTTGAGGTATTGCTTCATGATCGGCTGACACTCTGCCTCATGGTCCAAAGGGAAGCTTCCTCGTTCGGGCGGAATGGGTTTGGAGAAGGTGTTGCGGCCGCCTGGGGAGCCAAAGGTCGACATGTTCACACTCGCCTCGTGTCGGTGATGCGGCCTACGAGGTGAAGTCAATGGTCAGAGTCAGCTCGTGCACTTGAATCCTTGCCCTGTCGGTGATTGGAGGAGGTGGCCCGGGGAACTTCGGCCGCCAGTGGGAGTGTGCTGCGCGGAGATGGCGACGACTTGTTAGCTGGGCCGCTGCTGCACCTTCGTTTAATTCACTTGCAACAGACTCTCGCCGCGCTTGGGGAAGGCACCGCACAGCGCATGGGTCTGCTTGTTGCGTTTGGGTTGCATCTGCCATGCAGCCTTGGGACGGGGACGTGCTTTGCGTTGAGTGGGAGAGGAGAGGAGAAGAGGGAATGGTTGAGGTTGAGGTTTGGAACTTTTCCTTTTTAATTTGAGAGGGCTAATCTTTCTTGCTTCGCTGCATACTCTCTTGTCTTGTCCATCTCGTCTCTTTTACATCAGGCGCGTGGTCGCTCTTTGGGATTAAAATATCCAACAGCCCCCAGCAGTGCACGTCAAGCGAACGCCGGACAGCGAATGATGACGGAATGGGCTATCCAGACACTCGAAGGATTCAGGCGCCCTGTAGGAACGCATTGACATACAAGCATGGGAGAGGACACACCGCAATGGAAAGCGACTCACGCCAGGATCCGAGATCAGGACCGATAGCCTAAAATCCCAGACTGAACTACAGCCACGCCTTCGGTATGGGTGGTTCGACCTGGGCGCTTTACAGCAGAGGGTGGGGATCGATTGGGTCATTTAGATCATGCTTTCAACAGCCTTCACTTCGGCCTCCATCTTTTTCGACGGCGTCGGACCTGCTGGTTGAGCTACGTGAGCGAAAATTGTGGATCGGGCTCGGACGTAGTTCCCACGACCTCAAGGGGTTGCGATAATGTTCACTTTGTTAACGGGAGCAGTGCTTTTGTTGAGTCACTTGGGCATGTGGCACTCTCTTCTGATGTGCTGTCGAGAGTGACAGAGTTCTATGGTCGGCATCGTGCAGTACGCGTCGTGCGTTACCAGTGACCTGAGAACGCTCAGGATGAAGTCGAACGCGCTGTCTTTATTCGCGTCTTGTGCATGGGCGCCGAATGAAGATATTGTTTGCCTGGAATTCAATCAGCAATCAAGCACAGATGCTTGAGATTCTTTCTTGAGTAAGTTCCCTTGCTAGACACTCCGAGAGCTTCTTGAAACGGACGTTGACATACTACAGCAATATCAGCCACGACCCTCGACTCCAGCAACATGTCTAACATCCGCCAGGCGATGAAGAGGGCAGCACGAGCAATCCATCGGATCGTCAAGCGCCGCGCGCGACACACCAAGTCTGTCGACGTGGCGGACGCAAGTGAGCAAATCGACCAGGCGCTGGTCGAGTCGGAGAAGGGGACTATGAGGCGTAACAACGCAGTCAGTCCTTTAGCGGGTGATTTCGCGGCAGAACAAGAGATCGCTGCCTACGAAAGTTCTTGCGAGAGCTCCTTTGGACCAGGCTTTGAGATGGCCCCCATCGCGATGCCTGCTCGCCTATTAGTCGAGCTTCAAAAGGCAGCGCAGGCCGACAACGACCTGAGGGATTTCGAAAGAGATTCTGATGCCGCAGCTCTGACCCTTAAGAGCAGACTTGATGCCCTAGGTGAAGAAATTTGCTCAATTGAGGAAGCTATCGCGAACGCTGAAGCAGAAGGCCAGCACTGTGACCCCGAGTGCTGCATCGAGCTAAGGCATACGCTTCAGAAACGTCTCGACGAGAGAGAAGAGATATGCGATCTGCTGGAGCAGACGCAAGAGAGCCTCCGCAAAGAGTACCAGAATTATCGAAAGTGTACTGGGGTATTCTTCGAGGCGTGGCGGGAGGTTCGCGACCATGAGGCCAAGAAGTTGAGTTGTGATCAAAACCCTCTGTGTCGAACAGTCAGGATGGAGCTACCACCATCGCCGTCCAATGTTCCTTCGAACCAGTCGCATCCAGAGGCCGACTCACAACGCCGATCTTCACAGCAGTCACCGAAGGCTCTCTCAGGCAAGGCAACCCCAGTATGCGATCCGCCGCTAGCAGACCAACGCGACTGGCTCATCGCCGACTACGAAATGTATCGCCGCCAATTGCACCACTGGGAAGACCAGCTCGACAATCGACACGATCGGTTCGAGCGCGAGCTTCTCGAGCACAGCAGCGAGTCAGCCTGGGAGACCCGAGCAGAAATGGAAAAACGCCATTTCGAGGAGACGAGGGAGATGACGAGGAGAATAATTTCTGCCGAGGAGGAATTAGCAGAGAAGAAAGATGAGTTGTATAAGAAGGGTCTGCGGGCGCCGGGAAGTGATGTTGAGGGTGGGATTGTGGAGGACGTGGAGGATGTGGAGGATGGGTGTGCTGTTGGTGGTGAGGATAACGATGGCAATGATGAAGAGGAAGAAGAAGAGGGTGGGCATGACGATCCAAGGGTGTTGAAGTGGTTATCTGGTCAGGTCGATTACGAGGTTCAGCCCGCTGATGCACCAAACCCCAAGCCAGACGACATGCTTTCAACCCCGACGAGCGAGGTCGACATCTGTGATAGCACTAGCTTGGTCGCCGGTGGCCCGCGTAGGCGGAGAATCGACCGCTGGGCGAAGTGCGGCGAGGAACTGAGGAAGGTCAGGGAGGGTGCGATACCCTTTGATGTTCCGACCAGAATATCTTCCGAGGGGTACAGGACAGGGGAGGATCGGGCGGTTTGATGTGGTCTTGGATCTAGCCTCCATCAGTGGAGTGTGACAATGTAGCGCATTTCAAGTGCCTGAGAAACCGTGTTGGACTCTCACGTTCCTTCAATCGATATTGGGGTATCATTTTGCCGTTCTCATCGCGCACCAAAGTTCCACTCGTCGAAGTCTTCGTCTGCATCGTCTTCGTCGTCTTCTTCATCTTCACCGCGCGTGCCACCTCCATCCTCTCCCGTCCCATTCGTCTCCATCTCGGGTGGTTTTGATAGCTGCGGGACCGCACTCCCTTTTCTCAACATCTCCCTCCTCTCCCTCAACTTCCTCGCTCTGGCCTCCAGACCCTCCATCTCCTCGAACTCATCCTCCAGCACCCGCGCCGCGTCCTCCTTCTCACCCTCTAACTCCACCGCTCTCTTTTCTCGTTGCGTGCTTTGTTCTTCCCTGGCTTGCGCCGCAATCTCCTCCGCGGTCATTGGTGGCGCGGATATGGTAGCTGTAGTATGTTGGGGTTGCATGCTAGCTTCCATTTCGAGGAGTTGCTGTTCGAAGGCAGCAAGCTCGTTGGGATCCGAAGCTTTCTCTTCTTCCTCTCTCCGTAGTTTGGCAGCTTTGTCATGGCCGTTCGTTTCTTCTACCGGTTGCTGGTTTTCCTCATCCTCTCCACTGGGTGGTACCACGGTAGCCTTCAACTTCTTCTTGGAATCCTCCGGCGAAGCATCCGCTTTCCTCTTCTTGTTCCCTGATACGGCGCCATTTGTTGCTCGTGCTTCTGCTGCCTCTTGCGCTCGAGTCTGCCTGGCCGTGTGCTGTGTGGAATGCAGATGCGACTGCCACGCTCCTTCAGTCTTGATGATGGATTGGCAGAGGTTGCAAAGGAGCTTCCCGTCGGTTGTGTATGAGGCGTAGGGATGGTTGACTCTTCGCGCCTCGCGGGAGGCTTTTAGCATAGAGCGTACGTCGGCCATGGATGGTTGTTCAAGTTGTTTCATGTAGGCTGTTTTGCATGTGATGTCCAGTCGTTAAGATGTCAACGACTTCTGCCAGCTCGGCTTCTGTCCCGCGTCTAATCGAGATTAGTGTATATCTCGGCAAATTCCAAAGGCAAGAAAGCTTCACGCTTGACACCACCACTTCCCTCTCACCAACACCACCTTCTCCCTGGGGCGCCCCATCAACACCGCCCTTTCCATCAAAACTTCCACACTCGCCACCGTCGCATTTCTTCGGCGACGCCATTATCACCATCATTTCGTGGTAAACATCTGGTCGCGTGATCGGGCCAGCGGAGAAACGTCAACACAAGAGGTGGACCTTGCCTTGCTTCCAGCATCCCGCGCGCGTTGTCTGCGCACGCCTACTGCATACCCATAACAGTCTCGCGCTGTCTGCAAGGCGTTCACGGACTGCGCCGAGCTCTGTGCGATCGTGTCTGCCTCCACGCGCGAACGGAGGTGGAGGGCACAGAGATCAAGGATCGCCAGACATCGGGCCAGGACGCTCTCTCTCTCGCGCGCTTGCGAGATCACAAGCCTAGTTCTTGGACTTCTTGTGGCAAGCGCAGGCGTCAAGCTGACCGTGACGGACTTCTGGAGGAGTTTGTGTACGCGCAGACGCGGTGAAGATAGCGAGCGGAAGACCGCGCACTATTTAGATACTACGTGAAGTTTTGAGAGCGTGTGAAGTCATCCATTCTCGTCCTGCTGTACTGTCACGCCTACTGTCAGCACCTCCGAGCGTGCCTTGCGACCAGCCAACATGTCAGGTAAGCCGCCAAACACACCCGTAGACGGCGTGCCACGGCGAGATACGTGGAGCACGGCCGTCGACATACGCAGCAGAGAACCATGCTTACCAGATCGCAGAAGAACCACGTCGCTCAGGGCGAGCGACAAAAGGGCAGCATAAGAACGCCTCTTCCTCGCCAGCGCCAAACGCGAAGCCTGCCAAAGCAGCTCCTAAGAGCAAACCACCCAAGAAATCAACCGAACCAGAGCCTCAGGACGACGACGATGAGGAGGTCATCCGCTGTATCTGCGGCAACTCGAATCCCAAGGACAAGCGCGCGTTCATCGGCTGCGACGCGTGCACAGTCTGGCAACATAACGTGTGCATGGGAATTCCAGACGAAGAGGAGGATGTACCGGATCACTACTTCTGCGAAGAGTGTCGCCCAGAAGAGCATGAAGAGACCATACAGGCATTGCAGCGTGGGGACAAGATATGGGAGACACGCAACAAGCTCTATCAGAATGAGAAGAAAATGAGCAAGAGCCGTAAAGGCAAGGGCAAACAGGGCGAAGAATATAGACCGGCATGGTTGAAGAAGGACGTCTCACCACAGCTACCCGCTGAGCCCCAAGCTGAATCAACACCACCAGCTCCTGGGACAAACGGCAAGCAAGAGGCGAACAACAAGCGTAAGAGAGAAGAAGAGCAAGAGCCAGCACCTGAACCAGAGGCGAAGCCGGCACCTGCAGAGAAGAAGCCTGCACGGGCTGGACGACAGGACAAGCGTCGCAAGTCATCTCCGCCGGAGAGCAAAGTTGTCATGGATACCGAAACGGCCTTGGTCCCCATTGATCAGCTGCCCAAGGAGCGCCAAAGCGTTGCTCAGGCTATAGGCAAAATCGTGACGGGAGATATTCAGAACCGCGTCAAATCTGGTTTCAAGCTGCCTGCGAATCAGACTCCAGCTTCACTTGGAGAGCACTACGGGGCTCGGATTGAGTATGCCCTGCACATGAACCACGGATCCAAGGACCCGGCGTACAAGCAGCAATTCATGGCACTAAACGCCAACCTGAAGAAGAACGTGATACTTGTCGAGCGTCTGTTGAACGGCTCACTTACTGCTGACGAATTGTCCACAATGAGTAGCAGCGATATGGCGAGCGAAGAGCTCCAGCGAGAGCGTGCAGCTATGAAGGAAGCGCTGGACCGACAGGCAATTGCTATTGAGGAAGAAGGCCCACGATACAAACAAGACCACAAAGGCTTTCACGAGATTGAAACGGAACATCAACAGCACGACGACGCACCAGCTGATCCCGAGCCAACACCAGTTCCTCGACCAAGCACGGCACGTAAAGAGTCTGCCCAGGGTGGCTCACCAGTCAACAACCAGCCACCTCTGGCCATTGACACGACCCAGCAGGCGGATTCTGGAGTAGAGCGGCGCCCTTCGAGCCAGCAGCAGTTTGATATGAACAACATCTGGGCCAAGACGGCAAATTCGCCAACATCGACTGCACCACGACCAGTAGCGAACACGCACGTGCGACGACCTAGCGCGCCAGTACCAGCACAGCCCAATGGCGCTCGAGACGATCCTGACATCGATAGAATGCTTGATGATAACGACGAGTCATACTCACCAGCCGATGCAAGTGGCAGTGATGCGATTGTGTGGCGCGGCAAGCTCGTGCAAGCAAGTGAGGACGAAGTGACTGTGAACGCGCGCTATGTCGCTGGACGTAATTTGTCGTCGTTGTGGCATACCGTCCTACCTGAAGTCCTCTCCATTGACGGTCGACTCGCCATTGCAAAGGCTGAAGATTACCTGTGCGGCTTGCGGTGGAGCAACAGCAGCGACGTCTCAGTTCTGGCTTTGACGCCGTACGACAACCTCGAACCTTTCAACAACATCTTCCAATACTTTCACAGTCGAGAGCGGTACGCTGTCGTGGAGAAGTCGAAGCCGAGAGTCGTCAAAGACTTCTACATCATTCCCGTCGAGGCCGGTCGAGAACTACCCGCACACATCAAGATGCTGGAAGAGTGCAACATCAAGACACCGATTGAGGAGAGAATGCTTCTGGCCACGCTCGTTGTCAGTCGCTCACCAGAAGACCCGCCGGTCGCATCAGATGCCACACCGAGTCAGCAGCCTGCAAATGGCCACTTGCCTCCTCACGTGCGCCAGAGTATCGGTGGTCCCGCGGGCTCACCCATCACGGCACAGAACCCGTCATTCTCACCATCAAACAACGCGCCACCACAAGCAGGCTACGGGGCAGCGTATCCAAGTGGACTGCCGCCAAACCCGTACACAGCGCAAGCACCGCCACAACAACAGCAGCAATCGCCATATCCTGCTCAACCAGGACCAGGCATGCCCAACCCTCTCGCCGCCGAGATCCTGGGGCCACTGCAGAACTGCCCGACGGCGCAGGTGATATTGTCGCAGGCGCCGAACATTGATCGGGACCGCCTGCAGAATCTCAGAAAGATCTTGGAGGAGGATCCGGTGACGATGACGGACTTTGATGCGCTTGTGGCAAAGCTGTACTCGCCGTCGAAGTAATGGAGGAGGACATTGAGCTGTGACGATGATTGAGTCAGGGAGTCAAAGGAGTCAGGGGAGTTGAGAGCGGCATCTCCTTCATGGGTATGGACATGGACATGGCGATACCCTCAGACCTCAGTCTTGCAGCGCAAATGCTCTGGGAGGCTGCGTGTCTCGATATTGGGGTTCAGTGAGGTCGATAGCGTGTATTCCTGGTACTTATGCTTCAAACTTCTCATTCTTCTCTTCATTCAACTCTCTCGTTCAGCGGGCATGATGGGTGATGGTCAAGTGATCGGCCACGTCGGAGGCTCGGCCCCCACCTCAAACCTCACCTCCAATGACTCAAGCACAGACTCATTTTTCCAGCTGCCCCTCCAAATTTACTTAAAGCCCACCGCATTTCGTTGCACTGCACCTTTCACCTCTACCACCACACACAATGGCAGCACAACAGGCAGCGGACGCCATCAAGGACGGCGTCCAAGCTGTCGCGGACAAGGTCGGCGAATTGACCACCTCGGATACCACCGCCGCCCAGCCTACGCTCTTGAAGGATGAAGTCACGGGCGAGATGGTCTCCAAGACCGAGTTGAAGAAGCGCCAGAAGGCCCGGGAGAAGGAGGCCAAGAAGGCTGAGGCTGCCGCTTCACGACAGGCCCCTCCTGCTCCTAAGCGCAAGGCCGCCGACGACGAGGCACAGCTCAATCCGAACGTGAGTCGACCTCCCGATCTTAGTGACGAACGGTTGTATCTAATTGGCATGTCTAGCAATACTTCGAGATCCGCTCCCGCGCTGTCAAGCGTATGAAGGAGACCAACGACCCCAATCCCTACCCGCACAAGTTCCACGTCACCTACGACCTGCGCAACTTCGAGAAAGAGTTCGGCCACCTCAAGAAGGGTGAGTTCATCAAGGACAAGACCATGGGCGTCGGAGCCCGCATCTACAACATTCGCACATCAGGCGAGAACCTCCGCTTCTACGAGGTCAGCGTCAATGGCGCCGAAATCCAGATCATGGCTCAGAATTTTGAGAATACCAGCGAGGTGCCGTTTGCCAAGCAGCATGACATCCTGCGTCGTGGAGACATCATTGGGGTTACAGGATACCCTGGGCGGACGAACCCAAAGAGGGAGGATAACCCGGGCGAACTGTCGATTTTCGCGCAAGAGGTGATTTTGCTGGCGCCGTGTTTGCACCAGATTCCGAGTGAGCATTATGGCTTCACGGATCAGGAGCAGCGATACCGCAATCGTCATCTGGATATGATCATGAACAAGAGCACGATTGATACGTTCAAGACGAGATCACTCATCACGAGATATATTCGACGCTACTTTGACGACAACGACTTCTACGAGATCGAGACCCCTATCCTCATGGGTTCGGCAGGTGGTGCTACTGCCAAGCCCTTTTACACCTACCACAACGAGCTGGACATGACTCTGGCGCTGCGCATCGCCACTGAGCTGCCGTTGAAGCAGCTTGTCATTGGCGGTATCAGCAAGGTTTACGAGCTCGGTCGTCAATTCCGAAACGAGGGCATCGATCTCACCCACAACCCCGAGTTTACCACGTGCGAATACTACGAGGCCTTCGCAGATGTCAACGACGTCATGGCCCGCACCGAAGAACTCGTCGAAGGCATTGTCAAGTTCGTCACGGGCGGTCTCGAAACCACCTTCAAGACGCAGCACGGCGAAGAGTATCACGTCAACTGGGCCAAGCCATGGAAGAAGGTGGAGATGATTCCTGCCCTTGAAGAAGCCTGCGGCGAGAAGTTCCCGCCCGGCGACCAGCTCCACACGCAAGAAACCAACGACTTCCTCAAGCGCATGCTCAAGAAGACGGGCGTCGACTGCGCCCCACCCCTGACCAACGCCCGCATGATCGACAAGATGGTTGGCGAATTCATCGAGGAAAAGTGCATCAACCCGACCTTCATCACGGGTCACCCACAAATGATGAGCCCGCTGGCCAAGTACCACCGCAGCCAATCCGGGCTTTGCGAACGTTTCGAGGCGTTTGTCTGCAAGAAGGAAATCATCAACGCCTATACGGAGTTGAACGATCCCTTCGACCAGCGTCTCCGTTTCGAGGAGCAGGCACGGCAGAAGGCACAGGGTGATGACGAGGCACAGCCGCTCGATGAAGGCTTCCTCAAGGCGATGGAGTATGGACTTCCGCCGACGGGCGGTTGGGGCATGGGCATTGATCGCATGGTGATGTTCTTGACGAATAATTATAGTATCAAGGAGGTGTTGGCTTTCCCTTTTATGAAGCCCGAGCTGAATCCGCAGGGTGGGGAGGAGAAGAAGGCAGCGGAGGTTGCGGGTGTGGAGGCGGTGCCCGCTGAGGGCATTCCGCATAAGTAGACGGTGGTCGTGGTGGGAATGGTTAAAGTTAGAGGACAGGAGGATGGTCGGAAGGTCGCTTGCATATGAGAGGGCTTTTTTGTCGTGAAGGCTAGAAGAGAGGTACATGCAAAACGAAAAGAGAAATGTTCAATGGTTCGGACTGAGTGCCTGTATCGTACCAGCACGGGTTTCGTCGATGGTGGTGGCTCTGCTCCTAAAGTGCATGGGGTGTAAGTCCAGCAAAATGAGCGACTCTCTGGACGAGCCAATGTAACAGAGAGAATGGCCACGAGTGTGGCTCTGTTTCAAGCTCCAAGGCAACCCGGACGACTGGAGTCGCAGCAAAGTCGGGAGTCCTTGGATGATCCAATGAAAGTCAGGAAGGCGGGCGAGGCGGTGGCTCTGCAGCGGGGGTGGTTGATAGACGCCCAGCGAGAAAGCGTTCTTCGCAACGAGCCAATAATGATGACGCGAGGGAACTAAAAGGATAAGCGTCCATCGGGTAGAGCGATGACACGCAGGCTCGGTGATGAGTGAAGACAATGTTCCATGAATCTAGGTTTACCCTCTTTTCATGGTGAACTCCCACCCCTAGCCAGCCAGCCTCGTTCAACAGGGGTATATGAGCAACACACGCGCCGCATAGTCTCCCGCATAGATCTCGCTCAAACTCGCTATCAGCAAATTTCCGCACATGCAACACATTGCTGCTCCATCCATATACAACCACACATCACTCCCTTGGCCACATCATACCCCATTCACTCACTCCGCAACAACGCCCTCCCTTCTTCCCATGCTGCTCCTCCCCAACCCCAAATTTCTATCCCTCACCCTCCTTCCCCATCTCTTCTGCTCCTCGATGAAGTCATTGTTGATCTCCAACAGCTGTTCCGTCTGCACTCTCAGACTCTCCAACGTTCCCTCTAGCGTGATCCGCGACGACGGCTCTTCCTCTCGCTTCGTGTCGCCATCAGCGCTCGAAAAGGGGTCGTCATCCTGCGCGACGATGACTTCATCGTCCTCCTGGAAAGCAAAAGGGTCTTCGCGCGTGGAAGAGCCATTCTGGTGTTGTTGTCCTTGACCATGCTGATGGTGCGAGTGGTGATGATCCTCAACATAAGCCAACGGGGTCTCCGCTCGGTTGATGAAAACATGCTGCAAGCCCGCTTTGCTCGGCGTCTCAAATTCCTGCTGCACTTGGAATGTATCCATATCCTTCTGCTGCATCAGGTCCCTCGTAGGCGGCGGCATCTCGTGCATGCCTGCCAACGCCTCCCTGGCAGAGAAAGCATCATTCTTCGCCACCGCGAGACTCGAAACCAGTTCCTCAATCTGCGAGTCTTTCGTCCTGAGATCCTGTGTCGCCGTATCGAACATGCCCTGTAAACGTTGTGCCTTCTCGTGCATACGGACGAGGCCTTCCTCCGCGAGCGCCTTTTCGCCTTTCGCCGCCGCTAGTGACGAAGCCAATTCTTCGAGTTGCTCACGTTTGATCTGCTCGACCTGTGCGGAACCATCTGCTTCTCGTCGGACTTGCCCAAGCTCTTCCTCCGCCTTGGAAAGGGAGGTCTCGGCGGCGATACGGCGCTGTTCGTGGTCTTTCAGTTGGGCTGACATAGCTTGCAGCTCGCCAAGTGTGAAGTCATGCTTTTGCGCCTCTTCCTCGAGTTCGCGGTTGTGTTGAATGTTGAGGTCGCTGAGCTGACGAGAAAGGCCCTTTTCCCTCGATTCGATATCTTGGGTGGCAGTGTCGAGAGCAGTCTGCATGCGCTTGAGTTCCTCGTGGACATTGCCCAAGGCCTCCTCTGCGGTGGCTTTCTCGCCCTTGACGGACGCGAGCGTAGACAGAAGCTCCTCGATGCGGTGTTCTTTCTCCACCACTTTTTCGTCTCTTGCAGCGATGATGGTCTGGTGGCTTTCATGCTGGCCTTTCAGTGCTTCGTGGTCCTGTTGCAGCGTTCGAAGCTCATCTACGACTTGATCGCGAGAAGTTTGCTCCCGTTCGAACGATGCCTGCAACTCGAGATGTTGCTTCTGCAAATCGTCGTGTGAAGTCTGCAAAGCTTCGCTCTGTTTAGCAATTCTCTCGAACGTGTCCTTAGCAACCCGGACCGCGTTCAGCTCGTCCTGTACGGAAGTCAAGGACGAATTCAGCTCGGTCGCTTTCGCGTCCTTGTCTGCGACTTGCCTCTCGAGACTTAGCACGATACTGCTGTGGCCTGAGGTCTCATCCTCAGCACGGCTAGTAGCTTCAGCCAAAGCCTGCTCTTGCTGCTGTATCTTTGTTTGCAATTCCTCAATCGTTTTGCCAAGGTCACCTATCTGTTGGTCCTTTGCAGTCTTCTCCTCAGCATATTGCTCAGCGGCGTCCTTGGCACTTTGATTTTGGTTCTTGAGCTCGTCTAGTTCATCCTGAAGAGCCTTGGTCGACTCGCCAGCTTGCGAGGAAGACACTCTGAAGTCTTCAAATTCTTTCCCAGATCGTTCTGCCTCAGCCTTCAGACTGGCGATCTCTCCCTGTAGGCGACTGTGGGACTCGGTGGCAGCAGCAGTGCTCGATCGCGCCTCCTCCAAAGCCTGCAGGTGCTCTTCGATCTCAGCCTGCAGCTTTTGCTTCTCCTCTTCTAGCTTCTGAACAGACTCGCCATGTTCTGTTGTCATGGCCTTTGCTTCCTGTAGCTCTCGCAGTGACATCTCTCGTTCGTCGTTGTACTTCTGGTCTGACTTACTCGCGGCAGTGGCAGCTGCATTTCGTTCGTCTTCCAATGTCTGCTTGACTTGAGCAAGTTCGCCTTGCAGCGACTCCATTGTGCTGTTGAAGTCCGACTTATCAGACTCTTGCGTGTTGAAGCTCGCCTGCAGCGACTCCAATTTCGTTATGGCATCCATTTCCGAGGCTCTGACCTTGTCCAGTTCCTGCCGCGTTGTCTCAAGTCGCTCTTGGAGATCTTCCTTTTCGGCATCAGATGCAGAGGCAGCCGATGCCCTGACCTGGTCGACCTCCTGCAAAGCACGCTCAAGCTCCTCTTGCATTGATCGTCTTGAGTCCTCGGCAGCGTCCACAGATGACTTGAGCTCTTCAATGTTATCTTGCGAGCGTTCAATCTGGTCTTGCAGGTCTCGATTCGCTTTCGCCGCGTCAGCTTCGGCAGCCTTGGCATCGTCGAGATCCTGAACCAAGCGGTCAACCTCTTGCTCAAGTTGTTGATTCGTCCGTGTCGCTACTGTGGCGGCTTCCTGCAAATCCTCGATCTCTCGCTCGAACCGGCCTGCTTGCTCTCGAGATTCAGCACTAGATGCCTCCAAACCTCTAGCATCTTCAAGCTGCCGCCGAATCCGTTCAATCTCATACTGGAGCTGTTCGTTAGACTCGGTCGCAGCAGCGGCTGATCTTTCGAGTTTCTCAGCCTCCATCCGAGAGAGCTCGACTTCGTCTTGGAGTGCGCTAGAGGATTGTTCAGCCGCTGCGGCCGATGCTTTCAACTCTGCCAGCTCCTGGCGAGACTGCTCGAGTTCCTCTTCAAGGTGTTTACTCATGTCTAGGGCCGTGGCAGCTGCGGCATTTGCATCCTCGGTCTCCCGACGTGATTGATCTAGATCCGCCTGGGAACGTGTCGTAAGTTCCATGGTGGCAGTCGTAGCGGCCGACTTGAGCTCGTCGATCTGCTGCTTCAGAAACTCCTGCTCGTCTTTGGATTTCGCAGCACCCGCCTCGAGCTCTTCGATTTGCTGTTTCAGAGCTTGCTCTTCGTCCCTCGATATGGTGGTCTCTGCTTGAAGTGACCCAAGCTCCTCATTCAGACGTCTGTTAGCATCCATCGCAGCCGCCTCGGCTGCCTTGGCATCCTCTGCTTCTTTCCTGATCTGATCAATCTCTGCCTGGACCCTGGTTTGCTCGCCAGCTGATGCTTTGAGCCCCTGAAGCTCTTGCTCCAGCTGCATTCTGGCCTCTTCACTTTCGGCAGACTTTCTGTGGGCTGCGTCACGCTCCTCTTGCAGTTTCGTCGTAACAGCGATGTCTTCCACAGCGGACGCGCGCAGCTGTTCAAGCTCTTTCAATGCCTTGTCGCGTGCCTGCTTCAATTCTTCAACATCCTCTTGTTGCGCCTTTGCCACTTCAGTCGTTGTTACCGATGCCCTAGCTTGCTCGATTTCTGCCAGGAGCTTCTCGCGTGTTTCGTTCAAGTCGGCCACTTCTTTCTGAGTTCGGTCGAGATCTTCTTGCAGACGATTCCTCGCTTTAGTGGCTGCGTCTGCCGAGCCTTTAGCCTCATCGACCTCTTGTTGCAGCCTCTCTTTCAGCTCTTTCATCTCGACTTCGACTGCCGCGAGCCGCTTGCTGGTGCCATCATCGGTCTTGTGGGTAGTACTGAGTTGCTGATTTTGACGTTCGAGTCTCGCGATTTCGGTATTGAGATCTTTGATCTCCGCTGCCATGGTGTCCCGCTTGATGCTTTCCCGCAGCAAATTCTGCATGACCTCCATCTCTCGTGCGTTCTGCTCACGCTCGAAAGCGGTATTTGCGGGGGCGGTCAAAGGTTTCATAGCCTGAACTGATTGTGCACGTGAATGTCGAGCGATAGGTTTCGACCTCTTCTCTGCTTCGTTATCTGACATGGCTTGCGGCTTGAGATTGGGTGTTGACGAGGCCATTGATCGGATCTCGAGCTTTCTGGGCGACTTAAAGGGCGAGAAGGGAGGCTCTAGGCTCCTCTCCGTACGCTCGTCTATGCTTGGTGCGCCTGACAAGGTATCTGGCTCTTCTGGGATGGTGTCTCGAGATAGCGGTCTGGCAGAGCTAGCTCCACTGCGAACAGATTCAGTAGCTGGAGACTTGACACCAGGGCCATCATCACCAGCCACTGAGGTGTTGGTCGAAGAAGGTGCTCTGGGTGTTGTAGGGGTTGTGCGTGACCTGCTCGTAGTGCTCGCGGTGCTCGGTCTGGTCGTCAGACTAGAGGGACGTTTCGCTGTCGAGGATGCTGAAGCTGCGCCTCCAAATGTCGTCCTTCTACTACTCGCTGGTTCGGGCTTGGCGGTACGCGAAGTAGTCGGGGTCGTGGTCGTTGTGCGCGACAGCCGCCGGCTCTCTGTAGAATCGGTAGGCTTGCCATCGTCGGTGGTTCTACGCACAGAGGAAGCAGTCGGACGGGTGGCCGCAGACGGGGCCCTGGGGGTGGTAGTCGACGTTCGGGAGGAAATCGTACTCGCTCGTGTGGTAGATGGGGACGAGGCAGGTTTGGCGGTCGAGGAGGTCAAGCGAGAAGAGGTGGTGGCGGGCTTCTTCTTGTCATCGGTGGTCTTTGTGGTGGTTGCTGGCGTCCTGGCGCCTGTTGTGCTCGCTCTCTTCTCCATGGCCGTCCCCTGACATTGGCAGTCCGGCTATTCCTCTCGTCTAGCTCGTACTTTCTCTATACCAACATCATACCTTTGACCAATGCTGGAAATCAACACCGAACTCTTTTAGTGAAATGTGCTGTGGATATGGTAGTGAGAGTGAGAATTGTTGGGGTGAAAGCAGCTCGGTAGCCGGTTTCCAAGTTGCAGGAAGACGCGAACGCCTGCACGGTCACGTCAGAACCCTGCCACGCCATCTTGGCGTCGTCCATACTGCCTCTGCACCACGTTTCTGCAGATGTATTGTATGATGAAAGTTGATGTATGACTCTACGCGACCACGGAAATGTCACCTTTGAGATCCGGTACTAGGTGTGTAACGTGTGTTGATGTTTCCAAACAAACATCCTTGCCGCAATCCAATCCCAGTTTGCGGATCAGGGTCCATTCTACCAACGGCTATCTCAAACAACACGTGCCTCGCTTTTTGACCTCACTCCTCGACAATGAAAGACGATGATATCCACCTGCACGATGCATCATGACCCAACCGCAGAGACCGTCCGGTGATGGTAGCCTCAATCCGCCTCTGGGCAACGGACAGCTTGCCACTCCCTCGCTGTCGCCAATCAGCGAGGACGGGAATGGTTTCCAGTCCTTTCCCGATATCAAGCACGATGTTGACAGTACGGTGCTGGGGGTGGACGGCAAGAACGACAGCAACACGTCGAGCAATGAAGATGCCCGAGCCAGACGGCGCAGCAGCGAGACCAGGACGCTGAAATTGTCGCCCCAGCAGATCCATAATTTGACCACCTCTCCGGACTCCCTACCCGTACGAGCTTTGGAGGACTTGTCACCTTTGTCGCCTTTACATGAAGAGGTCGGCCCATTCGAGGAATGGCATGAGGCTCCTGCCGCGAGTGAAAGTTTTCTCAATCCCCAGCGCCTACGGCAGGCCGCCTCTATCTCTCCAGTCAACGACCTTCCAAGCATTGCTTCGACACCGGCGGGTGCCCCTAGGCCTGGCAATGCTGCGCGCTCCATGTCAACACCGCACATCCAGCGCAGACAATCTTCGTCGAGAACGCCCAAAGTAAAGCCACAACTGCCCCCGCTTTGGACAGACGAGGCAGCCAGCGGTCGCGCGAATGGGTCCATCAAGCCCTCGCCGAAGCACGGCAGAGATCCGTCTCCTATGCCAGCCGTGCTGCCAATCCCACCTCTTTCACTGCCTACCCACCTCCGCCTGGAACTGTCTGCCGACCGTCCTTCTGCTCTATACATTCATCGATCGGCCGCGAGCGACTTCCCCTACGAATCTGCAAAGGTCAAGTTTGAACGCTTGCTGAACTTCATTCGTCTGCCCCCGCAGCTGGAGCATGTCCTCGTCTTTGGCGCTATAGCATGTCTTGATGCTTGGCTGTATACCTTCACAATCCTGCCTCTCCGCTTTCTCAACGCTGTCGCTATCCTTGTCCAATGGGTCAGCAGGAACGCCACCCGCGAAGCTCTTGACTTGGGAACGTTCGTGTACAACGGCTTGGGGCGTCTTTGGCAGAGACAGCGACAGGGCTCAACAGTCGCTGCTGACTCTTCTTCAATGCCGCCGTCCGTGCCAAGCAGCCGCCGAACATCACTATCAGAAAGCGAGTCATCACGCAAGACAACATTCGAAACGAGCACCAAGTCGAACGGCCACACAGTGCCACCGTCGCCCAGCAGATCAAGACGCAAACACTCATCTGGCTTCCGTCATCGACGAACTCGCTCCACCCCATCAGCCCTACTCCCCAATCATAAAGCCGATCTTCTCCAGGGCCTACTCATCATCGCCAGCTGCACCGTCTTGATGTGGTTCGACGCCAGCCGCATGTACCACTCCATCAGAGGTCAAGCCGCCATCAAACTCTACGTCATCTACAACGTCCTCGAAGTATTCGATCGCCTCTTCTCCGCCCTTGGCCAAGATGTCCTGGAATGCCTTTTCTCCAAAGAAACGCTCGAACGCGACGCTGACGGCAGGAGTAAAGTTCTCCGTCCGCTTTGGATGTTCGGGCTGGCACTCTTGTACAACGTTGTTCACGCCACGGCACTCTTCTATCAAGTCGTCACGCTCAACGTTGCGGTCAACTCGTACTCAAACGCCCTGCTCACCCTCCTCATGAGCAACCAATTCGTCGAGATAAAAGGCACCGTCTTCAAGAAGTTCGAGAAGGAAAACCTCTTCCAGATCACCTGCGCCGACGTTGTCGAGCGTTTCCAGCTCTGGCTCATGCTGTCCATCATCGCACTCCGTAACATCGTCGAGGTCGGCGGTCTCAGCGTGAGTCTTGGTACACCTCCCAGCGATACATTCTCAAACGCCACTTCCTCAAGCATGCCCCTCGTCTCCGGCTACGTAATCCCCCAAGCCTTCACCCTCCTTCCCACCTGGACGGGCGAAGTGCTCGGCCCATTTCTCATTGTCCTAGGCAGCGAAGCGCTCGTTGACTGGTGCAAACACGCCTACATCACCAAGTTCAACAACATCACCCCGTCGATCTACGCCCGCTTCCTCGATGTGCTCGCCAAGGACTACTACACACACGCCTTTGCGGACCAGAACCTCACGAAACGCCTCGGCCTTCCAGTCATCCCACTGAGCTGTCTCTTCATCCGCGCATGCGTGCAGACTTACCACATGTTCCTCGCAACACACATGCCGATCCCGATCCCATCGCCCGCAACGTCCATCCTCGATCCAGAGACTTCTTCCTCGCCCGCGACTACCGCCGCCCTCGCGCACATCGACACACTCTTCCGACGTGCCCTTGGCCGTTCCATTCCATCCACCTCAGAAACAGCGACCACCTTTCCTTGGAATTGGACCGTCGACTCCCTCCTCACCCTGCTCGCAACAGTGTCCTTCTTCCTGGCCCTCTACCTCCTCCTGCTAGCTTTTAAATTACTCCTCGGCATGCTGCTCCTCTCGTGGTCACGCACCCGCTACGTTGGGATGAAGGAGCGTGAGGCTATGAACGTGAATCTGGCGGGCGGGAAGAGGGTCGGTGGGTGGGGTACTGTGGAGGTTGGGGAGGAGAGAAGGAGGTGGATATATGAGGGGGATGGTGAGGGGTTAGAGAGGATCAGGGATAGGGAGAAGGAGAAGGAGGGCGGGAAAGGAAAGGGAAAGGGGGAGAAGTTGGAAGGCGTAGAAAGGTATAGTATGGTCGCGAAGAGGATTTGGTAAGGAGAGTAATGGAGGACCTGCGATCAGCGTATAGAATACAAGGGATCTCAACAAGGCTTTGAACTCCACAACCAAGAGTACTATCATTGGCTCGTCCCCATAGACACACGTTTTCTCAAACTTCATCTTCCGGTGAAGAACACCTTCGCGGTCGCTGAGCCACCTCCACATTCAGTCACAGGCGAGTTCTCCGACATTGCTTTCATCGGCTCGTTGTAAGAATGATGGTTTTCCTCGAGTCTTCAGCGGATGAAATCTTGAGCTGAGCTGCCTCCTTTGTATTGAACCAACCGAGCCACTATGACTCTGTAATGCCAGCCGGTCGTTTCTCCACGTTTTTCCCTGCTATATTGATTTTCTCCAACTCAGCTTCAGTATCAGCTCGAGCCACGTTTAGAGGCAGCTGATTGAAAGGATATGCGAAGTCATCACAAAGCAAGACAAGGTGAAAGGTCAAATTGAGTCTTTGGTAGATCCATGCATTTGCAGCTATCAATTTCCATACCAATAAATCTCGACCCAGCCAAGATGGAAAAAATCTATAAGACGTGACATGACATTCGTTATACCCATTTCCCATTGCCATTGCCCTGATTCCTTTGAGCATCGATAACTCAGGCAATGTATACCCAGGCCTGCACAAAACGCCCTGCCCAGTTCCCTGCACTCCAATCTACTTCCCTTTCTCTACGATCGCCTCGGCCCACCAAAGCTCGGCGGCCCAAAAGTCAGCGGGCTGGCTTGGTAGCCACCTGCGGGGACACAATTCGAGTAGCAGCCGAATTCCGTTGTCGTAGACGTAGCGGGTGCACACGTCGAGTAGCAGCCAAACTCGGTGACGGTCATGAACATGGTCGTTGTGCCAAGATAGTTCGTCGCGCAGCTACTTGGGGCGGTAGGGTATGGTGGGAAGCCGGATGAAGGTGTTGGCGATGTTCCTGGTGGAGCAGTCGGGCCTGTTCCTGACGATGGGATAGTACCTGAGCGCGAGCCAAGTGAGTTGGTAAAGGGCACGCCGGAGGAGCCTGTACCAAGCGGAGCCGTTCCTGTAGGTGCGGAAACTGATGGGAAGCCGCTTGATGGGGCAGTAACCAGAGGTGCGGTGCCTGAAGGTGGCAGCGTACCTGATCGTGAGCCGAGCGAGTTTGTGAATGGGACACCCGAGCTAGGTGCGGTTCCAGTAGGTCCAGTGCCGAAGGGTGGGTAGCCGCTGGGGCCTGGCCCGATGGGTGCGGTGCCTGATGGAGGCAGAGTACCTGACCTCGATCCTAGAGAGTTCGTGAAGGGAACGCCTGAGCTAGGCGTGGGGAGACTGCCGCTTGGTGCAGTGCCGATAGGTCCAGTGCCGAAAGGTGGGTAACCGCTTGGACCTGTACCAATAGGCGCGGTGCCTGAGGGTGGGATAGTGCCGGATCGTGAGCCCAAAGAGTTGGTGAAAGGTACACCTGAGCTTGGGGAAGATGCTGGACCGGTGCCGGCAGGGGCCGTGCCTGGTGGTACATAGCCTGAAGGTCCAGTACCTACAGGAGCCGTACCGATAGGTGCTGTACCAGACAAGCTGCCAGATGATGGCAAAGAACCAGACCTTGTGCCGAGCGAGTTTGTGAATGGCGGGACGGAGACAGACTGCGTAAAGGTCTCGCCAGTTGGGGCAGTGCCAAGCGGAGCTGTGCCCGAGGGTAAAGATGCCGATGGTGCAGTACCGGAAGGTGGCAAAGTGCCCGAGCGAGAACCAAGTGAGTTGGTGAAAGGAACCCCTGAACTGCCTGTGCCAAGTGGCAGCGATCCTGTAGGAAGGCTTGCGCTTGGCAGTGGCAATGTCGTCGATTCTGTACCCGATCGATCGCCTTCAGAGTTGGTAAATGGGCTGCCAGACGATGGAATGGCACCAGAGCCAAAGCCTGAGGTGACGAACGCCGTACCGCCGCTGGTCAATGTTGAGGATAGCGGCGTGAAGGAGGTATCAGATGAGGGAATGGCGCCAGAGGCTTCAGTCGAGGTAGCACCCCCAAGTCCAGTGGAGAACAAGGTGGACGACAAAGGCGTGGGCGTAGCTCCAGAAGAGGGAATGACGCCGGATCCAAACCCCGACGTCTCGCCGCCAATGCCAGTGGAGAAGAGCGTCGATGAAAGCGGGATGGGAGACCCAGAAGAGGGGATGACACCAGATGCGCCGCCAGAGATCTCGCCGCCGATGCCGGTGGAAAAGAGCGTCGATGAGATTGGGATGAGACTGCCAGAAGGTGACGATGTTGCACCCCCGGCACCACCTCCCTCGCCGCCACCCTCACCACCACCACTGATGACCCCACTGATAACCCCTGAAGAAACTGAGCTCCATGCGGTAGCGAAAGAACTGACGATGGTGGTAACAGATGTGACAGGGACCGAGGTTTGACTGACTTGGCCAGAGGCACCGCCGCTGGTCACAAAGGCGGTTCCACCAGAATTGACAATGACAGAGGACCAAGACGAGCCGGGATATGTTGAAGTGATCGGTCCAGCACTACCAGCACCTCCACTGCCGCCTCCAGCAGAGCCAGTTTCAATCGTCCAGGAGGTCGTGGCAGTCGTCGAAGTCATAGTGCCGTTAGCAGCGTAATAGCCGGTTCCTATGACAGTGGTGGTGTTCTTGTCACCGTTGGCATCGTAGCCAGTAGTTTCGGTAGTCGTTGTGATCACGTATGATCCATCGTCATTACTATGCGAACTGGACGAGCTGCTTGTGGTATTTGTAACCGAGGTGCCGCCTTCCGAGAACCCATATACTGTTGCTGCCGAAGACCAAGCCAACGTGAAAGTGCTGTAGTAGTTGGAGTACCAACTGCCGTTTGTACTGACATACGTCGAATAGCCTGTGCCGGAAGAAAAAGTTGTGCCGTCGGAGACGTAAGTCGAATAACCTGTGAAAGGACCATTGACAAGCAAACCACTGGCAACGATGATCGGTCCCGGAGTGATGACTGAAATGCTTGTCGAACTTCCGTTCAAGGCGGCGTCGAAAGCAGAGCTGACTGCTGAAGGGTCGAGCGAGGGCTCGGCGAAAGGGCCAGCCTCGGTGCTGGTACCGTCAGGATCTTCATTCGATACGGCGACGGCGATCCTTCGAAGGACAGCGCTATCAATGCCAATAGCCGGGACAGTCTGGTTGACGGTGGGTTTGAGAAAGCAATTAAAGCCGGCACTATTCTCCGATGCGTAGTAAGTGAAGCCTTGGCACGCCGGCGAGTGCAGCCGATCGTTTCCAACGGAGCAAGCAGCAGCACACTCAGAGAAGGTTCCGTAATTAAAGTCGTTGAAGGAATCCGGATCCATGATGTCGGTGTCGCAAAGTACGAGATAGTCGTAACGCTCTGACCCAACCATCTGGCTGATAGTCGAGTTGTTGTCCTCTGGACAGCTGAATGGTGGTGCAGTTGGCTCTGGACCTGGACCGGCAGCAGAAGATGGAGGGGGAGCTGCCGCGGGAGTCGATGACTCTGCTGAACCGGAGGCACCAATAGTAACCGTTGCAGTGCTGGTAGCACCTACAACGGTAGTGGCGATTGTCTCGGTAGATCGACCAAAGCCAGACCTTGTGACGACATTCGGTGGATGGGTCGATGTAGATGTCGTGGTCGTGCCACCATACGTCTGGCAGCCACACGCACTGACGAACGAGGCAGTCATGGCAGGATCTGGAATGCTAGACGTCGCATTTGCTGCATTCTGTCTTCGAAACTCATTGAACATGTGGGCAATGTCCGCTTGGCTGACATCACGAGGCGCAGGCGATGGTTCTGGCGCAGCATCACGCTTGCCAGCTACACCAGTGACGGTGACGGTGGTCACGGGAGTGGATGTAACTGTCGTTCTTATCGTGCCAACAATAGTAGTGTAGAGATAGTCTGTCGTACTGCAACTTGATCAGCCAGCCTCATGTTGTAGCTTGGAGTTTCCCTTACCTGACAGGGGTAACATCGACAACAGTAGTGACCGCAGAATAGTTCATCAGAGCCTGGCAATATGTCTCTCCGAAGGACGAGTTGTGAACGAAGTCGTAAAATTCGTCGATGTAACATGCTTGCCGACGTTCGGCTGGATGTTGTGCTTCCTTTCGAACGAGTCTGTTGAGCCAACCCATGACGCGGCTCTCGCCATCTCGTTGTTGAACCTCTGGTGCCGAGTCATGGGCTACACGGGCTGTAGAGGGGTGAATAAGCGAAAGACCCAGGGCCAATGCCGTGAATGAACGCATGTTGAAATCGCCGCTGCTAGCGAATGTCCAGCAAGCGCTTCGAATTAGTAAGGTATAGCACAAACGAGTGGCTATGTGGTGTTGGTGAGAGTGTCTGCAGGTTCAATGACAACAGGTGCATTGAAACGCTTTATAAAGCTGACGAAGGGCTGCACGTTGCAGATCAGCCTCCACTCTGCGCGAGGTTGAATGCCCAGAAGGTGGAGCACGTTCTTGCCTTGCTGAGGCTGGTAGGCGTGGAAGGCTGTACTGCGGATCAAAATGGTGAGGGCTGCATACAGAATGGATAGGCGTTGTAGGGGATGTGCAACGAACTTTCGAATGTCTTTACCAACCTTGCGCACCAGAATAGGCCCCATCCCGCCATCACGACCGTAGATGTATGCACTTCCTAGGTGCTCTCTGGGTGTTGAGGTTGGTCCATTCCGAGGGTTTGGGTTGGTATGCAAATGAGCGAGCATCTCCGCCCTCCCTTGCCGGATCTCGGGCCAAGCTTCGATAAGTCTTCTACGCCAGAGCTCGAGCCTTGCAGGAACGTCATTCTTTGGCTGACCTCGCCGCCCCAAAGAGGAGCGCAAGTGGTTGCGCAGAGGAATGTCATACACGCGTGTCGCGTCTTGAACTCTCATAAGCTTGCCGCCCTATAGCTCGTAGGAGCTGTAGGTTCACGGAGCTGCCGATACATGAGCACCATCCGTGCATAGATGCGATATACGTCGCCGTTGGGGCTCAAAGAGCATGTCGTCGCTGTAGCCGCTGGCTATAGCCGCGCAGTGCCTTGGCGCATGAGGTCCAGAAAAGATCCGATCTTGGGTGCATGAGCAGGAGATTACCGAGGATCAATTGTCTCAGGGCGAGAGACATCTTTCTTTCCTCTCCTGTTGTGTAACAAGGAGGACATGTAGTCGTGATAGAGTGCGCGTGTCTCTGGCGCTTAGTGGACTCGCTTACGTCAAGACCCACATCTCGGTACATCTTGCCGATCGGATCGGGCACTTGCATGAGCCCGCCGAACCTCATTTGCGACCTCACCAAGACCAACAACCAAGACACACCATATCGATCCCGCCCAAGTCGCTCCGTACACGCCACCGCAGTGAGGGTAGTGCTCGTTTCAGGGTGCGTAATGTGTGCGGGCGGTACCTGAGACCTTCGTCACATTCTTGATGGGATGGGAATTTGTGCATCCTGCCTTGGCCTGGACCGGCATCCCTCGCAGGACGTATGTTCTCCTATACACTCTTGGTGACTGTGTCATGACGACTGACGGCTGTGGCTTGTATAGGGAGACCTCGATCGCATTCTAGATTCCTCCGATCAGCCGTCTTACGGTACGATCGATAACGATGGGGTGGGCCAGGTTGATGAAGAAGAGCTGATGAGAGAGCGCGAGGCTCTGGAACACATCACAGCGCAGGCAGCTGAGTATGCCTCATGATTGGCTATGGACGTTGCCGATATCTGATAATAAGCAGTCACATGATTGATGTTCTTCATCCCAGCCACCCAGATTCGAACCACAACGCTCAACACAACGGCTCCGCACAACCATACAGGGTGACAAACGACGAAGAGCCGAGCAACGAAGAAGGAGAAGAAGATGCAGAGGAAGCTGCTTGGCTCGAGAGTATACAGTCAGCCGGCTTGGACACCGTGCAAGTGCCACAAAGAGGGACACTGGCGATGGATCTCAGTATGCTGAGGGATGGCTCGCAGCACCAAAAGTCTGCGAAGCCTGAAGTGGTGTACTAATGCACCTGGCTCTGGGTACAGGATAGCATTTCCTGTGTCTTTTGGATGCACTTTCATGCGCGGATGATACCCCTATATTTGCGAAATGGCAAAGGTTTTGCGCCTGAAGACCGGTCCTCTACCGATCCCGAGGGTGAACACATGATGCACTTACCGGTTGAGGTCTTCTGTGGCCGCAGAAGTGTAGGGACGTCGATAGTCAACATTTCGACTTGCCCAGCACTCAGCGAAAGTTCAACTGCCAGCACCCAATCCATGTTCAATGAACTAGGATCCTGCCTGGTCGTGATCATAGAGTTTTCCAAGCTCTAGGCGTCAGCTCGTGCAGCTCAAACTTCGACTACGAAGACAAACAAATGCAAAATCGTCACAAGCGACGATGCGGACCGTTCTAGCATTGATGCTCTGTTATTCTCGCATCTTTGCTCAATTTCCCCCAGCTCCTGAAGGCTTGACAGTCATTCACTCGCAATTCAACAACAATGTCACGATCAGCTACAAAGAGGTCATCGAAACTCCTGCTCTGTTCATGTAAAGATACTGACTATGCCACAGACATTCATCTGCGAGACTACACCCGGCGTCCGATCGTTCGCCGGCTACGTGCATCTACCGCCCTACGTCCTCGCTGAGCACGGTATCTCCAACCAGTCTTGGCCGGTCAATACGTTCTTTTGGTTCTTCGAATCACGCCATCGAGACCCGGATAACGCTCCGCTTCTCATCTGGATCAACGGCGGACCAGGTGCTTCATCTTCTGGGAATGCCCTCGGAAATAATGGGCCATGCAGGGTCAACACAGACGCCAATTCGACCTATCTAAACGAGTGGTCTTGGAACAATGAAGCTAACATGATGTTCGTGGACCAGCCTGTTCAAGTTGGGTTGTCGTATGATACTCTACAGAACATCACGTTTGACCGAATCAATGGCAACGTGACGCTTTTGCACGGTGATAGCCCCATACCCGAGCAGAACACGACCCTTGCAGTCGGGACTTGGCCAAGCACCGACACTCACAAGACGTCGCTGGGCTCCGTTGATGCGGCATTTGCGCTGTGGCATTTTGCTCAGGCCTGGTTTCAAGAGTTTCCTGAGCATAAAGCGACTAGTGTGAGTCTGTCTGGAGTGTCATACGGCGGAAAATACGCACCAGCTATCTTTGACTTCTTCGAGGGGCAGAACGAGAAGATCAAGAATGGCACATGGACAACAGTTGGAGAGCAGTACATCCTCCCTCTCGATACGCTGATAATCGACAGCGGCTGTATTGACTTGCCCGGCTCTTGGTTCTCATACCCCGAAATGGCTGTGAACAACACCTACGGCATACGGGCTGTCAACGACACCGTCTTGGAGCAAATGCTAGATGACCTAAACCGAGAAGGCGGGTGTTTGGATCAAGCCTACCAGTGCGGAAACCTCTCTCTGCAATACGACCCTCTCAGTCTCAGATTGAACGAAACCGTCAACAAGATCTGCGACGATGCCGGTCGCTTCTGCGATCGACGAGTTCAGGGATCATTCGGTGTCTCGGGACGCAGTTTCTACGACATCACTGTGCCGGCCTCTCTTTCGCGAGCACCGTCATTCTCCAGAGCATACCTGCAGCGACCGCATGTCCAGCAAGCTTTAGGAATGAGGGTCAATTGGACATCAGGTTCACCTTGGGTTGCCGAAGCGAATCAGCGAGTGGGCGATTTCGCACGTCCTGGGTGGATTGAGAAGTTGGCACTCCTGCTGGAGAAAGGCGTCAAAGTGGCGTTCGTATACGGCGATAAGGATTACATCTGTGTAAGTCAACACCGCTCAAAACATTCCTTCATGTCCTGACAGAAATGTGCCATCTTAGAACTGGTTCGGTGGCGAAGCCGTCTCCCTTGCTATCAACTACACAAGCACATCAGATTTCCACTCCGCCGGCTATGAAGATATCCGCACCAACGACTCATATATTGGCGGCACTGTGCGCCAGTACGGCGCTCTCTCCTTTTCGCGCGTCTACGAAGCAGGCCATGGCATCGCAGGGCTGCAGCCAGAAACAGCATTCCGCATCATCCAGCGAGCGATGTCCAACACAGACATCGCGAGCGGTACGCACCCCATCCGTGCAAATGAAGGGACCCTTTATGCTTCGACTGGTCTCCCGGATACGTACGCGGTCAAGAACGAAATCATCCCGACTAACGTCTTGCAGGTTTGTTACCTGCTTGACGTTAATGGGACGTGCACAGATGAGCAGATAGAGGCTATTTCGAATGGCACAGCTATCATCAAGGAGTATATGGTTGTGGATCGGAACTCAACGATGAGGTATCCGGAAATTGTGGGAAGGGGGGACTTCGGCGAGGCTGTCTGAATGAGTCGCCGCAATCAACGCACAGGTACGATACCACTATGATCTACTGTACTCATCAAGCAGACTCAACAAAACTGTGGTCGTCGCTACGGCCTGGACAAGCAGCGCGCTTAACACAAATTGTCATGACACAGACTCATTCTATCTATCCAGACAATTCTCCAGGATGCCGTGAGGCATCAAGCTCTAACAGGCTCTGCGGGCCATCAAGCCCATGCGAGACCTGGAAGTTTGATAAAGCCCCCATGAAAATCTCTCGCGCATATCCACCATTGGGCTCTCGCAGTTTCTCTGACAACTGTAGCTGTCTGCCACTTTTGATCTTCCTTCTTCGCTGTCGAAAGAGCAGGATGATACTAGCAAGAAGCATAGTCGCTCCAGCAATACACTCTACTATCCCTCGTGCAATCACTCCTACATTGCCTGAGCTACTCGAGGCGTCACTACACACGCTATCCCATCAACTAGCCTCTTCGATCCCCAGCGGTCTGATTTAGGAGGTAGCTGAAACGGCTCTTGTAGAGTCGCAAGGTACGTCATTGGACTGAGTAACGTGCAGTACAGCCTTGCGTGGTACAGCCAAGCAGCGAGCTGAGGACCTCCCCATGCGCTATCGAACGTCAAAAGTGTTTACGACACTACTTCCATGCAGAACGTGTGCCAAGCCTACTCTTCCACCCCCTCGGCTCAACTTTGCGGGCCCCCTCCGAAAAAGTGGCTGGCCTGACGCGGCTACAAACTTATAGTCGATAGCATCAGTGCTGGATCTTGATATGACACCTTGCCAGCAGTGATCAATTCACTTGACATCCAATCAGACCGCGAGCAAAGTAAACATGCTTGTTAATTGGATCATTGTCGGTATTGGGGCTCCTCATCAGCTGCGATCACCGTCAGAGGCAAGCAGAATGTGGGCGATGTAGATCGCATTTTTGTTTTCTAAGGCTGCAGGTGTGCTTCGACGGGCTGTCGTTTTGGGAGCCATCTCGCTGTGACGCTCTACGCGCAATTCGCATCGAATCCTGGGATGTCCACAGTCTCTGTAGGAAACCCTCCAAAGAAGGCGGCCATTGCCGAGTCCATCCTTGTTCTGACTGCGTAGTCGATCCACTGCTCCATAGTCCACTCCTTCTCCCTTTCTGACTGTCCATCACCCACCCGTCCGCCCTTCTTCCTCTTTCTTTCCCTCTCCCCAAACAACAATCCCGCAGCCTTTCGTCGTATCTCCGGATTCAAGCATCTCGACATGGTTATGAACAACGGCTGTTCCACCCAAAGTCCGTAGGTCAGGAATGGAAAGAGCACACGGCTCAGACTTGGCTGTCGGTCCAACCGAAACGTCGCAAGGACTGAGGCAGATAGCTCCACGACGTGGGCAAATGAGTCCTCGTACTTGTCCCATACAGACCGAGGGCCTGTCTGGTCGGCTTGCGACATCATGCTGGCAGTGATGTGGTTGGTCTCAAGGATCTTGGCACGGTTAAGATCTCGCGGCGGTAGGGAACCTTCTTGACCCAGCCGAAAAAGCAGCTCGGTGAAGGATACGCCCCACTCGCGCATCCACGCTGCGAACGTATCTCGTTTTACCGCCATGAGGACGGTCATGACGTGAAGGTTGCCAGAGAGATACCATTCCTGGACGAAGACCAGGAGGCGCGAGTACACGTAATGAAACGTAGCATTAGCATGGTCCAGGCTGTACAAGTACGAAGCATCCGGAAATGGTGCTTCATCACCAGCGATCGACCTCGTCATTGCTTTGCCTTGCAGTGTCTTGGCCTGCATTTCTAGAGTGCCGATGATTGGGAAGACGTCTTGGGATCTAATAAGGCCCATGGTCTGGCCAGTGGCTTCGAGTGTTTCGAGGTGCCTCAGCAGTTTCCGGCCTTGGAGAGAGTGCAGGCTTGCTTGCTGTGTCTCTCCCTGCAATGCTGCAAAACAGGTGAAGAGCACGCAGGCCGTCAATGACACCTACCACACGGATCAGCAGACATCCAGTCCTTCCATGTGATGTGCATACCTCCGCATTGCCTCTCTCCTCCCGGATCAGCAAACCAATACTCCGGTTACATTGCGCCAGAGCGAAAGCCAGGCCACCAGTGTCGGTATGCGCATACCCAGCGACGTCCCTCAAGACATGCTCGTATAGCGAGCCGACGGCAGAGGCAAGGTGGAACACGGCAGGGCTGTTGTTACATGCCAGCATGAGCGCTCGATGCCAGAAAGGCGAGTCAAAGTAGCCCATGATACCTGATGTGGTGAGGAAGCCGACAAAGACATGAAGACCGCGTCGTTCTCGCCAGGTACCTTGCCACTGCCACGCAACGTCACTGTTGATCTTCCAGTGCCGCAAGGGTTGTTCGTGGTGACATCGGATGCCCTGCTGGTGGCATGAAAGACAGCCTGTTCGCACCCATAGTGCGGCGCATCTGTTTCGATTGGGTGTTGTTGTTGAGAGCGAAAGCGTCGAGGCCTCGTTGTTTGGGAAGACGACCGCGCTGTGTCCAAGCATAGTAGCGCCTGTTGACCAGTTCCCGCGGCGGTTCACAGTTCGTCATCGTCTATCATGTGATGCATCTTCGTCTAGCCACCGCTCGTGTTCGAGAGCTGTGGGATGTAGAAGCTTGAGAGGCGTTGGATGTCGCTGTAGACGGGATGGGCTGGATCGGGCCAAGAAACGGCCTCCCGTCCAAGACTCAAGTCAGCAACATTTGAACCATCAGCCGCATGAGTAAGCGCGGGAACATGCCGTGAAGACCGATGCCCTGTTCAGTGATTTGGGAGGAACCATAAAAAGATGCTTGATAAGGTCGCGATACATGCATGCCATTCATCAACCTCTTCGCCTCAGCCCACCATTGGCTACTGGCTGTGAGGACTTTCCATTGACCGCCGGACTTTGATTAGCAGCAGTCTCCACCTGATTTGCACCTTTCACACCCCTCACCTTCTTGACCAGATTCTGTACCATCACTGCCAGCGGGCTGGTGGGAGCTTCTTCCGCCAACACAAACCGCCTGATCAGCAGATTGAATATGCTTCCGAACCCAAGCGCGATGACAGTGCTCGTCAAGATAATGACATTGTACGGCATGCTGAAGTCGGGAGTCGGAAGTGGCAGCAACAAACTCGTCGTCCTCAGATAGCTACCCTGCACATCGGATGACTCGTTCGACGGCAAGATCCTGACAATTGCTGGAGGAATATCGAAGCCACGGTTCGCATCGGGAGGATACTCGGTGTACCGCAGGATAGCCTTCTCGAACTCATAGCTCATCTCCACCGTTGACAGAGCAGGGACTTCGAGTAAGATCTCGAGCTGCGTACCCTTCCGCCGATCGATGGCGGGAGTGTAATACATATTCTCAATCACAGCGCCAGTGATGGAGAGCGTGTGCATGTACGGCCGCAAGAACCATGGCAGGCTTTCGAGGTAGACGACACGCTGGGCATGCGGGTGAGGGTTGGTAATGACAATGTGCATGCCACCGCGTTCCTGTCCATAACCTGTCATCTGTCGATGAGCGTGCAGGAGCGTTTGGCCATGGACCGTGGTTTGCTCCAGGACTTGGTGAGGTAGGCGAAGATCGAGCTCCTGCCCTTCTTTCAACCGGTATGAACGTTGCGCCGCAGTGGTCGAAACACTGTGAAGCCCGCCTTCGGGCACGACATCCACAACGCGTTCATCGGGAACATCGATCACTACATCGACAGCATTCTCACGGCCGCCCACTGGGCAGCTCCCCTGTATGGGCCTGCCAAATATCCTGCTTAACCCCCATTCCATCTCGCCCTCTCGTCTCTTGGGATAGCACGTGTCATGGGCGTTGTATCCCTTGGTCTCATCGCACACAATGTCTTCAACTGGCGGTGGGCGTGGGATTGGGTTGTCCCGGGGCCTCATACTCCTGTCGACATCCAAGACCATGTCCACCGTCTGATCGATCTCCAACACACATTCCTGCCCTCTACACACGGGCCGCACGTCAATGGCCATGGTTTGCCAGCTCGCGTCGAAGACTTTATGGCCGTCCAACAAGCTCGAAACACCTGCCTTGCCTTTGCACGGGAGCAACTTCAAGAACGGCGTGAGGTTCTCGGTGCAGACGACTTCGTGGGGTAGCATGCCGTGCATCAGGTGCAGACGCGCGTGCTGAAGATCGAGCGTGCCTTCCGGGGTGAAGCTCAGTATCGGAGTGATGGTCTTGGTCTGATCGATGAAATTGAGACTGGCGCAGAACAGCCCACTCAGACTGTTCACCAATCCGCTCCATCGTTCTTCTGCCTCTGTCTGATCTTCTGCCTCCAGCCATGCCCACAGCTCGACGCCTGTGCCGCCCTCTCTTCTGCCATCGCGCGGCCGACTACCCCAGCTGTCCTCGTCCCAGCGTCCCAGCGCGAAGCGCAGATGCAGCTCAGAGGTGTGTGTGAACTGCAGGATCTGGCCGAGAGAGCGAGGGAAGAAGCGAAAGTGCTGCGACTCGTAGGCACTCAGGGGCGTCGACGCGGTGAAGTTGAATCCGGCGTACAACGCGCCATTGGGGAGGGGTTTGAGGTGGAGGCGCTCGGAGTAGTCGTTGGAGGCCGACGCGAGGACCGTCGCGGCCAGTGCTGCGGGCAAGGCAAGCAGTGTCGAGAGCTTCATAATTGTGTGGTGGTGTTGAAGTGCAAGAGAGGTTGCGCATCCAGCCCGTGTGCAGTAAATCAATTAAAAGTTGATGGATATTGACTAAGCCCCGCCAAATTTGCGTAAGATGCACCCCGGAGCCCGACGCACCTCACAGCAGCTCAGCTCAGCTTCATGTTGGAAAAGTTCAGCTCTGCATCCTTTCGATGATACACCTCAAGTCACCTTTGACCACCATCGTACTCGCCCTCTCCGCCCTCGTCCTGGCCGCCGCTCTCCTGCCCAACCTCCTTTCCCGCCTGCGCTTGCTGTCCTCCCACCTCTCTCCGTCCGCCAGACAGCAAAGCACAATGGCTACCGACTACTCCCACGAACTGAACGTCGCCCTCCTCGCCGTTCAACGTGCGACCCTACTCACCAAGTCTGTCTTCCACTCCCATGCTAAAGGCACACTCAACAAGAGCGATGCATCGCCCGTCACCATCGGCGATTTTGGTGCCCAAGCATTAATTATCGCTGCTCTCCAGCACAACTTTCCTCAGGATGAGATTGTCGCCGAAGAGGAAGCCAAAGACCTGAGGGAGAATGAGGGCTTGAAGAACACAGTCTGGGGCCTTGTCCAAGACGCAAAGCTTTCAGATTCTTCTGCAGAGCAGATCCTAGGAGGGCCTATCAAGTCTGCAGACTCAATGCTTGACCTGATCGACAAAGGCGATAGCAAGGGCGGCAATAAAGGTAGGATCTGGGCCATCGACCCCATTGACGGCACGAAAGGCTTCCTCCGAGGGGGGCAGTACGCTGTGTGTCTGGGTCTGATGGTCGACGGGGACGTCAAAGTTGGCGTGCTGGGCTGTCCGAACCTACCAGTGTCTGACTCCGAGCCCTTGACGGAGAGCATGGGTGCAGACGCAACCGACAGTGAAGGCAAGGGGGTTTTGTTTTCGGCTGTCCAAGGACAAGGCGCAAATAGTAGGTCACTGGCAAAGGGAGGGCTCGAGACCGGCAACAAAATCGCTATGAAGCCCATTTCCAACATCGCGGACGCCACATTCTGCGAGTCAGTAGAAGCCGGGCACAGCAACCAGAGTGACTCGGTCCAGATCGCGAACAAGCTGGGCATCACCAAGCCCAGCGTGCGGATGGACAGCCAGGCCAAGTACGGGAGCATCGCGAGAGGCGCTGGAGACCTGTACTTGCGGTTACCTGTGCGAAAAGACTACGTGGAGAAGATCTGGGACCATGCGGCGGGCGATCTGATCGTGAGAGAAGCTGGTGGTCAGGTCACGGATGTCGAAGGCAAGAGATTGGACTTCAGTTTCGGGAGGACGCTGAAGGAGAACAAGGGCGTAATTGCGGCACCCAAGGATGTGCACAGCCAAGTCATTGACGCGGTGCAGGCTGTCCTGGGCAGCAAGCAGTAGAGCCACGATAGGGAGATGTAGAGATGGAAAGTCTTCAGAACAAGACGATGCGAACCACAGTCAATGACAGAGTAGGCCTTGTTGTAGAGCGAAATGCGATGTAAGGTATGTATATGCGCCGGGGATTGCTAGTTTATGTCCGACGCACAGCAACTGCACCGTGCCGAAGTCGAGTCGACCTTTGCGCTTTCTCCAGACTCGCACTTCATTGCACCACACCTCGACAACACAACATACAGCACATACAACAGCCCGAATGATACAACACTACATGTAACTCACAGCATCCATACCTCCCCTCCTCTCCGCCGCCATGGCGCGCCCGTCTTCTGTCCCGCCCGAGGCGCACAGCGTGTACATCCGCCTCGTTCTTCCGCCCTACACCATCCACTTCAAATCCGCGTCGTACATGCAGCCGCAGACCCTCGACTTCCTCGATAAGACCGTCTGCAAACCCACTGTTAAGAGCTCCTCCTCGTCCGCTGTCATTAGGCGCGCCATCGGATTGGATCCCAAGTTCTGGACGGAGCTCTGCGTCCTGCTCAAAGCCGCCATCCCCAGCCTGGAAAGGAGATCCTTCACCATCTGGGATCCCAGCAGTGTGGACTACGAGAGTACCAGCGGGGCCCTCATCGCAGGCCACTATCCTCACTTGTGGAAAGACCTCGAAAGGCTGAACGATCTCGTCTCCATCGCGCGCAACGTCCTGACGGAGCGCGAGCAAGTGCAGAATCTCGCGGCTTCATTCAGCATCGACGCCGAGATTTTCAGATTGGTCAACTGCTGCGTCAAGGTGACGGCAAGAGGCTACGATGGGGATGCAGGTACAGGGGACGAGGAGAAGTGGCAGTGGATCGTGAACGCCTACAAAAAGCTGCTCATCACCAGCCTGCAATTCCTTAACAACCTTGTGGCTCGTAATGAGATACGCAAGTTGATGTTGTGGATCAGTCTGTTCGACAATAGCACCGAGGCTGTCTTCTCGCCGGAGGATGTGCCGGAGACCAGCTCGGCCAGCTTGACCGATGTCCCCAGCAACCCAACAAGCAGGCCAATTGCACCTTTGACTGCACAGGACATGCTGATAGCTTTCGGCACGAACGGAGTAGAGACCCTGGATACTGACGGTGCACAGCCGCTGAGGGACAACGAGCCTTTCTCCGACTATCCTCTACCTCCGGACGCAATCGAGGGAAAGGAGAGGCTCGAGGGCAATGGATATGCTTTCTATGCCAAGCGTGCGGTCGGGCCGTGCAAAGAGGACTACAACATTGAACGAAAGCGGGACCCAACCTTAGCCGAGATGCACCTCGAACTTCCACGCCGATGGGCAGAGCTGACAGATGATGACCACGCATACTGGCAAGGGTTGTACGAGGATGCTTTGGCACGATATCGCCAAGAGCTGGCAGTCTACGAAGCAAAGATGCTCGCTGTCACAGAGCAGCAGCCAGTACTGAGAAGTGATGTCCCTGTGGCGCAACAGACTAAGCAGGTGGAGCGACAAATCGCTATGCTGGAGGAACAGCTGGCTGACAGGTATAATAACGACATTACTAAGATGAGGTCGGCAGATCATACCATCCCGCCCAAAGAGGGCCACCTGGCTGTCGACAATAAGACCCTACAGTCGAGACCTGTCGTCCCAGACGACATCAGGATGCTCTTCACCGCGGATGCTGGTACCAAGATCCTGGAATCCGGGAAGGCGGAACTTATGAAGAGACTAGAGGGATATGAAGCGCCCCACCCACCCGATCCTAATGTTCCTGCAAGCGGGAATGTTGACGGTGTCGGGGAACGAGCGGTCGATACTGACACCTCCGTCAATCCGATTGAGCGCACGCGGAGCCTGAGCAGAACGCCGTCTCCACTTCATCAAAATGACTTGCAACCTCCGGAGGACCAGTCTGAGCAAGTTCAGTCGGAGCAAATCCAGCAAAATCCGGCACAGGAGCCACTTGACCAAGACGCCGAGGACGCAGAAGAGCATGACGAGGAAGAGGAGGAGGAAGACGAAAGCGAAGAAGAGGCAGATGAGGACGAAGAGGAAGATTACCCAGGATCGACCGAAGACGGCCGCGGTCTACTTACCGACGTGCCACTGATACTAGGTCCTAGCGAGATCGAGGTATTGCCAATGCTCATTATGAGTGGCATGGTGCCACCCACCAACCTGGATGCATACCCCGTCGAGGAGAGAAACACAATGTTGAACATGCATACCGTACGAACCCACATCCTCTTGTCGCAGAGCAATGGGCGTAATCTGCTTCGGGAGCTCCTCATCTTTGTCGCGGCTTGGGATTTAAGAGAGGAGGAGCTCTATTTCAAGTTTATGGTGAAAATCATGGAGGCCATCCTCCAGAACGGACTCATGCCGTATGCATACCACGCCTTTCGAGACCGCTCGCGGTCTAAGGACATTATCAGCCCGGCGCAGGCGGTCATCATGAAACTCCTCACTTGTATCTTCCGCACGCGGGGCGAAGCGGCCAAAGCCGCTGTTGCTGCAAACGCCCAACACAAGGCTGGACCTCCACCACAGTCGGTATCGATCGTGGGAGGTCCTGTTTCGATCGCTGTACATCCAGACGACAGGCCCGTGATCAAGCTTCCGTTTATGCCCCCAAGGGTGGATCTGCACATCCTCAACTTCATCTTTACCGAGTTCAGACAGCATATCATCCCGCAGACCTGCGCACTTATCTTTCTTCAAGGACAGATCCACGCAGGGCGAGCGAGTCCGGAAGACTTCCCTCTTAACCTCTGGGATATGGAGCGAATGTACGAGGGCGTGTACCAGTACCTCGAGTTCTTTGCCGTCTTAACGGAGGAAGGCTTGTGGAAGACAATTCTCGGCGAGTGGGAAATGGCCAGCGAATTGGTCACGTTGCTCCGAGAACTCGAGGGTGGTATACCCAAACTGGGCGCGGTCATTCCTCAGATGCCGCGCCGCGTGGACAAGGCACCGCATCCACCTCTGCAGCGAGCGCTCAGTGCAGATGCCATCAACACTGCGCACCATCGTGCCGCGACCCCTTTACCTGCATCTGGACCTGGATCAGGCCCTGCATCAACGCCAGCTCCAGTAGCAGTCGAGCGCCCCTTCGACGTCGAAGCACCACACGCGGACCCCAAGCTGCCTCCGTTGCCCGTCCACCCGCCCGCATCGGCAAATCAACAGCCCATCTTCGAGGCCGAGACACCCTTAGCATACCCCGAAGATCCCTCGAACGTGGCACTGCCTTCCCTTGGCGCAGCGGATCTCTCGCACGACCAGGACGAACCTTCGGACTTCGAATGGCGCAACCTGAAAAAGCTCACCGTCCTCGTCCTCTCCTCGTTGATCTGGAAGAACAGGGCGGTCCAAGATCAAGTCCGCCGTTACGGCGGCCTCGAGGCGCTGGTAGGATGCTGCAGGCACGATGAGCACAATCCGTACATTCGAGAGCATGCAATCATGTGTTTGCGCTTTGCGGTGGAGGGCTGCGAGGAGAATGCCAAGGTTATACGACGTATGGCGGCAAAGGAAGGCGCAAGAGCTCTTGAGGCTGGGAATGGGGCACAGCATCAGCAGCCTACGGGCGCCGTACCATCGACCAAAGCGCCCGATGCATCAGCAACCGGGCCTGCCTCGGTCCGCGGAGAAGACGTGCCCCGTGAAGTGCTCGACACGAACGGATATGAGACGTTCATGGACGGCAAAGGGCAGGTAGGACTGCGCCGCAAAGAAGCAATTGCCCATGGACCATACACTGCTTCCACTGCTTCTTCGAGCAAGTCAGCAGCAACAGATGCCGGTGTCAGCAAACCTCAGGCACCACGTCTGTCCTCGACCAAGCTGACAGCGGAGCGGGCAGCAGAACTGATGAGCTCTGCGCTGAGCAGTCTGCCGCTTGGAGAGAAGCTGGTTGGGGCGGATCGGGGCAAAATTGAGGCGTTGGCGAAGCTGGATAGGGTGTTTGAGGGCACAGGGGCCGGGGCTGGGCCGAGTAGCAATGGCAAGGCAAGGAAGTAATCGTTGAGGGAAGCATGGACTGTTGATTCATGATGTGCAGCAATTAGCGTGGCGCTGGCGGAGTATTGCTTTGCTTGGGTCGGTATGGTTTGTGAGTAAAGATACCCTCTTGGACGTAACTTATTGATGAGCAGTAAGAAGACAGACATAATGCATTCCGAGAATGTCAGGCTTCTAGATCCGATCGGCGGAAGTTCCAATATGTTTTAGCAGCAGAGACGCCCGTCTTCCAGTACCCATTGAGAAGTGTGGTGCAGCCGTCTTATCGAAGCTGGACGAAGAGTCTATTGCAGCAGGTCGGCAGCTGCATACGGCCCCGGCCTGCTTCACCACTATTCGACCAGGGCCGAGCGAACGACTGCTTTTGCCGTTGAGGGTTTCCTACAATGCTGCGAATCGCCCTGGCTGCATTTATCGACCTAAAGCCCCTTCGGTTTGGAAGATCTAGAACCGGCAGACTTTGTGGCGCCCACGTGCCGTCAACTACTCACTTCTTACAAACTTCAGTTACCCAGGCATCGTCGAGCTTGCATCTGATAGCACGTGGACCTGCCAATAACGTCATTGGTTGGAGGGAGCGTTATCAGAGGCAGAGGCAGAGGGAGTGTTGCTGATTGGCCCTGGACTGCAGCATGTGCTTCCGCTCTAGGATTCACCAGCCTCATCCGGATAGCGGCTCAGCAGAAGAGCTCTCGCTCTGGGCCTAGCCACGACCGAATCGAGTGTGCCGAACGCCCATTCAGTATAGCGAGAAGCCGACAGATATGTGGCTGCATCTCTTGGCATCAACTTCTGCCTTCATCTCCTCGATCCTGGATTGTGTTTTTCGCGTGCAGCAGCCCGAAAAGCAAGCACCGACGACACGGCCAATGGCCAAGCGTCTGTACAAGCTCCAAAATGACCTTGCCTCTTTGCGCGGAACGGTCGCATGCTCCAGCTTGGCCATGGTATGCTTCTCGAGACGCGACTTTGCCCGCCTTCTGGCTTACACTTCTACTATCTCCGCCACAACAAAGCCATACTCTGTGCCAAGCCTGAGAACACTTTTGAGAACGAACCGCATGGATCTGACTCCGCGCACGATGTACCATATCGTCTCGCAATTCGTTCGCAGCATCGACGGGCGCACCTCCTCTGTCCGCGTGCTTCCCACGTTGCAGCCACATCTTGTATAATCGCTGCATCCTAAGCGAGTAACGACCACAGTCGACAATATGAAGCGATGGGCTTGACCACCACAGCAGCCATGCGTCGACGAGACAGCGTTCTAGCTCAGCAGCTCGCGACAGTGACCGCTTGGTTCATGTGTATAAGAGAATTGTTCAGCTTCGCTCGCCGGAGCACTCAAATTAAGTCGTCGCTCTTTCTCGGTCTACAGCCCGTCAGGGTTATCTTCAAGCATGTCTCGCGCACTGGCAACAGGTCTGCTGCTCGCCACGCTGGGACGTCTTGCCTTTGCGCAGATCGATATCTCTGCCGTTGCTCAAGCCGGCCCTCCTCCCACACCTGTCATTGCCACCAACGTTCCCTCACAGGTGATCAAGTACAACCACGTTGCTGTTGAGACCGCCGCAGCCGCCGAACAAAGCGCAGAGGCCGTCTCAGACGACGGTTCTGATGTCCAGAAGAGAGCAGCTTGCGATCCGCAATGGCTCGGCAGTGGCCCAGTCCCGACTCCTGACACGGTCGAAGCATTTCAACAGAACCAGGCGATGAAAGATGCCGCGAACAGTGCACCCACACCACCTGGTTACAAGCTCGCATATAAGAATCTTAACGCTACAGCAAATGCTCTTGGGTACGTTGATCAAGAAGAAAGACTTTTCCTGCGAATCTCGCTGACCACTGCACAGCTACATGGGATTCACGCTTCTAGATCACTACGATGTTCTAGCATGTGCCAACAAATGCAATGTCATTGACGGTTGTGCAGCCATTAACATCAATTTCGAGCGTAGCCCTAGCCAGGATCCATCACCGCTGGGCGGCGCCTGCGAGCAGCCGCCCACAACGAATCTGATCAAGTGTTTGTTCTGGTGACCTCATCTGTTGGATTGCTACTGATCTGGAATCAGGTGTCTTCTGGGGTGGTCCGGTCACCGTCGCGAACGCTGTCAACGACGGGCAGTGGCGAAACAACTACCACGTCGTCAACGCTGGGTCGAACGGATATACTAACCAGACTGTCGACGATGTCACCGGCTACACAACACCTGGATTCTTGGGCAGCAGGATTCTCAATCCACCAAACGACTGTCACGGACAAAGCAGTCTTGTTGGCAACCAGGTGAGTCGTAAAATAGCAGGATCAAGAACCTCAACTAAGTCCTTGTAGTACTGGAATGACGGATTGCCTTTCGATACCAGAAGATGCGCGGCGGCATGTAATGCCCAGCTTTCAGCTGACCCGGGCAATCCTTGCTACTTCTTTGACACGTACATTGTTTCCAAGAATGGTCAGCCGCAGGTGAGTATTCAGTCAGTATGTCTATTACTGCCGTTTCTAGCTAACGTCACAGGGTCAATACTGCGCCATGTATTCCCAAGCATGGAAGGAGTCCGATGGTACTCAAGACCAGGTCCTTCTAAACGGTGATAAGTATACATTCAGTTACAGTTATTACTTCGCCAACTTGACGAACAACGGTTTGCCGTGTGGAGGGTCTCCGACTTCGACAAGCACCAGCACAGCGCCCACCAGCACCACAATCAGTTGTCCCGGCTCCAACGGCACCACGGTCGTTTCTCACGGCGTGTCTTTCCTGGTCGAATGTTTCATCGATCACTCAGGCGGCGATATGGGCGGCATCAGCGTTGACAGCTTTCAAGGTTGTATCGATTCATGCGCGACTACAACTGGGTGCGTGGATGTTTCGCTCTCAGGGAGTGCTTGTTACATGAAAAGTTCTCTAGGCGATGCTCACGACAATGGTGGCGTCTGGGGAGCGAAGGTCGTTGAGGCCCCATCAAGTTCAGCATCCGCGACGAGCTCAACCACATCTACGACGTCGACATCGGTATCTACTGTCCCTGCTATGGTAGATTCCGCAACGCTTTCAGTATGATGTTGGCTGAGTTGAGATGTATCTCACCTACTGACTTCTCACAGAGCACATCCGCAAGTACGAGCACGACGCCAGCGCCTGACGAGCCAAGCTCGAGCTCGCCAACCTCTCCGGCCAGTAGCACGAGTACTACGTCGAGTGCATCGACGACTTTGGGGCCGGCTACCTCGTCAACGACATCAGCTGCACCCTCAAATGCCCAGCCGGCCAGCGATACTACGTCAGCGCAGGCTGAATCAACGACACCGGCACCAGCCGACTCATCTTCCTCAACGGCTATATCTTCCACACCAGACGAGACAATTTCACCAACATCGACAGACTCTGCCACGACTCCGCCACCAGACGAGACTACAGCCTCTACAACAACATCGACTTCCGTGGATACCACCTCTACATCAAGCTCATGCGATCCGTCTGCCACGCCTGGGGAAGTCCTGACTGCCCCTGAGTGTAATCCTCTCTGGACGCTTCAGGGTGTAACCGAGGAGGGCGTCAATCAAGCCGGCACCACCTTCTCGGCCAACGTTCAATGCGGTTCCTTGGATCAGCAATCCGTCACTGTCTTCCAGAGTGGCTACCCCATTGATGAGGCTCTGATATCCATCGATGATTCCGGTGTTCACTTCAACAATGGCTTCTACGGTCCTATCACGCTTTCGCTCTTCGGCCTAGACAACAATGGTTATCCTTTCGTAAGCAGCTTCGACCTCGTCTTTGGATATGCCAGCCTCACTGTCAATGTGGTTGATCCCGACTATATCTCAATTGCCAACTGCGAGGTGCAAATGACCGGGATCGTTCAGCAACAGGCCTTCTCTGTGACAATGCAGACTGACGACGATGGAAATGCTGTGTTCCAATATCTTCCGTACTCATCAGTCGATCTGAAGGCGATCACGCCAGACGGACATTTCGCTGATGCGGAAGGGGTGTACACCGGCAGCGGACAATACACTCTCCAAGTTGAAGACTTCAGTGGCTCGCAAGATGGCAACTGGGACTTTTCCGGTGGCAGCAAAGACGGCTGGACGGGTTTTGGTGATGTTTACCAGTCGGAGCAGTACCCATGCTTGCAGAGTGAAGGCATCTGCGACTACGACCAGCCGATTCAATTCCCAGATCCGCTGCCGTGGTGGCCATGGCTTCCTTGGTGGTGCGATAACCCCGATCAGATCTTTGGATGCTTCTGTTTCGACTTTGAGGTAAGTCCAGTCTACTGCCCCTAGCAGTTCGTTCGTTCCCATCGATCCAAAGCTGCCCCATTCATTGAGGGTTAACTCATGATTCCAATCACCTACAATGTCTTTGTGATGAGAGCTCGACCACTGACTTTGCATCGCATAGGACTTTTTCTGTGGTCTCGACTTCTACTGCGACGACGATGAGATCTGCATTCCCTTCCTCCCTTGCTGCTTCCCAGTCCTACTGAAGCGAGAGTCAGGTGGTGCCACAATCCCTAGAGCACTCATTGAACGTCAAGCCGCCGGGCCAGCAGCTGGCAATGGCACTTCAAATGCAGACCAAGCTCCCCAGTATGGTGCAGTGGCGAACATGACGCAGTTCATCCAGAAGCTGTCCGCGAATGTCCAGTTGCGGAAGAACGATTCCAACGTCGTCGATGTCTCGAAGATCCAGAGGAATAACGTCTCAACGGTATTGACCACACTTGCGAATGACCCGAATATCACTCCAAGCGCCAACCTCACGGACGGAGTAGCGCCGACAGCCAACATTACACGGAAGCGAGACTCCGCTTTAGCATTGTTTGGTCGAGATCCTGATGACTACGATCTCTTCATCAGGACGAGTATGCGGAATTGCAGATAGGCCCAAAGACGATCGCTGACCTGTTCTTAGGTGGCCTTGTGAGGGTGACCAATACGGCTACGTTCAACATAGACTCTTCAACCAAGGCCGTCTTTATCCGCTTCAAATTCATCACAAGCGAGTTCAGGCGCATATTTGGGACGAATGACGACGACTTTGTGGTGTCCATCAAGTCTGACAAAGGAGATACCGTCAGAAAAATGTGAGTGGCTCATGTACCGGATTACTTCACAGCAAATATGTGCTGACTTGCCCTTGCCATCACAGTGGCAGTGTCAACACTATCCCGCAATATCAGTTCGATGAGAACGGCGCCACTGATTGGATGGAACTTAAATTGACAGTCTCTCCCGGCGCCACAAAGGTTCGCTTCGACATGGCAGTCGAGAATCAATTTGATAGTGACTACGACTCGGCTCTTGTCATCGACAAGGCGGGCGTTGTTGGCTGTGATAGGTGTGGTAGCTGCAATGAGTGCTCGTCGGATCCTATTTGCAGGTGAGTAAACTTGAAAGTATATCCGATATCATGTCGTTACTGACATATTAAACAGTGATACTTGCCAAAGCCAGCAATCAGGGACTTGCTCTTTCTACAGCGACTGCATGGAGAGTTCAAAGGCCTGCTATGGTGATCCTTCGAGCTATGCGCTGTCTTTTGGCGAGCAGAACTGCAACCGCTACCTGACGAGCAATGTTGGGTCCACACTCAGCGGTGCGGGTCGTTACTTCGCCCAGTCGGCGATGAATTGCGTTCAGAATGCTCTGCGGTAAGTCAAACAACAGTCTTCGGCACAGTCTAGACCAAAAAAGTTGACGCCCAGCATAGGCCAGTGGTCAACTGCGGCGCTACGTGTGCGAATCTCGAGCAAGTCGCGTTCGGTTCCCAGGAAACCTGCTACCTGCAGAGCGGATTTTGCGACGCTGGACTTACATGCCAAGATTATACTGTAGCCTTGATGGCACTTGGTCATGAGAACAGAATGCTCGACATCTTACGACAGACGGCAACTTCAGGCAATAACTGCGCCTACGCCCTCAAGACCAGCCTGGACGCTTGCTACGACTGGCAAGTTCCTTCAAAGGCAAGGAAAGTGGTCTGGGCGGCATACTTTGGCACTTCGTACAGCTCAGTAACCCAGGATGATATCGATCCCTGCGGCACACAAGCTCCAGTCTCGTCGTACACACCCGATCCAACCCCAGGCCCTACTCCTGATCCGACTGTCAATCCAACTCTAGACTCTACCCCGACTGCAACTCCCGACCCAACGCCCGCTCCAGGGACTGGCGACTATGCTCAGTATAGCTGCGACAACGTCGGGCAGTGCTACAGCTACTCTGACTGCGGCGTCGGTAACGCCAACGGAGACTCGTGCGTGTGCGGAACCAACGTCGATGGCGTGCCTGCGTGCTTTAGAGGGGCGACGCCTTGCCTCGGACAGGACTGTAACGTCGACTCAGACTGTGGCGCGAATCAATACTGCCTCAACGCCAATAGCTGTTGCGGCTATCCGGTCTGTGTCAGCCTTGACGTATGTCTGAACTCGTTGAGCTCGAGGCATATCTTCCGCAAGAGAGTCCTGGACGAGAATGGCGAGGAATGGACGGCGACGTATGTGCCCAGGTCGATGCGTGCGAAGATGAGCAAAGAGTGAGGGAAGGGTTGATGAGTGAGTTGTGTATCACTGTCATTTCGTACATGGGTCGCATGGAAGGAAGCGTTGTTTGAGCTGTCGTTGAAATAGACTTTGCGCTAGCGACGAGCATGTGGCCATGTGCTTAGGTTCATGTTGTTGTGACGATGGTGGCTGCGATTGTGCTAGGCGTTTGTCGACTTCTTGTCGCTTTGTGTGTTGGAAGCCGATCCAGTGCGTATGATGTACGCAGAATTGACTGCAGCCTACAAGAGAACAGTTTCGGTACCTAGATGCGGTATTGAAGCGGTTCCAGCGGTACCACAATTCCTGGCGCAAATGTGCTCGCTCTGGACCAGCTACGAACAGCATCGCATACTACAATCGATCTTATCTATATACATAGTACCACGACACTCTGGACATGTGAACGATCAGAGTTGGGATACCAATGGTCACCAAGCGTGTACTTGGGACAAGTCAGATCGAAAACTGCCCGGGCAGCACACGACTTTTAGCCGGGTCGAAGAGCCGAACGTAATAAGGTACCAACGGATCTCTCCAAGTTCTTAAGTATTGTGACAGCATCGAACACTCCATATGGTGGAAGTGTCGACAGGATTTGAGCGCACGCCTAGCACAATATATGCACCAACATCGGACCCGCTATTTCCAAGGCAAAGTAGCACCTCTGCCATTGTGGTTGTTGTTCGATCGAACACGTCTTCTTGGCAACGCCCCGCGTGAACTCTCGTCTCGGCTGAGGAAGTTCGCTGCAAAAGCTCCCTTGCATGACGCCGTCCTGCAGACTATCCACTCACCCGTCTCACTGTCGTTGCTAGGCGTGATGCAATTTTTGCGGACTATATCCTCTTATTATTATAGTGGTGCGTCTCAGTCGATCGTCCTATGTCTTCTCCACTATTGAGGCCGATTCTTGGTGCGGTCGGCTAACGACAATCCTTGCTTGTGGTTTGGAACCCGACAGACACTAATACTTGCACACGCCCTGGCCTTTGATCAACCGACTGCCGACCGCCTCTTGCTTCGACGCGGCCGATATAAAAAGCAAAAGGCTCCGGCGACGGCCTGCTTACAGGCTTCCAGCTTCACCTCAAAGCGCCTAGCGAGTGTGAGATTACCGGCCGCGACAGCATGGCGGGTCGAAACGACAGCGAAAGCGTCAACCGCTTCGCCAACGATCCATACACCTGGGATGGCCTCACGGGATGGAAGAGCTACCGCACGCTGCGACCCTTTCGAGGCATGTACTACGATGTGAAGAGACGACTTCCCTACTACTGGAGCGACATCAGAGATGGCTTCAACTACCGCACAATGGCAGGAACGATTCGAATCTTCTTCGTCAACCTGCTTCCCGCCCTGGCGTTCGAGCTGGATATGATGCGTCGGACAGGCTACTACTTCGGCATCAATGAAGCGCTCTTCGCCTCTGCGCTGGCAGCGTTCGTCTTCAGTCTCTTCTCGTGCCAGCCCTTGACGGTGGTTGGCATCACTGGTCTGATCTCGCTCTTCAATTATACCATCTATGACATCTGCGTGGACCAGGGGATCCGAGACTTGTATCCCCAGGTCATCGCGTGGGTTTCCATCTGGGCCGCCATCACTCATTGGATGGCTGCCGTCTTCAACTGGTGCGACTACATGCGGTACATTACCGATTTCTCGAGCAACTCCTTCGGCACCTATGTGTCCATCATCTACATGAGTGAGTTGTTCTATTTCGAGCCGGTCGGGCAATACTGATCCCCGGCACAGTCAAGGGCGTTGAAGAGTTGGTTGCCAACTTCGACGACTCGAACGCAGCAGCAGGCTATCTTGGTGTCATCATTGCTCTATGCTTTTGGGCGACTGTTTGGTGGCTAGAGAGCATGGGCGGCACTCGTTTCTTCCGTCCATACTGGCGCAAATTGCTCGCAGATTATGCGTTCCCGGTAAGCCTTTTTCACAGCATCTATGACACATTGTGACCAAATCTGACACTTTTTAGATCGCCACCATCTTCTGGACTGGCTTCTCTCACATCCCAGGCCGTATCAAGGACGCTGGTCTCTTGCGTATCCCACACACCCGTGCCTTCTACCCAAGTCAGGATCGAGGATGGCTAGTGGACTTCTGGAACTTGCCAGTAAAGTGGGTGTTCGTTTCTCTTCCTATGGGCATACTGATGACGCTGCTTTTCTATTACGATCACAATGTGAGCTCGCTCACTGCCCAGGCCAAGCAATTTCCTCTCAAGAAGCCGGCCGGATTCCACTGGGACTTCTTCCTCCTGGGCTGCACCTGCTTCATTGCCGGTATCATCGGTCTACCACTACCCAATGGCTTAGTCCCTCAGGCACCTGTACATACAGACTCTCTGGTCGAGTACAAGGATGTCTTCACTGTGACCAAGGAGAAAAGCGAGGACCCTCCTAGCGATGAATGGGTCACACACCACAACAAGAAAATCGAAGCTGTACAAGTGCGTGAGCAGCGAGTCTCCCACTTCCTCATGTTTCTTGCACTTGTCGGTTGCATGACGGGTCCTCTACTGACGGTACTACATACCATGCCACTTGGATTGTTTGCTGGCGTTTTCTTCGTCGTCGGCTGGAGCGGTATACCCGGATTTAACATCACTCGGAACCTCCTCTATTGTATCAGCGAAAAGCGCTTCGTCGACCCAGGTGACCCTCGCAACACCTTGAGCAAGTGGCGAATCTTGTACTTCACCATGTTCCAGATCCTCGGCGTAGGCTTCAGTGTAGCGGTGTCCCAGACCATCGCCGCCATTGGGTTTCCTGTCATCATCATCGCCCTGATCCCCTTGCGATGGGTTGTTCTGCCTAGGATATTCACCGAACACGAGCTACTTGTCCTGGACGAGCCGACTGCAGACTCAGATGTCGTACTCTGCTCGATGGGCGGGCAGCCAGAGCGACCCGAGGTCGCTATGGCACGCAAGAAGCGCGAGGAGCGGGACGTGAATGGAGAGGAGGGTAACTTCTCCCGTTCTGCGAGCACGAAAAACTCACAAACTCCTGGTATGCGGTCGCGAGATGGATTCAAGGACGACGAGGAGATATCGGAGGAAGAAAGGGAGAAGCGGAAAGAGAGGCAAGGTATCAAGTCGACTCTGAATACAGGTCATGATTAGAAGATACAGCCAGATAAGATGGTGACGGTCGTAATGAGGGGACAAACGAGGTCGGACACTGCTAACCAATCATGAGACTGTACATAAGCTTGCATGAAGTCGCCATCGAGCTACATTCCAAGCAAAGCTGTTTCATCCCATGTGATACGTGGTCGTATTGTCCCGTTCTCTCCTTCCTTTTCATGCTCGAGTCCAAGGGTTCACTTGGTGGCAAACTCAATCCTATCAACGGCCTCCTTCTCCTCATTCCACTGCTCAGCCAAGGCATCAGGCTCATCCGCCACCTTTTTCCCACGACGGCCGATCTGGTACCATGGCAATTCAAACACAGCATCGATTGCTTCCAAGCTTTTTCCAGCCAATTCCGGCAAGAACATGTAAGCCTGACATGGGTCAGTACGTTGTTCTCTCCTTTGGAGACCATTCTCTCAAAACTTACCCAAACCAAGCCCACCAGGGTGATTGCGGCGAAGAAGAACAGAGTCCCAGAATGCGAGAGCGCGATGAACATGCTAGGGACGGCGCGACTGGTGCCGTACTGGTTTGCAAAGTGTAGAGTCATGGCAAGCGAGCCCCCGATCGCCCTCAGATGAAGCGGGTAAATCTCCGAGTTGATCAAGTACTGCAGCGAATTCCATCCCAGCGCCCAGCCGAATCCCGAGACATAGATCATCGCAATTGCACCTGTCGCCGCGGACTTCTGACTCGAAGATTGGACTACCCCTTTCTCGCCGATGGTTGTGTCGACGGCGAGGAAGATAGCGACGTACAGCATAGCGATGAACTGCAGCGTGATGCCCGAGAGAAGTGCACGCTTGCGGCCAAAGTAGTCGACCAGCACAATGGTGCAGAGCATCGAAGAGACGAATTTGACGATGCCGAGGATGGCTGTTGCGAAGAGCTTCTCGTCTTGACCGGTTTTCCCAAGGATGGCGAAGTACTGAGCAGCGTAAATGGTGATGGAACTTGCTCCTGACCTGTTTTGCTGAGGTTAGAGACATTGGCCATGTGAACTGCTGCAGAGGTTCCCTATAACATACCATTGGCTTAGCAACTGAGAGGCTACTGAGAGACACAATCGGTATCGGTTCGACGGCTTCGAAAAGAGACTTTTGACCGAAGCAAACAAGCTGGAATTCGCCTCCAGCTCGCGCTCCAGTTGTGCTTGGACAGCATGTAGCTCCGTCAGAACGAATGGATGGTCTGCTGGGAGTCCACGGATCTTCGATAGATTCTCAGTCGCCTGCTCGTATCGCCCGACCTTCATTAGCCATCGTGGAGACTCGATCGCGCCAAAGGAGAGCGCGAAGATGATGACGGCGAAGTAGATGTTCAGGAGGTTGGGCACGATCCTGGATCAAGTCAGCTGTCTGAAAGGACAATGGCTCTCTGCAATGCTGACGAACCATTGTAGCTGCGAATGACTGCTGATATGGATCGCTGCCCCATAGGAGGCAAAGTAGCCCAACACGACGCCGAGGTAAGCTGAGCCAGCGAACATACACACGCTGGTATTGTGTCAGTTCAAATCTTCAGGCTCGGGACCGACAGGATCGTACCTGAAGCCACGCATATGCTTTAGTGATGTCTCTGCCCTGTTTCGATATGTGTCAGCCATATCCTCTCCATCGTTGATATCCTGCTTACAGGTAAATAGGTCCAACAACAACCGACTGTCCAACGCCCATGCCGGCGATGAAGCGGCCAGCATACACCATACCCAGGCTACCGTTGGTGCCAGCGGCAAGGAATATGGCGAAGCCGACCGCCCACCAGACACACAGCTGACGAACTGTCCATAACCGACCAATCTTGTCTGTAACGTAGAACCCTAACATGGCGCCTGCAATCGATCCGACTTGAACCATCGCAACAATGTTTCCCAGTCGATCGGCTTGCTCCTCCTTACTGAGTGAAGGGTCATCGAGCCCAAAACGGCGTTGGAAGCTTGGTTGGGACGCGGATGTTCCGATAAGACTTTCGTCGAGCGAACGCGAGAAGCCAAGGATAGCGAAGGCTAGAAATGGTGCTGTTAGCTACAGGTCATGGACGATCGAAAGAGGCATGGTTTCACGTACCAAGTATGCCATAGTAAAGACGCCAGTTGAAACACTCCTTGGGTATGCCCGCGTCTTGCTTTAGGAAGAACATGTCGATAACAGGTCGCGTCTCTTTGTCAAACTTCAACGGTCAGATTCGTAAGGGGAATGAGAATCACCTTTGGTTACAGGTCGTCTTTTATACATCGAACACAAGTCTCCTCAGAACGCCTTGTATGTGCTTAGTGTACCCCAGTTTGTGGAGAGGTGAGTCTGGGGCACGCCCCCTTGGTGGGCGACATCGCTCAGAACAGCGAACCACCGATGCCGATGAATCGAGTATTTTGGCACGCCAATGGGAGAAGGGCGATCGTGTGGCGATGTGGAAGAGGCGTCAGCTCTGTAAGAACACATAATCTAGAGCTGTCGCTATGTTTCCCGACGCGGCTCGTACTCGTAGACGGCCAGGTGTTTGATTTTGTTGTCCCTCCTATGTTTACAATGGGGCTGGACATCATCGGTGTATGAGTAGATGCGAAGCATTGATTGATACAACGAAGCGCTGACTGCTCATCTAGCATGCAGTTCATTGAAGTCCCATCCCAGCAAGTCCGAGCCAAAGAGATCAGCCATCAGATCAGGATCCATGAGCAAGTCGTCCGGCTGGTCACCTGGTGCCGCCAAAGTCTGTTGGCTCTCTGCAGCCGCAGTGTAGTCTAGCGGTCTCATCTCCACCACGTGCCGCGGGAATCGTGCCCTCGCAGCCCAGGCTGTATCATATGAGATGTTAGCTGCCATGCGAGATTCAACAGCCATCGATGTTGTGAACTCGGCATCCTGCCCCCCTACTCCGCTCAAGTATTCTATGATCGAGCAAATTCTGGCGTACTGGTCTGTACGTCTCACGCTGGCTTTGCGAAAGGCGTTCCAGGCTTGTCTGAGGGAGTCCTTGGCCAAGTCCTGATTAACAGCAGAGTGTTTGGTGGCTGACAGTTTTAACAGGAAGAAGATCGACGTCGTCATGGCCCCTCGAACGTCGCTGGAAGCCTGTTCAACAAGCTCTAGCTCTCGAGAAGCGAGCGTTATGATGCGTTCGGCACACCGTTCGGCTTCAGAGATGATGGTGGTATGACATGGATCAGGGCGTGAAGCGGTCTTCGCACTCGCTGCCAGTATCTTGCAGCACGCAAAAGAGTGGAGACTCAATCTTGTCCTCAAGAAGGCTATCTCAGTGGCATTTGTCCATTCCAGGCTACGTCTCAAGTTTAGTGCGTGCAGATTACGGTCGAAAGACTGAACTAGGCTTGAAGGTTCTGCTGTTTGCCCAGTTGGTAGTAGGCCATTGTTTCCCAGAGCTTGACTGAACTGGTAGTCGTGGTAAGCCACATCCAGGTACTGTTGCAACACGAGTGGTAGTGATGACTCTGCAGCTCCAACGGCAGATAGAATAGTATGATCGATGGGGGTAGTGGCCGGCACGCCCAGATACGAGCTGACGCTGGATGAGACTTGTGTGAGCATTGGATCAACCTTTTTGGAACGGGAAGTAGCTCACATACCTTTGATTTACGATGAAACAAGCAAGCCAAGTCCGCCTCATTCTGTTGCGAGAACAGTCGTTGGGACAATATCGATACCGAAAATCTCCCGGATACTGTGAACGGTGTAGTCCAAACTGAAGGGCGGTATGCGTGGCGAGGCCACAATACGCCCAAGATGGGTTGAGCACACTCGCATCTAGGCTGAGGGGCCACCAGGAGAGCAGTAGAAGAGCCTGTACCGTCAAGCAGGGGGCCCGAGCGGCTCCTATCGTGTCCATTGCCAGGCGCTGGACATTTGGCACTAGCTTGTCTCGCAGCAGCGCATGGTGGGCCAGTTTCTCTGCGGCTATGCAGAGCACAGTGCCGAGCAGCAGTGGGCATTTACTATACCAATTGGGTTTACACTCCCTTCCACAAAGAACGGGGAACCTTGGATGGTAGAATTGGTAGTACCTGCGATACCGTCAAACATTCGTCTCGAGGGGCTGTGTGCACTGCACGTAGACTCACGTATCGAAGAGTTCCAAGATCAGTGATGTGCCGACCTCAACATCGCCCACCCACAATGACTCCGGCAGAGGGCATGTCAGGGGCGGGCCTGGGTCCGGCAAGGCATTGGCCTCGGGCTCGATGGAAGCAGTTGGCGACAGCGAGATGGGCTGGTTGCTCTGCAGGCGTTCCACCTCCTTCTCCAGGGCCTTGAAGCGCCTGCCATGGGGTCAGCGTCGGATCTATCGCGGTGCTGCAGAGACGGCACGACGCACTCGCGCTTCGCCGTGCGGCGGAAAGAAGGGTCGATGGAGCAGCGCAGACGCTGCTTCTCGCACCGCGTGCAGGAGGCGGGAAAGAGTTCATGGGCGTCGCATTTCAGCTGTTCCCCTGTCAGCCAGCCGCCGCCGCGAACAGGGCACAAGAATGCAAGGATGCCGTGTGACCTTCATCTGTCGGCAATTGACACATGCCGCCAGCTTGGATTTGGGTGGCATAATGGGTGCAGCGCAAACAGCACCGCCGTGCGCAATCGCTCACTTGAGCGGTGTCGATGGAGTCGGCGCTCTTTTGAAGGGCGATGGATTGCTCACGCTCTATGGGTCCAGTTTCCCCGCATCCATGAGCTGACGCATGGTGCTTTCTAGACCCGTTGTGTGTTTTGTGGCGGTGGGTTCTATTCTATTCTGTTGGGTGGAGGTGGAGGTTGGCGTCGGGTCTCCATAGCCTCGGCGAGCTCGCTCATGGAAGCGATATCGCTGGGCAGCGAGACCACCGCCCACAGCTCCATGCAGATCGCGACCTGACTATGGACCGAGCATGAGTACTGCTGTACTTAAGGGCAGACGCGTGTGGTGACTTTGGGGTCGACGCCTCATTCTTGTTGTTCACGATGGCGCCTCACTTCAATGAATCGACCGTGGAAGCCGTGGCAGACAGCCCGTCAGGGACAGCAGCACCTCTCTGTCACATAATCACCCCAGTAGGCATGCTGGGGTATGGCTTCTCTGATACCGAGACCGAAAATGCACTGGCTAGAGCCGTTGGTGCCAAAGATGCCCCAGTGGCCTTGATTCTCGATGCTGGCTCTACAGACTCTGGGCCGTCCAAGCTCGCATTGGGCACGACGACTTGTCCGCGCAGCTCCTATGTTCGTGACCTGCGTCGTCTGCTGAGGCTTGGAGCGAAGTACGGCGTGCCTCTGTTGACATCGTCCGCCGGCGGGGATGGCAGCGACGAGCACGTCGACTTGCTCGTTGAAATCATAGACGAGTTGGCAAGAGAGCCGGAACTTGCGTAGGACTGACAGCGTCCATCTGTCTGTCGAAAGCTCTGACGATTCACAGATCACGCAAGCTCAAAGTATTGTCCATCTTCTCTGGCGTTGCTAAACCCGTCGTCAGCGAACGGCTCGCTGCAGGGAAAGTGAGTGGCTGTGGCCCAGCAGTCCCCATCCTCGAACAATCAGTCCTCGACCAGACACCGCGTGTGGTCGCCCAGATGGGCCCCGAGCCATTTCTGCAGGCCATGATCGCAAACCCAGACTTCAACGTAGTCATTGGGGGCCGAGCGTACGATCCTTCGCCATACATAGCCTTCTGTGCTTTCCACTCGAAGAAACACACCCTCAACGGCACGCTCGCAAGCACGCCCTCCCTCGATCTCGGCGCCTACACCCACATGGGCAAAATTCTTGAATGTGGCGGACTTTGTGCAACACCGAAAAGCAAGGGCGCAGCTGCTACCGTATATAGCGATGGCAGCTTTGAGGTTCGACCGTTGGACGTGAACGCAAGATGCACTCCCTTGTCCGTGTCTTGTCATACCCTATACGAGAAAACACGCCCAGATATTCTGACCGGCCCTGGTGGTTCTCTGGACCTGACCAAGTCGACATATCAGCAATGTGCCGACGGCGTTTCCGTCTTGGTCAAAGGCTCCTCCTTCCAGCATGTCAAGGCTCAGCGATCTCCGTACACGGTGAAGCTTGAGGGGGCAAGGGTGACCGGCTACCGGACGCTCATAATGGGCTCTTTCTGCGACCCCATCCTTATGCCGCAAGCCGAGACCTTCGTGGGTAGGATAAAAGACGACCTCACGCGCTCCAACCCTGATGTCGAAGGCCACTGGGATCTGACATGGCACGTGTATCCAGGTCCAAAGCAGGTTTTTGTCGTAGGAGAAGTGCTAGCAGCTACCCAAGCGGATGCGACCAACCTCGCGGCTGCTGCACGAGTGTATTGCGTCCATGCCCCGTACCCAGGACAAAAGGCGACATCCGGCAACTTCGGCATGGGCATTGGTGGGCAGTTAGAGGTTCAGGTTGGTGAATGCGCAGAATTCTCCATCTACCATCTCCTCGACCTACAACCTGGTGAAGAAGGTCTCCTGTCGCACGATAGCCCACAAGGACTTTTCAGACTGGCGACAAAAGTCGTTGGCGAAGGCGCTTCGACTGGCATGAGCATATTCGAGTTGGAAAAAGATTCAACTTCGAATGGCACTTCGATAATGAAGAAGGTGTCGAAGCCCGCCGAATCTCAAAAACCAGCACCCAAGGCCGATCAGCTACCACGCACGCTCATAGATGTCGCCAAAGTTGTACGATCGAAGAACTCCGGCCCTTACGAGGTCACGCTCGACGTAATGTTCGAAGACCAGGCAACGTATCAAGCTGTCAAAAACGCCGATGTCCTGAATGCCACAGTGATTTCGAGCATGTTCGGACTTGAAGAAGAGCAAATCATCTGGTCAGGATTCTTCGACGCCGCTATGGCATTCAAAGCCACCATCCCTAGGCAGAGAAACGGGCAAGCATCGTGTTCGGGCGGATTCGGCGAAAGCGACGTTCACGGCTCGCAACAGTATGTGCCCTTGGCTATGATGGAGCTCCCGCAAAGCCTGCTTGATAGATTAGTCTGAGATGTTCATCGCCAGGCCATGGCTCTTCTCGTCGACTAGCATATTAGCGTTAGAAGTCCGCCTTCGTGCATAACGTTTATCCAGTGGGCCTGACTGGTGTCGTTGTCCAGTCTCTCCCAGACCTCTTTCACCACGTCCATCATTTGCAGAAATGGTCGCTGGGGATACTTTCTTGATAAGATGAGCATTCTCGCCTCCACACTGTATCGAGCGTCGACCACCTTCTCGCGGCACTCGGGGCTGCAGTCAGGCTCCAGGCGTAGCTGACTAGCAGCGGAGAGCAGTATTGGGGGTAGAAGGCGGCACGCTGCTGAAGATATGGAGATTTGTTTGACAGCGTTAAGGATGTGAAGCGCTACAGCAATGAGCCAGCCATCTGCGCTTTCCAGCGGCTCCAATTGCTCGATCGTAGAGAGGCAACCGAGTTCGTTGGAGATGCGCTCGGACAAGATGTCTGGAAACATGCTGTATATCTCCAGTAACCCGACGTATTTCAGGGCTTCAGCACAGCGCACAAGGTCTTCTTTAGCTGTCTTGGAATCGCGGAGATCCGCAACAGCATCCACAGAAGGTGTCGAGATGACGTGGAATGACCGTTCAAGGCTTTGGAACCATTCACGCTCAATGTGGTGGAACTGTTCAAACGCAGTGGGAGAACCTCTCTGACGCCGGAGCACGCGGCCAACTTCGGCCAGCAGAAAGCAGGTCTCGTTGGCAACGCCAGTCCAGCTATGTGGGTTTTTCTCATCCCCACTGGCGTCCAGATCGAAGTGTGGTTCTTTAAGGCCATATAGGGGTAGTGATGGCACAGGGTCTACGAAACTGACGCACCTAGAAGAGAAGGATAGAAGGTCAGCACGTCTCAGACACAGATAGAGATGGGGTTTAGCCTCACATCTCCCAGTACATCATCGCATTGATGTAGAACTCGTCCAATTCCTTGTTGAGCTGCAAGTTTGATTGTAGCAAATTGCGAGCAATCAACAGGTATTGTAGGCCAAGATTGCTGGCTTGGTGCCAACTTGCTGATGGACCCAAAAGCAACAGACTCAGCATGACGCTGTCAGTGGAGCGCTTACCCGTCCTCAGCAAGCGCAGGTCGTTTTGCAAAGACATCCATGCCTGCGAACGCTTCGTCAGACCGAGTGGTTGAAGCCAGGGGTACCTGAAGTGGATGTTAGAAGCTGAGATGCGAAGTGGTGAGAGCATGTGATGCATACCAATTCGCTAGATGGGCCATTGCCATGCTTTGTATTGCCTGCGATGAAGACGTCAGAAGAACGCCATCGATAAGATCATCTTTCTACTCACGACGTAAATAGTCTTATCGCTCTGCCAAAGACTCGCCACAAGTGAACGGAAGGGGTTTGTATCAGAGTCATAACATGAATAGATGGCGCAGACACTGTTGAAGTAGTGATTGATGAGATCTTGATCTGAGAAGCCAGGTACATCCGACGGCATGGACATGCGGTAGAACGTTTGAAGCAAAGCAGAAGACTTAGCTGGTCGTTTCTGGGACGCTTTCGAGGGCAATACCACTTGCTGATCTGCATCCACCTCATGCTCCTGCATACTGGGGCCGTCGCTCATGCCGGCTGGTGTAGCAGGAAAAGCATTGCCCTGGTTCGCGGCGAACAGATCTCCGAAGCTCATGTCGGTCTCGCCGTGGAAACTGGGCTCGAGGAGAGGCGCTGAGAAGCCAAAATCTTCGTAGCCACAGAGCTCCTCGAAATTGGGCCACGCCAGAGGATGCGCCTCTGCGGTGGTGATGGGGGTGGCGGCGGCAGGCGATGGGGAGGGCACTGCACTCGCTTGGGCTGAGCTCGATGCTGCTGCTACCGCTGCTGTCGCCGATGCTGCCACCGACGAGCTGGTGGCGATTTCGGGTTTCTGTACAGCCTCCTTAGTGGGCGAGTACTTCGCCTGTTTGGTTGGGTGGCTGCCGAACATCTCATGCTTGTTCGACCACCGCAGCTGCTTTGCGTATCCCGGACAGTCGACGCCATTTGCAAAGCAGACCTTGCAGCCTGGCTTGCTTTCATCGCACTGCAGCAAATGGTCAGTCTGTAGACTACGCTTCTCGTGTTCGGATCAGTACCTGCACCCACCTTCACACGAGACGCTTTGCACCTCTGACAGCCTCCTCTTGACTTGGTCGACTTCAGCGTTCTCTTCATCCTCTCGACCTCTGCATTGATGGCGGCCGTTAAAATGAAGTGGCGGTGGATGCAACGGTCTTGATAGCTTTATCGAACGTGTGCGTACTATGTCAGCGCCTGGACAGAAGCACCATGTTGGGTTTAGATGCAAGCGGAACCTGGGAGCCAATAGCCGCAGGCGAGAAATAGGCAGCACGTGATATGGCGACGAGGTGGTGTCACGGTGGTGGCGTAGAAATGATGGAGCATCACAATGTCCACATCCATCTTGGTATTAATTCCATGCCTACCTTTGTCGACAAGAAAGTCGCTGCTCCATCTGTATACTTGCTCTGGTTCAGCCCCGCCCCCTCGCCCGTTCACTGCCCCGCCACATCAATAATCCTATCTGCTACGAGATACTCCGATCACTACCTCCTTATACTCTCCTTCGTTGAGATGGAGAGCGCATATCAAACCGCTAAGGCTTGGTCCGCCAGATCGGCTGTCGTATACATCGTTGTATCGTGTCTCGGCATGCTGGAACGGTAGAGGGGTACTATCGAGCACTCAGCATTGCTGGTGGTCTGCGATGGAAAGATGGGAGAGAGGTGAAATGCAAAGAGTGGAAGCAACAGTTGCAGAAGTCGATGTCACTGCTCTTACTCAAAGCCGAGTACCCGGCCTGGTGGGTGGGAAGCTGCCGATCGTTTCGTCCGACCAGAGGACCACTTTCAGGAGATTTCCCGAGCTGTGCGAGCAGCTAATGGCCTACCTCGTTCAGCATGATCCATCGCAGAAAGTCATTATCCGCCACGTTTCTCGCATTCGCATGTGCGTCACAAATTCGGTAGTCGTCAATGCCACATGCGTTTGATGCAGAAGAACATTTCGTGCCCGTATAAGCTTTTGGCCCAGCCCAAAACAATCATGTTCCCGCCTGGATATAGTGAGCCGCCGAACTTATCGTCGATGACTTCACCATGCACAATATCATGCCGACGACATGGTGATTCGCCAACCCCCAGAAATGCCAATCGCAAGACCGCTTACCATCGGCGCACCCGATTGATGCTCATCTATACGGATACGCACGATGTTGCTTCTGTGAAGAGCAACCAACACAGGTTGCATCCCCGAATGGTTGGCAACTAGTGATATCTGTACGCGCGGCCTGAGGAATCTTCACGTCTCGCACCAGGGCCATCAGACGGGCCATTGATGATGCCGAGACTGGAAGGTGCTCATGCGCGATTCGCTTGATTCACCCACACGCCGCCAGGGTCTTAGACGAAGCATTTCTGCAATGCTTAGGACAGCTTGTGTAATGCTTGATAGAGCGGCTTTGGATTCTCCGATCAATGGCGGGGGCCAACCGTTGGTCACTCGTATGGCGAACCACATACCGGGTTTTTAGTGTGCCACCGTGCAGACATTCGCTTGTCGGCGCCAGCCCGAGGAGTACACCACATCACCACACCATTGATCAAAGTACCCTCCGGGTCCGTTCTTTCCGGGTCGACGGCTGCATGAACAGAGGGTAGCATCGGCCCTTTGCCTCAAACGGCGTGTAGGTCGCTATTGATAACGAAGCATCGTCGTCGTCCAATCGCCTCAGCGAGGGTGGGTGAGGTCAAGATATATCAAGCCAGAAACCTCCTGTCGGTCGCTTGGGTAGCATGGTTATATCTTGTCACTTCGTCCTTCTTCTTCAGACCAACATCTCATCATGTCGATGTTTCCGGGACCACCCACTGTCGAACCTCCCACGGATCAAGTAGACGAGCTCGTCGCAGGTCCTCGAGATGTCAACAAGATGGACCAAGATGACAAACACAAGGGCCTGCAGCAACGTCTGTGGGGGCTTCGAGCCCGTTTGGATCCTTCTGTCACTCTCGAAGAGTACATGCACTGGGCAGGTATCGAGAGAGAGATGGAAGAAGAGGAGTTTCGTCATTACAAAGGAATTGACACAGTCGCTGGCGGTCTCATGGCATCGGCGAAGAGTCTTTTCAAAGGTCGCCGTTCCAATAGTGTCCATATTATCCGCGGCGACTCACCCACGATCCCATACTCGGGTGGAGATCTTGCGGAATCTCATTCAAAAGAGAAGGATGCGAATGCCACCGACGCAGAGAGCCCAACCCGACCGATCGCGCCCACGTCAACGCAGGAATTCGATGCTGAGTGGAGGACCGCAGCGCGAGCCCTTCGAACAGCCAGCTGGGGAGGGGTCTTCTACCTCATCACCACCGATGTCCTCGGCTGGGCCCAAGCCCCTTACGTTCTGGCGAATGACGGGTATGGACTAGGAGTCGGGATGTTCGTCCTCATGGGTCTGGCCGCTGCAGCATCAGGGTGGATGATCTGGAAGACATTTCTGGCGCTCGACTCATCTCGATTTCCAGTGCTCAGCTTCGGCGATCCCTTCTTCCGCCTTTTCGGCCCCAAGACTCGGCATGCCATTAACTTCGCTCAGGGACTTCAGATGTTTCTTAGCGTCGCCGTCCTTCAGCTCGGGCAGACCCAGATCGTGGCCCAGCTCAGTGCGAGTGCCAACCTGTGCTTCATCGTGTGTGCTATCATCGTCCTGGTGGTAAATCTGGCGAGTGGATACCTGCGCTCCTTGAAACATCTGAGCTGGCTGAGCAACGCTTGCGTCTGGCTGAATGTCAGCGCTTTCATCATCACATGCGTCGCTGCCGCTAAGTACGGCCCGGATCCAGTACCGCAAGTCAATGGCGGCATATTACCCAAAGCCTGGGCGACCAACCCAGCACCTGTGCAGACCTTTATTGGTGTGCCTCCATCAGAATACCAGCCCACGGAGTCCAGATTGTTCCCTGCGGAGTTCAACGGTATAAATAGTATCGTATACGCTTATTCTGGCGCAGTCCTGTTTGTCGCCTTTTTGGCCGAGATGCGTCATCCAATGGACTTCTGGAAATCGGTATTTTGTGCCCAAGCCTTCATCTGCGTGGTGTATAGCTTCTTCGGCGCGTTCGTAAGTCTCACCAGTACGCACTTTCTCGTGAACGGCATGCTGATATGTTCGCTCCAGGCGTACACGTATTATGGCCAGTACGCCTACTCCCTTGTCAACCAAACCGTGAAGCCGTTTGGGCTTCAGCTCGCCGTCAATATCCTCAGCTTGATCACTGGATGGCTCGCCATCTGTAAGTGTCGTCACAGCGCGACCCTGCCCACGAGCTCACTGTTCTCTAGTCTTATACTTCAACGTCGGTTTGAAAACAGTCTACCTCGAAATCGGCCAGGAGCTGCTGCGTCTTCCGCCGATCACCACGACAAAGGGCAAGTACATCTGGTGGGGTGTCGGTCCCATCTACTGGATTCTCGCATTCGTTGTGGCAATGTCTGTTCCTCAATTCAATGCCTTTACCAGCTTCGTCGGGGGCTTGTTCAGCTTGAACTTCACCTACTCCTTTTCAGGTGTGATGTTTCTGACGCTGAAGATTCAGCAGTACGGCAAGCTGCCGGGAGAGGGGTTTGACCCTGCTACTGGTGTGACGACTCGACACGATGGTGGGCCAAAGCGGTGGATTCGAGGATTCCTCAGAGGATGGGTCTGGACTGTGCCAACACTCATCTACACTTGCGCTGGACTCGCCGCTTCGGGCATGGGCACTTGGGCAGCCATTCTGTCGTTGGAAGCAGCCTTTGGGCCTGGTGGATCCGTGCTCACATCGTGGACTTGCACCAACCCCTTTTACACTGGCTGATGTCGAGTCGTTGGCCTGGTTGGGGCCGTTTGCTATGTGGCTTAGATGCAGATCGTGTCGAATCAGATGTTGTCGTCGCCTTTGATATTCTTCCCTCCGGCGACTAGCCACTGCCCATTCACTCTTCGAAATTCCACGACACAAACACTCTTCCTAGTCAAGTTTGGCGAGATCAGCGCTTGGTTGGCGAACACCTACCAGAGTGAAGGGTGGAAGGTCAGCAAGTGTCTTAGACAAGAGTGATGGCTTCCAGCCTTGGGTTTGGTACCTCCCCCATGCCTGCGACGGGATCGATCTGAATAGTAATGTCCAGAATCTCGACTCTCAATGCGGGATCGCCAAAGAGCCGTTTTCCCAGCTCCAGATATGCGTCCAAGCCAACCATTTGCTCGCCATTTGTATTGTATGCGGTCTCGAAGGTGAATGATGGCAATGCCGAGCACCAGGGTTCTTGATCACGCTCGAATTGCCTATCGTTATGGGCAGCAGTGATCTCGTAGTATCTTCTTGCCATGGCCTTTGCGATGGCGTCCTTGCTCCCGGTGTCGGACAAATCCTCGAACTCCCGACTAGATCCAGTGGGAACGATGGCGGAGGGCATCTTGTACACATGAATGCGCTTGGTATGTTCGTACTCCCATGGCTTTAGGTCCCTCGAAACGTCCATTTGATGGCTGATGTTACCTGACGATGAGGTGCGAAAAGAATGCTGCGCTGACATGAGGTGGTGCCCGATGCTCGCAGCGCTCACGTAAGACCTGGTTGCCTGGTTGGATCTTCGAACTCCGAATTCCGCAAGCATCACCTGCAACGACCGGGATCCACTCACTTACTAACGTGTCACGTGATGCCTTGGCAGGCCCCAAATGCCTCCTCCTCCGCTTCCTTCGCCCAAACTTCCGAGCGAACACGCTCGCCGGATTTGCAATTCCCATCACACGCTCGTTCCACGCACGCCCAGTCCTTATCATGATCACTCCTGCGGCTTCCTGCTAGCTCAACATCTCGCGACATTCTTGCGATTGGACACATGTATCCCAGGCGAATCAGATTTGCGCTTTCGCAAGCCACAGAGATAAGGAATTGCACCACGACCACGACTACGCGTTCAGCGATCCTGCCAGGTGCCGTGCCGTATTCCTTTCGGTCTCGTCGGGGTTCTCGAAGAGAGCTTAGCAAGGCTTGTAAAGTGGGCCATCGCGGTGCTTGTCGTGGCTAGCACGTGGTCCGAAAGCTTGGTCTGAAGAAGCCTCACCACACGTTCGGCCTCGCCCTCGTCAGGTGAGACGGCTGGCTTTGAGATGGGTTTTCTGAGCCTAAACGCATCTCGCGTTCGAATTCAAGCGAGGATGGACCACATTGTAGCTGTTCAGCCAACGAGAGGGGTCGGGATCGATGTGATACTCATCATCCTCGTTCCATCGCCAGCACTGCAGCCGTGCAGCTTCAAGCTCCTCGTATCAAGTACCGCCTGGGACCGGCACGATGTACTGATAAGGATCTCGCTCGCCATTCGCACAACCGGCGGGGTCTACTCAAATGGGCAATAACGCAAGCGAATGGCATGGTCTAAGCGAATCCCAGGATCGCCTTTCCGCGGTCCCAGTCGCTGTCATGACTGACCAAGTTGTGATGGAGGACTGCGGCACGACACTTGGCGTAATCTGGCTGAGTGAAATGACAGTTCACACCACCACGTGGAACTAATGGCCAGATGCAACGCACAGAACGCGAGTAAGTCGTACTAGATCAGGTCCCCTCCCGCGTGCGTGGTGCTATAAAACCGGGACCCTGCAGTTTCTATTGTTCTGGTTGAGCTGGTCTTTCTTGATCCCCATCTAGCTCCTGTCTTCGGTCTTGTGGGCTCATTGATCATGGCCGACCTCACATCGAGTACCCCAAGTTGGTTGGTGCAGGGCGACAATGCCTGGCAGCTCACCGCTGCGACTCTTGTCGCCTTCCAATCCATCCCAGGATTGGCTCTGATCTATGCCGGAATCGTGAAAAAGAAATGGGCCATCAACAGCATGTTCATGGTCTTCTACGCCTTTGCGATGGTCTTGATCTGCTGGGTTCTATGGGCTTACAAGGTATCCTTTCCACCGTGTCGTGTGCATTTACCTTTGTACTAATCTGCTGGTGATTCCAGCTCGGTTTCGGCATTTACATGTTGCCATTTGTGGGCCGACCGGGCCCAGTGGTGACGATGAAGTATGAACTAGAACAGAGCAACCTCCCGAGCGCAGACCTCATGCAGAACTATCCGAAGTCGACTATGGTATACTTCCAGTTCGTCTTCGCTGCCATCACCCTGGTCCTCATTGCAGGCGCCTTTCTGGCGAGGATGGATCTGCGGGCTTGGATGCTATTCGTGCCACTATGGCTGACCTTCAGCTACTGCATTGGTGCATACTCCATCTGGGGCGGTGGCTTCCTGTTCAAACTGGGCGTCATCGACTATTCTGGAGGATACGTGATCCACCTTTCCTCTGGTACTGCGGGATTTGCAGGATCGTACTTCATCGGACCTCGACTAAAACAGGATCGCATGAACTTCCAGCCAAACAACGTTGCTCTTGTGATGGCGGGAGCAGGCATCCTGTGGATCGGCTGGAACGGATTCAACGGCGGGGTGAGTATCGTAGATAGTCAGCAAGGGGTCGAGCGAAGTCTAATCATTGTTACAGGACCCATACGCCGCCTCTCCTGACGCTGGAGCTGCCGTGCTGAACACCAATGTCTGCACAGCGATGAGCATGCTTACCTGGACACTCATGGACGTCATTTTCTACCGCAAACCCTCGATTCTCGGCGCCGTCAACGGAATCATCACCGGACTCGTTGCTATCACTCCAGCAGCGGGTGTCGTGACGGGCTGGGGAGCCATCATCTTCGGTTTGTTCTCGGGCTCAGTCCCGTGGCTATCGATGAACTTGATGGGCAAGAAGTGGAGACTATTCACACATTATATCGATGACGCACTGGGCATCACACACACCCACATGGTCGCCGGATTCCTTGGTGGATTCCTTGTTGGTCTCTTTGCAGACTCAGACGGATGTGCAGCGTTCGGTCTCACGAACCCAGGCGGCGCAAAAGACGGAAACGGCAGACAAGTGTGGGTGCAAATCGTCGGAGGCCTCTTCGTTATCGGCTGGAACCTCGTCTGGACACCACTCATCCTCTTGTTCATCAAGTACGTCTGCCGCATTCCTCTGCGGATGACGGACGAGCAGCTGCTCATCGGAGATGATGCCATTCACGGGGAGGAAGCGTATTGCTTCAATGATGATGTGGTTGGCTTGGAGCCGACGATGACGGTCCGTGAGCGAGCGGCGAATAAGATGGAACAGATCCACAGGGGCCATGAGTTTGACGCAGAGCCGACTATTCTTGAAGGAAGGGACATCGAAGCTCAGACGAGCAGCGAGGATGGTCGCACTGGCGGTATACGACCAGACGAGAGTGGCCTGAAGAAGGACTGAACAGCGGAGCCCAGTTCGAACAATAGACCGTGTTACAAAGACATCCTCACAAGCGTTCGAAAGTCCTGCCGAGGACGAAGTAATTTCGTTCCCATCATCCACGATTTTAATCCTGTCTCAATGTTCTTCTGGACCACTCTTTACACTTGACTTGTTCGATAAGCCTCGTTTGATCCCTTGCTCCCAGGTCTCGTGATAGAGGCTTCGAGGCTTCCAAGCAGACGAGAGCCCGTTCAGGATGATGTCGACTGCGAATAGTACCATTCAAAGTCCGAGTTGTTAAAGCCGAAGAGCGCATCGTCCACGCTTCCAACACCGCCGTTCTGCAATGACAACTCGTCATATTCCATTGCCCACTGTCCAGTCGACGCATAGCCGAAGCCACTGTCCACCGTTCGCGCAAGCGGAATGTCGGTCGAGAGGATGCTCGAACTATAGTTGCCAGTCTGCTGCTCATGCATGAAGCTTTGAATGATGGCGTCGACATTGAGATCGGAAGCAAAGCTTCCAGCAACCAAAGTAGGCTCAGGACGACTCACAGTGCCATCTGCTCCAAGCCCATGGTACTCGTTATGATGGCCTTGGGCTTGACTATCCGAGCTCTCGTTTGTTCTCTCAGCGGCAGCGCCATCTCCGCCTTGAGAGCTCGTGCCACTAGATACAGCAACGTCCATCCTCTTCATGAGGCTTTTGATTACCATTGACGCTTTCCTGACAGCCCAGTTGGTCGCCGAGTTCTGATCGAAAACGAAGAGGCATGTCCGAAGACTTTCGTGCGCTTCAGATGCCAAACCGCGCTTGGCAGCGATCCGTACGTGGATCGTAGCGGCAACATAAGTCGCATATGATATGAGATACGGCGCACGCCGGATGGAGAAGGCATGATCATACAATCGAACAAGCTTGACGATGCTGGTCGCTGCCTCGGCGCAAGCTACGAAAGATGTGACCGCGATCGAAGGCGACGCAGAGTGTAGATGTCCATCCGACACAAATGGGCGGTGAAGAAGTATACGGAGGACATTCCACATTGCCAGCAATGAAAGTACGTGTGGTGGTGGGATGTGCAACGACTCGGTGCTCTCAGAGAGATCGAGATCCAAATGCGCTGGCAATTGCCTTTTCCACTGCTGCAGGCTATCGTCCAGCGATTTGAGATCCGCGATCAGAGCACTTGCAGGCTTCTTCTGCCTCTCTTCTCGATACATCTTGTTGAGAATGTCGGTCAGAATGATGCACAGCTTGCACAGCTGGGAGAATGTTGACACACTGTAGCTGGCCGAGCCCACATACTTGGTATCGCTCGTGTACGCAAACGGTTGCCAATGCTCCAGCTCTTCATACGTGTCGAGAAACTGGATGGGGACTTGACAATCGGCCGCCTGTAAGCTCGCAGGTCTCCCTTGATATAATGACTGCATCTTGTCGATCACAAAGGCGGACCAGAAAACTCTTCTCCGGATCTCGATGTCCTCGTCGGACAATCTTTGCAGCTTAGGAAGGGCGGTGGCATCGACATGCAACCCAAGATCGATGATCATACGGAAGGCTGTGCCTGCATAGACCCAGGATGCGCTTTGTTCATCGCCAAGCGCAAAGAGAGAGTTGCTCATCTGCAGCAACGCCTGGATGGTCGTGATCTGGCTGTGATCAAGAGCAGGCCCAAGTAAGTCTCGTACGCGATCACGAAATCTCCATCCAGCCGTACGTACATCTTCTGGATCTTTTCGAATATCCAGACGGGGACTGAACTTGGAGGCCCCGTAGTAGATAGCGTTCAAGAGGATCTTTGAATAGTACGGGCCGCCACAGGCCATATCACGCATGAACGCTGGACGATACGTCGCCTGGTAAGCGTGATGCTGGCGATTCCAATGGAGATTCAGAAGATGTAGCCCAAGCTCAGGGTCGACGCCATCGAAGTCCAGTTTACCAGCACGAGCATTGATGCTTTCGAGTTGTCGTTGTTCCGCTGCTGTGGCCAGCAGCAGCTTCGGCATCCATGCTTCTCGCTCAGAAGACAGCCAGGGGCGATCTTGCCGCTTGGCGGCTGCATCGTCGAAGAGCGTGCTCGTGGGACCATGATACGTTGAAGCATCTCCTATCGAGCCAGGCGTGCCTCCTGTCCGGGTAGCGGAGGCAGTGAGAGTCGGTGCTGGAAGAACTGTCGGGCTCTGAGACTTCTGCTGGGAGCTGGGCGTGCCTGCACGTTTCGATGCTTGATCTGCTTCATTGTCAGGCGAAGAGATGCGCGGTGGAGTCGATGCCTGGTGTCGAAGTCTTCTGTTCTCCTCCCTCAGCTGCTCCAGAGCAGCGTTCGTCGGTCTCGGTCGCTGCCGCGTGGCGGTGTAGACGCACTCTTGAGCGTGAATCTCACAATTTTTGCATCTCGGAACTTCTCCGGTGCATTTCATCTACACGTCCGTCGTCAGCATCATTGCAGGATTCCACGCATACGAGAAGGAGGCGTTTGCCTTCCGATGCCGGCAGTATGCGCATGCTCGCTGAGCACGGCGGACCCGTCGCTGCGCACTGCGTGCGGCATTGTTTAATGGAGTCTGAGCTGCACTTGTGCTGGCAAGCGGCGGTTCCGCTGTGTCACCAGCCATTGTCACGTTGCGAATGCTGTCAAGGATACGCAGGTGAGAGGAAATGCGCGGAGTGTTATGGTCCATGGCAGAGTTCGGCAAATCATTTCCCGCGGCAACTTCATCTCCGACGTTCGGGGCACAGCAGCCACAGCCTTGTGCGAAACCGCTCAACATGCCGCTTTCTTCACCATGGACCGTTGTATGTGTGACCGAACAAAACACAAACGATTGCGCTTCACGATGCTTCAACTGCGAAGTACTATCGATCGTCATGGCTCAGGCTACCGTCATCACTGCTCCCGCCCCAACATCAAATCGAACTACAGAATCGGCAACATCGAATCAACGAAAGCCAACGCAGACCTCACCCCTTGTCTCCTTAATCGCGGGTGCTACCGCAGGCGCTGTTGAAGCCTCGATCACTTATCCCTTTGAGTTCATCAAGACCAGATCTCAGCTCCGCTCGAACGGCCAGACTATCAGCAGATCGCCCCTTTCCGTGCTTCGAGAAACAATAGCCCATGATGGTCTTCTCGGCATATACACTGGATGTGGCAGCCTGGTCGCTGGTACCGCCTTGAAAGCCAGTGTGCGCTTCTTCACATACGACAGCATCAAACAAATGCTTGCAGACGATCAAGGAAAATTGTCTGCTGCTAGGGGCATTGTGGCTGGCATGGCAGCCGGAGCCGTCGAGAGTGCTGTAGCAGTCACGCCAACAGAGCGAATCAAAACAGCTCTGATCGATGACGCCAAGAATGCGAGAAGATTCAAGGGGACCACACACGCGATAAGCTCGTTGCTGCGGGAGCAAGGGATAGAAGGCTTATACAGGGGTCTCCTGAGCACGACGATCAAACAATCGGCAACGTCAGCAGTTCGCATGGGGTCATACAATGTATTGAGAACAGAGTATCAGGAGCGTATTGGAAAGCCGCAAGCGACAGGAACTTTTGCTATCGGAGCTGTGGCGGGAACCATCACCGTCTATGCTACGCAACCATTCGATACTCTCAAGACGAGAGCACAAGGTGCACAAAGCGAAGGCATGTTGATTGCAGCTCGGTCAATATTGCTGGATGATGGCGTCAAGGGATTCTGGAGAGGTAGTTCGATGCGACTAGGGCGGCTGGTAATGTCTGGAGGTATTGTCTTCACGGTATACGAGCAGGTTGCGGCTCAATTAAGGGCATTGAGCTGGTAGCGAGGCGATGGCTTAGAGGCATGGTTGATGATAGCGGCTGCAAGAGAGACGATATTCGCGGCAAAGCTGTTCTCTCTGCTCGATGAAGCCTCTGACAAGCCAAAGTTTCTTTGGAATGGCTTCAAAGTTATCGTTGTGCCAATGAAGGCCAGGTCATATCTACCTCGCAAGTTAGAGAGTTGCTACCTCTGGCCTGAAAAGTGACCTACCCAAAGATGAAAGCCCCCATAGAGGCCACGAGTGAGATGGCATAGACTCGGAAGTTGTAGATCTCCTTGGGGGCTGGAGCGGTCGTTGTGATGTTAGGTCCATGGCGAGCTGGCGCCATGATTGTAGAGTTCAACGGTGTCGACGAGAAGCAAGGCGAAGAAGTCTCAGAGTTTGAGCGGTGCATAGAAAGCGGTCTTGGGAGAGATTATATCTGGTCGTAGCAGCATGGCAACCACGCGGAGACCCCGTGGCACAGTAATGCGGGGAGCAGCACAATAGCAGTGTCGATCTGGTTGGAAGACTGGGAAGGATGCGTGATCGAGAACCTTGTGCGGGAGTAAAGTTGCCGCGGAAGACGAGTAGCCGTGGGATCTCAAGTGCCAGACGGCGGCGTTGCGTAGGTCGGTGGCTCGTCGTCCCATTGCCTTCCGTCTAGTCACGCTTCATCAACATTAGCACTGTGAGGGTTCAGTTAAAACTTCGAGTAACTCACAACATGCCGGACTCATAACACTATACCAACCTTCCGCATTCGTTGTGCTCCTGTCCTTGCCACGAACACTGAAACGATCGATCTTACTCACCAACTCACAGCATCTTGAAGTTCTTCAACAATGCCCTCAGTGTTCCAAGAACCCTGTCGCAGGCCCTCACAGCCTCCCACCTGGGCCACAAGACGAGGCCTACCCGCAGTATGGATGCGAGCAGGGACTTCTAAAGGCCTCTATCTCCATCGCCAGCATCTCCCTCAAGATCAAGCAGATTGGGCGCCTATACTCCTTCGAGCAATAGGATCGAGCGATGCGGACCCCAGGCAGTTGAATGGCATTGGGGGCGCGACTTCGACGACGTCCAAAGTTGCCGTTGTCTCCAAATCGAAGCGAGCCGGCATCGACGTCGAGTATACCTTCGTCCAGTGCTCAGTTGGTGCAGCCCAGTTAGACTTCACAGGCAATTGTGGAAACATTGCCAGTGGTGTCGCTCCATTCGCGTTGGATGAAAAGCTCGTGTCAGCGAGGCCGGGCCAAAGTGAAGTATGGTCGGTCTCGTCGTGCACTTAAGACAATGGCAGCCGCTAACGATCACGGAGGTCTCTGTCCGCATCTTCAACACCAACACCTCCTCAGTCCTGACATCCACCGTTGCAGTCGACGCTTCTGGGCACTTCCTCGAAGATGGAGACTATCGGATCCCAGGCGTTATGTCGGCAGGCAGTGCGGTACGGATGGCATTTTCCAAGCCGGCAGGATCGATGACTGGGGCGCTTCTTCCTTCAAAGTCACCCACGAACGTTCTTCAAGTCCCATCGCAAGGTGCTGCAGATGGAACAGTGCCCATCCTTGTGTCGGCTGTAGACTCTGCTAACCCATTCATCTTCGTCGACAGCTCTACCATGCCAGACTGGTACCGTCGATCAGACCGGTCAAGCTCCAAATCGCTATCCTTGATGGAGTCAATCCGGCGTCGAGGTGCCATCCTAATGGGTATGGCAAAAGACGAAGAGGAAGCATCGCGGACACGGGGAACACCTAAGATTGCTGTACTTTCGCCATCGTCGGCTCAAGATGGCCGCATCAGCGTAACATCCTTCAGCATGGGCAAGGTGCACAGCAGTCTGCAGCTCACAGGTGCAGTGTGCCTGGCTAGTGCGGCGTGTACAGAGGGAACTGTCGCAAATCGCATGTTGGAAAGACTCGGCTCTGGAAAGGAGCTGGCACGGAAGTATTCGTCCCTTGACCTCACCCTTCAGACCGTGCCGTTACGACATGCTGGAGGTGACATGGATGTTGCAGTCCGGCTCTCGAGCAACGGAGCAATAGAGGACGTGACGGTATTCCGAACAGCAAGAAGAATATTCGAAGGGAATGTGTACTATCTCATGTGAGCTAGACAACGGCGTAGTGTACAAGTGACCTTATACAGGAGATTACATTACCAAGATATTCTAGATCTATTTGTTGAACGCACAGCTTATATATCCGACTTGCTGATAAAGTCCTGAATGTAGTGGTACGCTTCCACTGCTGAGTAGTGCAAGTTCAAACCATGACCAGTTGTGGGCGCGAGGTATGTACCCGTCTTGTTCGTAGCCGGGTAAAGCATGGTCAAAGCAGCCTGAGCCTTGTTCATAGGGTAGGAGCAGTTTCCAAAGCAGAAAGGAAGGTCGTTGTCGCCGTTGACCACAGCAACTGGTTTTGTCCAGTTCATGGCAGGCGCAGTCACGGCGGTGGTGGAGAAAAGCTCTCCCAGAGTCACCGTGCCCTTGGTAGCATCTGCCAAGCTGAGCACTTGCGGATCGTAGTTTGGAGAGCGGAAGAACGCAATCTGGTTAGAGATTGCCGTGGAAGCGACGACGTAGCCGTTGGAGAGCGTAGAGAAGCGGTAGGGGTTGACGTGGGAGGCGATGGCGAAGTTGTTGGCCTGGAGGAAGACGGGCATGGCGGTCGAATTCACGGAAAAGCCTGTCAGAATGGCGGCGTCTGGCAGAAAGTCAGTGCATAGCAACGGAGGAAAGGGCATGACGAGATATTACCAAGGCTGCCAGGATACTCTGCTGTGATGCCCTGGGTTATGATGCTACCGAAAGAATGGCCAGTGCCGATGACCTTGGAAAAGGTCTGGTTGCCGAATTGGCCTTGGCGCAGCGACTTAGCCAGGTTATTCGCAATCTCGACCTCGATCGGTGACTGCACAGTCAGGAAATCAGGCTTGGAGGATTGTCCAACGCCAAGGCGGTCGTAAAAGAACGTCGCGTAGTTGTACTGAGCAGCAACGTCCACGTAGCTGTATCCTGGAGCAAAGTCCTATTGCACGCAGTCAGCGGAGGCTCGCGAAAGACATCTCGAAGAACGCTGACCCAGTAGTATCGGTCGAATCCGATGCCGTGCGTCAAAAGCTGCACTCCCTTGACACCATGGCCGTCGGTTGCGTTTGCGGGCATGCAGAGAGTCGCAGCAATGTCGTATGTTCCATTTACGCTCTCCATGCCAGCCATGAGCTGCATGGAGGCTGTGCTGCCCGAAGTAATGGAGTCCAGAAGCGTTTCGGTCACCTGACTCTGGTTCTTGGGCATTTGATAGTTGAACTTGATGTTCTTGGTGGTGCTGGCGTGTACGGGAACGAAGCCTGAGACACAGATGGCGAGGCCGCCTCGAGCGGGCTGGACGGTCGCATTGTGGAAGCCAGAAGTGCTCGGTGGCTGCACGCCTGCGGGGAGGGCACCACCTGGGTTGGACGGAAGCAGGTACTGCGACTGAGCAGCAGCGGTTGCTGCCAAGGCGAGGATGGCCGTTTTCTGCATTTTGGCGAAGCACAGAGGAAAGCTCGATAAGACAGAGGTTACACAAGGATGAGGCGCGGTACAGGGGAACGAGGTCGCAATCCCGGCTCCATATACTTACCTGCCGAAGCCATCTTGCGGCAGTGTTCGGCAAGGGATGATGTCAAGCACTTCCGCGACTCGACCATGTCCTCTTCCAAATAATCCAAAGACCTGACGCGATCTGGTTCGCCGGAGTCCAGAAATGGGCGAAGCTTGGGGAGATGACGTCGAGGAGAGATCGACAAACACAAAGTCTAATTAATAGAGCGCAAGCACAGCAAGCACTTTACGGAGATCAGCCTTACGAAGCTCCGCCGAGCCGCGACCAGGCCCAGGCACTCCGCAGACGATGCTTGTCAAGCAGTACAATCGTCTGTGTCTGTCGACGTGAGGCTGTCGTTTCGGTGCTGTGTACGAGCACGACGGAAGAACAAGTCGAAGTGTCCCGCGAGACTTTGGATTCAATATTTCTGCGTTGATTCAGCGGCGACGCGGCTCGCATTAGTGCCGCTCGATCGACAGTACACGATTAACTTTAATTTCGCGTACCTTGCAGCCGCCCAAGCGCTAGGAGGTAGAGCCGGAGTCGGCACCTGTGGCACTATCACACTATTGCTTCTTTGCATTGACATTAGTAGGCATTACTCGACTTGGCCCACAGCACGGTGATGTGGTCTTGCTGGCGTACACTACCGTCGTTCTGATCGACAACCACCTTTTGCGAACAGCAACAGCTGACACCCCTTCATCCAGGTCCTATCCAACGTCCTTCCGACAACTTCCTCTTACCAGCGGACTCCATGCCCCCTTCGAAACCCGGAGCATCCTTCCGTAAGTTCGTCAACCCTCAAACATCGATAAAGTCGTCCACAAATTCGCCATCATCAAACATCATCTCCATAGCAATCTTCTCTCTCGCCAGCCTTAACTTCTCCGTCATTCGACTGCCTTTGCCTCCGTGGATCCTCTTCGGACTGGTCTTTGTCACCGGACTCTTCATCGGGCGTCGGCTTATATTGCCACACGTCGACTGCAAGACTCCTCGTGGGCTCTGGCTGAGCTTCAGCTTTTTCGCAGGACTTCGACTTGACTTGAGCTTCTTCACGGGACTGGCAGTCGCAGAAGCCAGCAAGCGACGCTTCGATGGGCTGCTTCCTGCATCCTCGACCACCAGCTGCTGCGTGACTTGCGTCGAAAAGTCGAATCCGTGCATCTCTTCGCATCCGTTTGGCAGGTCTACAGCCCATTTCTCGCGGTCGACCAACGCGAGGAACCTCGCAAGGAGCTCATTGTTTACCAATGTGCCTCTTGACCCGAGGACAATGAGCTTCGACCTTGCTCTCGTCAGAGCCACATTGACTCGTCTCCAGTCTTTTAGTAGGTCTCCCACAATACCAGCGTCGTTCGATCGAACCATGGATAGGATGATGCATTCTTTGTCTCGCCCCTGGTATCGATCCGCAGAATCGATCTCGACGTCTGCGCTCACGCCTGCTTTCTTGAAAAGCTGGCGCATGAGCGAGAGTTGGCTGCGATAGAGGGTGATTACGCCAATGTCTCTGGCTGGCACACCCATGGCGAGAAATGATAGGACAAGCTCTGCGGAGACCAGAGCCTCCAGCTGGTTTGTGATATTCTTGCCGCCGGCTGTGAGACTTTCCTTGGCTTGCTTTCCACACAGATCGGTATTTGCAAAGACAACTTTTGCTGAAGTAGTGGTGAGGCGCTCAATCCAGCAGTCCCGGCAGTCAATCTCGCTGTGATGGAAACGCTGCAGGGCGTCCGGATTAGGCAGTCTGATCGTTCGCCTAGCAACTTCCTCGTTCCCACAACGTAGCTGGCCGCTGTAGATGAGTTCGTTGCTTAACAGCATGATCTCAGCACACATCCGGTACTGTCGGCCCAGTGCTGCAACAGCATCGCCATGTTCTTCGCTCAACTGGCGGAAGAGACTTACATCCATACCACCTTCCAACGCAGCTTTGTTCTGGACTAGAGGCGGAAGCTGGAAGTGGTCTCCGACAAGTACAAACTTCCTGGCATACAACATTGGACCCAGGATGGTAGGCAAAGTGATTTGACTTGCTTCATCTACGATGCAGACATCGAAAGTACGACGATTGAAAAGCGCGTGGTTGGTACCCATACACGTGGTCGCAACAATCCTAGTACTCATGTACGCATTTTCGACTTCCTGGATAGATTGACGAGGCGTAGCGGCCAGCTGACAGAATTCTTGGACCTGACTGTTAATCTTGGCGGGGACGCCTAGTCGAAGAATACTGCCAGGCGGTGCAATGTCACGAATCTTGAGCAAGATGTTGTCGACGGCCGTGTGTGTGAATGATGTCAGCAGGATGGACTTGTCTTGCCCAAGGAGAGCGCCAATGATGTGTGCAATGGTTGTTGTCTTGCCAGTTCCGGGCATTCCAAGGATGAGAGCGTAATCTTGTGCATTTAGGACTCTGCTGACTGCAGCGTGTTGGTCCTCGTTCATTGCGCCAAGTTGTGTAGGTTGGTGCCCTTGTGCCGTCGACGTCTGGTCGAAAGACGGCTTTTCCCCGAAAACAATCTGGTTCCGAAGCTTCGTGTGGATCGGATGGGAGCTCATAAGAGTGACAAGATTATTTCTCACCAATGCCAGACCGTTGGAGAACTCATCCTTGTCGAGACGATAGCGTGTCGGTTCCGAGCTCGCCGCAGATGAAAGATTGTTACCCACTACCATAGTGCCCCGGAAAGTTTGGTTGACCTTTCCGTCGAAGTCTTGCATGCGTCGTCTGGCATCGCCGAGCTTTCGATCCACAGCAACAGTGATTTCATGCTTCGCAATAGCTACGATATAGCCATTGGCGAGCGCCCACTGTCCCTGCTCAGATGAGATGACAATTGGCTCGCCAACAGTGAGCTGGCTGCCATCAGTGAAGCTGTTATTGGTAGCCGATTTCGACCTCGTGAAGACGTAGGAATGTCGATTGATCTTGCCACCGCTGCCTTCAATACCGTCAACAACTTGCTGCGCAAGCGTGGTGGCGGTGTTGGCAAGGTCTTGTCTCAAGATCAAGTTGCCGAAACATCTTCCCACAGCTTCACGTTCGATCGACGACATCGTCCAAAGCTCTTTTCTGAAGCGTGCTTGATCGCTTTCCTCGAACGTCAGGAGCTTGTCCCATTTTGTGAACCACTGTCTCAATCTATTCGCGTCCGTCCCGGACTTGGAGGCCAGCAGATGACTGACCGCGTCTTTCCAAACTAAGCTGTGATCTTTCTTGTGGTCATCCACCATGCCCGCACTCTCTGCAGAGCCGCTCTCCACGAGCGCATGGTACGTGAAGCACGACTGCTGCGCGTAGCATCGCCCGCACTTGAAGGGATTCTTCAAAAGTGTCGGCAGCCCAGATTCTTCAATCTCTTGAGATTGGGGCGGTGGTACATCCAGCATTTGGACATCTGCTCCCTCGATCTTGGGGGCCCTTGGCGGATTTCTTGCTCGGAATATGTAGCTGGCCAGTCGGTTTCGCTGCTGGACCATCTGGCGCACCTCAATGATCGGCGGAGCGATTCGTGACATCGACGAGCTCTCTAGGTAGTAGAGAATTCCAGCTTCGACAGAGACATCGTATCGATCCGACAGCAGCAAGGTATACAGCGCCGTCTGAGCTCGATGCGCAGGGCTCTGTGTGGTCCGACCAGTCTTGACCTCGAACGGCACAATGAGATTTTTGCCTGATTGATTTGGGTCATCAACCATGGTCGTCTGAATTGTGGCATCGACGTTGCCCTTCAAGCCAAACTGTGGGCTCCAGATGTGTTCTTCGATGGCGATAAGCTTGCTAATGGACATCCACACCTTTTCGCCCTGCCTGTCGTCCACTAGGGATACATCATTTGGTGTCTCTCTAACAAACACATTTGCCCATGCTGCGAGTTCGCCCATCTTGGCTTTGATCTCTTCAGTGGCGAGGTTAGTATCGGTCATGCCCAGTTCCCACAGGCCTTCGACGTGGGCTTGAACGGTTTTGTTAACCAGAGATGACATGAAGGTATCGTTCCACAAGTTCGCTGAAAGCGCTTGCTGGAAAATTTCATGCAGGATCTTGCCGTAGACCATGGCTTTGCTCGTCTCGCCCGTGGCTTTAATGCGATCCTGGAGCACTGCTTTCCGGACGCAGTCGAACGAGTCAGCGACTGTGGTGGCTGACAGCATGTGATCTGGATGCACTATCAAAAATGGACTGCTCTCTTTGTCGTCAATGATGACTTGACCGAGGGGCAACTTGTCTGAGCGCGTGTCTTCGTTACGGCGAAGGTGCGCGATGTGGATGACATTGCCTTTGCCGAGGGCAACACTCATCCAAGAGCCGCGCAAGATGATGGCAGTCGCCTGCGAAGTGGTCCAGTCCTCGGCCAGTACTACTGTCTCCGGCAAGCGGCGGCCCTTATCGTTCGTGTATTCGCCGTCAATAGTCTGCTTGACGACGTATCGTTGGAACGGCGACGTGTAAGGTTGAGAAGCGGAGCTGTGAGATTGGGATGAGCGTGGCTTTTTTCGTGGACTTCGTCGGTGAGGTGACTTCTATATTTATTCATGAGCTATCTAATTCATCAACATGTGACAACGTCAGGAACGACTAACCCTCTGCGCTTGTGTCGCGCTGAACTCTGCCTGCACAAAAGAATCCTCATCAAGGTCGTTGTCTCCGAATTCGTCATCGTCGTCGAGTGTGATCGTCTCGGGTTGTGGCCGAAGTGGCTCATTTCCCGGGATGGGCTGCTCATTCATTTGAGTCGGAGGATTAGGGTGTTGTGGAATATCGTAAAGCCCTCGGTTCTCCACAGGCGCCTGTGAAAGCAGTTCATCCAGGTCATCGGCAGTGAGGTCGAATGCCTCGTCCCCAAACTCATCGTGGTCTTTGGTCGCAGGCGCAGGAGAAGGTGCTATTACCTGCTTTACCTTTGGCTGGCTCGGCGCTCGAGTAATGGAAGGTCGCTTGTATGCAGGAAGGGGAGCCTTGCTGTGCAGATGCAGCGATCCGCCACTGCCAGGGTTAAGAGGATCTCCTACGGGCCGCAAAGACTCAGAGCGAACACCACCAGATTGCGTCGATCTAAACTGTGGTCTCTGCGAGGGCGGCTTCAACTCCTGGACTCGTAGTGATGCCTGCACGGCTCGGAGTGGGCTCTTGACGTTCGGCTGCCGAATCTGAAGAGGGCTCACAACTGCTGAAGTCGGAAATCCTTCGGCACCAACTTCGGGAAGTGGACTTGAACTCGATGGAGCATCGGCACCCTTGGCCACATCTTTGACTTGCGCTTGTTCGAGCTTCTGGGACGCCAGCGTCTCTTGTATCTTCTGCACCATCGTCGCAACTCTACTCTTGCCGCCCGACTCCTCAGCTGTCTGGTCTTGCCAGACATTGATGCTCTGTCGTGTTGATGTACGCCTCTTTTTGCTCTTGGTGCTGGGCCACTCGTTCCCTGTGCTAGCCCATCTACGCAGAGGCCCACCTTTGACGGGGGTCTCCAACGGCCTCGGGGATCCGTGGAACATGAGGTTGCCTAATTCTGGTATGGTCAAGGTGTCTCCATTGGCTCTGCTATTCGCGTATCGCTGCCACAAGTCTGTCGCAGGGTCGGCAGCCGGTGTTCTCTTGGCCGTCGATGGCGCACCATTCTCTGCAAAGAAGCCTGAAGCTCGTTCCTGTTGTGAAGAGGTGTTGGGACACGACGGGGACGAGCTCTTGGCGCGTTTTCTCTTCCTTTGATGTGGCGTGAGAAGGTTAGATGAGCTGTGGGGGACCCATCCGATCTGTTCCTCTGGAGACTCATGAAGGGGCTCTTTCTGAGTTGTGTCGTCACAATTTCCAATCAAGTCTTCGATGGGGAGTCGGGCACCGGGCGTGCAAGGGAAGGTGTTCGCGTGTGGTAGCGGCGGAGCCTGGATTGTATCGCTGGATGAGGCCGAAAGCGTGCCACTGTCGCTTCCATCACCCATGTCTTGCCTCTCTGCCATTGGACTGTCCTTCTGCCCTTCTTTTGACTCGGACGCAACAAACTGAAATGCCTGCAGCTTAGTTTTGGCTTGGGCCGTGGCGGGAATAGGAGGCTTCGGGGGAGGGGGGATCGCTGAAGGATGGCTCGCTGTCCTATCATGCGGTCGTCGACTCCATTGCCCGGGTCGTGGCTGTGTGAGCGTCAGTATGTGCCTGAAGAGATATGCTCTGCAAATCGCACCTTTCTCTGGTGATCTTGGTCAAAGAAGCTTTTGGTGCGAGTGGCCATTGGGGGAGCGGCGCAACATGTCACGGCGACACATTGCCGTCTGATCTCTGGAGACGGTGGTGGTGCGTAGAGATATGGGTGCGGTGTTGCTGGGGAGCTAAGTCCTGCTGTTGTTTGGACGACGCGACCGCGTCGAGCGGCTAATACGTGGGGCCGGAGCTCGGGCCGGTCGGCCGAGCATCCGACATCGACCTCACCTCATTCCAGCCCTCAACTCTGTCCTCTCACAACCACGGACCAGACAACACCAAGACTCGCAAGAAGCAGGCTGTCACGTATGATCAGCCCTTCAGCGCCAGCATGCCTAATCACAAGGTGGTGATGTAGCCTCATACAGACAGCCGAAACACCTCGTTGGCCACAATATTCCTTGCTCAACCAGCCTCCACAATATACCTGTACTCCCTCGCTTAAGTCGTGCAACGTACATAATGAGAGTCGACTTCACCGGTCCGATTGCACGTAGTCTCGGCCCGAGCGTGCCGAATGCAATCACTGCGAGAAGCTTTCCAGGTTGCAACAGTCCTGGCTCCAGGTGTGAGCTTGCGTACAAATGTGCAGGGTCTGCTACGTGATCAGGGCGAACTCGCATCTGGCGAGGCAGTGCGCGCTACTCAGGGCCCTGAACTTCAAGGTGTTGCCTAATCCGCAGGTATTGACAAAAATCAAGGAAACTGCTCTTGACCGGTGAAGATAAAGAGGTGTCACAAGCATGCTGCCTTCCTGCCAGTCCATTGAGGTTGCAAAATGTCTTCTGGCAATTAAAAGGAGCGGCCGCCCCATTCCAGTTTTCCATGTCTCTTGAATTACCCAATTATTCGATCTGCTAATTATCTCCAAGCTTTCTCCTGCTATCATGCCTCAATACCAGGATCTCGAGCTTGGCTTCATGCCTCAAGACAACGAGAGACAACGTTTCTTTCGACTGCCTCACCAGGAAGTCAGTCATGGACGAGGGCATAGAGACGCCTTCGGCAGGGATCTCTCAGCACGGAAAGGAGATACAGATACATTGTAAGCCTTTGCAATACCAGAGCTGCTCACACGACTGACAAGAGCTTGAGAAAACTTTTGCAAGACGAAGAGACTTCTGAGGCTTTCATTAGCCCTTCAGATGGACGTCTGCGTCTTCTTCGAGTTCAGTGCCAGTCCGCGCAAGACTCAGGACACAATTGGGATGTTTCCGCCGTGTCCTCCGCCTCTAGACCTGTTCTGCTTGCGCTTGTCGACTACCTGTACGAAGACACCAGGAAGGCGCCCTTTCTCTATGTTCCGGTTGCTTTGGCGACGGGCATCTGCCTCATGTTCCTCGCGAAATTAGAGCCAGACCAGGAACGTCAGACCAACTACGACCCGATCCTGTATCGCAATTGGAAGTTCCCAGCCATGACTCATGCCACAACCCCAAACATTGTGCGTCAGCCCTCGGCTAGTAGTGTACAGAACCAAGATGTTGTATATTATCAGGAGCAGAACCTCATTCAGCGTCGTCCCATGCCGACATATCTTTGCTTTGTTGACAGCCTAAAGACCAAAGCTTTCAAGCCTGGCGACTCGGTTGCCGACGAAGTTCCAGATGACTTCTTCGAGGACTATATCTTTGTCTCATACACACGAGTTCAATTCAAGACCAACGACCATGATTCCAAGCTGGCTCATGAGCACAGGAAGAAGCTCCTCGACATTGGACTCAAGGCTGCAGAGAAAGCGAACGTCAAGGCTTTTTGGTTGGACTGTTTCCCTCCCGGCGACCCAACAGAGGACAACGAGGACGTATATCGCTTTTGTGATTACGTGCGTGCCGCTCATTCAGTAGTCATTGCAATAGATTCAACCACTTTCTCAAACAGTGTCAACGCTGCATTGCAAGAATGGGGCATGAGACTATGGACCTTGCCGGAGCTGGTATTATCCCCACCTCATCGCAAGATTGGCATCTACGACACTAAAGACGACTCCTTGATCTATCTTCACAAGCGGAACCTGGGGTATCGAGCTTGGGACAAGGACTGGCAAATCGCAAGTCAGCTCGTCGATCACTATGAGAGTACGGTTCATCTCACACAGCTCGAGTTGATCAGCATCGCAAATCGCTGCATGCGTGACAGGACCACAACACAGCGATGGCCTGGAGATTTTGCTTACGCTCTGATGGGACTGCTTCGCCGTCGGCCAAAAGTTGAGCTGACCGATTCTGATTTCATGGCTTTTGCCCGGCTGTCACTTTCGAACACGAGCGATTCGATCATCGAACGCCTCTTGTGTATGCAGCCGCCATCTCGAAATACCCCTTGGCATACAATGATCGACGTCTACGGTGCTCAGTTGAAGGACATCGAGCCCTCGTGTCAAATCGCAGATGTCATCACCGACCACGACTCCGAGACGGTCCTACTCGATGGAATCGTTGGCGCCGCTATCAGCTGGTCGAAGTTGGCACCAGTAACCTTCCTCAAGCGACCCACCATCGCAAGAAGAATTACGAAGATCGTGCTGCCAAAGACACCATATATCTTGGCTGTTGCAATTTTTGCGGTGGCATTATCCGCAACCGCCAAGATCATAAAGTCCTTGGCTGGAATTGCATCCATCATTGTAACTCTGCTTTCGCTCTTCACAATCCTTGCGGGGCCAGCTATGTTGAAGGATTTGTACTACGGCAAGTTTTGGTCGACGCAAGCACGTTTCTTTGGAGTACAAGGTCTTGCCGACCTCAATATGATCGAGCGAAGTCTTTTCGGCCTGCGCGTGCGGGGTCTGGAGGAAAGTCGATTGAAGTGGAGCACATCTGGTAGTCTCCAAAGCAGTGGCACGAGAGAGACTGAGTGTGGACACTTCGAAGGAGTGCCGCCCACCGCTTTGCCAGAAAGGGATGGAGAGGGCAGATACCTCTTCACAATTATCGACACCTACGTTCTGGAAGCCACCGCCTTCTACGCAAATCGGCCGCCTACTGTAGTGCTCATTTGTGGCCGGGCAAACGGGATGCAGCGGGCTGTTCTGTGCTCGTATGACTGGACGAAGCAGACGTTCACGCGGGAAGTTGTGCTTAAAATGAAAACGATTGTGCTGAACCGGATGTTCAGGGTGGATCAGTGTCGAGTGGCATTTCGCAGATAGAGGTCTAGCCGACATACCACTTTCTGGCGCGCACATCTTGCGCATGCACACTCGTCAAGTTCATTATGCTTACAAGACATGCCAACATCCGCCTTCGTGGTAACAGTGAAGAACTCGAGATTCGGTGTCGATTGTGACATGTTGATCTTGCTCTTCTTGAGTACGGCAAGAAATCGCTTTGTATGCCGTCTAAATCACCGGGCCTACATTGGCCAAGTCGTATGGGAACCGCTATAAGGCCGATACCTAGACTTGACAGGTGGCTCATCATTCATTGGCGCTCAACGTTCCCTTCTTAGGCCCATCTTGCCCAGCACTACTCGTCGAAGCCTGATACACGCCACGGTAGCCCTCAACCTCACCCTTCATCTCCTCAAAGACAATCTGTGCAAGCTTGGCCCCTCGATGTAGAACAAGGCCATGAGGGTTCTTGACATGCATTAAAGCTCCCATAGCGCCTTCGTACCCGGCATCCACGAGGCCAGATTCAATACCAACGCCAGATCGCCAGAGCGAAGATCGAGGGAAGAGGGAGCCCATGCAGTTGAGGGGAATCTTGACCGTTTCGTTGAAATCAACGAGATAGGCGCCTTGAGAAAGTGTGATGGTGTCGTTCGTAGGGTCAAATGAGAGGGTCGTGGTCTGAGCTGCTCGGCGGTTGCTATTGTCTGCGTCGAGGACTGCCGCTGATGTCCACTGGGACACATGGCGAAGTGTAAGATCTATGCCGCAAGGCTGCTGCTGATGGGCCACATTTGCTACATTCCGCACGAGGTTGCGAGCGATGATCTCCAGACCGCCAAGAATCATCGTGCGGGTCGTTAGGCTCGACCCAGTTGACTCGCGTTAGATATCCCCCAAGATGCTAGAGATGTACAGATGTAATGCATGGTGAAGACGTGATGCCTCTTCCCCTATTTCTTGAATCCTTCGGCCAGGAAGGCGACATGCCTGCAGACCCGCTTTGAAGTTGAGTTAGCGCGTCGACCGCAACCTCACCTCTTCTTTGCCACGAGCAATCGACTCTCGATGTACGAACATCTGAGAAATGTTCTCGGAGAAGAAACACAACACGAAGTCCATGCTCGGCGTTAACATATACTTTCAACCGCAAAAACAGTTATCGGCATAACCTTCCCGTCTGCGGTGTTATCGCCGAGGTAGGCCAGATCCTCACCCCACAGCCCCGCAACCGTGCAACGGCCGGCGTGAGGAGGCGAGCTAGCCAAACAGTCAATGTCGTCGTCGAAACCAACCGCAGCTGACCGACCTCACCTCCTCCTCAATCCTCTCCAGGAACACCGACCACCACCGTAATGGCCATCGTACGGATAGCTCCCTCACGAGCCCAGAGAGCCGTCAGTCTGCTCCGCACAATCAACTCCGGCAGCTCTTCCTGTCCCTGCCATTCGAACCCCGGAGCTCACACACACCACCATGGCCACCCAATCAACCCATATGCCGGACGCGTCCGCTCATTAGCGACTCCAGTGGACCTGAGCCAGCAGAAGGAGTATGCCTTTGAGATGGCAGCTTCGAGCATTCGTTTTGGTCCTGGATGTACCAAGGAAGTCGGCATGGATTTCACGAACCTTGGAGCCAAGAAAGTCATGGTCGTGACAGATTCGACCGTCGAGAAACTGGATGCTATGAAGCAGGTTGTCCAGGGTCTTGAGACGGAAGGGATTGCCTATGAAGTCTATAACAAAGTCAAGGTTGAACCGAAGGATTACTCGTGAGTTGTGCTCAATTCCATCACTATAAGCAAAGATCGCTGACAAGTTGCACAGGATTCGAGAAGCAATCGACTTCGCCAAACCCTACGCACCAGACGCCTTCCTCGCCGTCGGTGGCGGTAGCGTAATCGACACCGCAAAACTAATGAACCTCTACACGACCTTCCCCTCGGCCGAATTCCTCGACTTCGTTAACGCCCCTCTCGGCAAAGGCCAACCCATAACCTCCAAACTTAAACCTCTCATCGCCGTTCCCACCACTGCTGGGACAGGCTCCGAGACGACCGGTACCGCCATCTTCGACCTCGTCTCCAAAAAGGCCAAGACTGGTATCGCTCACCGGAACCTCAAACCCACACTTGGCATCTGTGACCCCATCAACACCCGCACCATGCCTTCCGCCGTGCACGCCTCCTCTGGTCTCGACGTTCTGTGCCACAGCCTGGAATCTTGGACCGCGATCCCCTACAACGAACGTGTGCCCCGTCCCACGAACCCCATCAATCGCCCAGCGTATCAAGGCGCCAACCCCATCAGCGACATCTTCTCTTTGCAAGCCCTTCGCGACACAGTCAAGTATCTGCCCCGTGCCGTCAAAGATCCAGATGACTGGGAGGCGCAGTCCAAGATGCTTCTCGCCGCGACCCTCGCAGGTGTAGGCTTCGGCAACGCGGGCGTCCATCTCTGCCATGGAATGTCCTATCCAATCTCTTCCCAAAATCCAGGTTATCAGCACGCAGGCTACCAAGTGCAGACGCCCATCATCCCGCACGGTGTCTCCGTTGCAGTCAGCGCCCCGGCAGTCTTCAAGTTCACTGGTGCTTCAAACCCAGAACGCCATCTTGCGGCGGCCGAATGTTTCGGCGTCGACATATCGAATGTAAAGAAGGAAAGTGCTGGCGAAGTCCTGTCCGAAGCTTTGGCCAAATTCCTGGTCGATCTGGGCGACCAGCCAAGAGGCTTGAAGGCAATGGGTTTCAGCAGTAGCCATATCGATACACTCGTCGAAGGAACCCTGCCCCAGGCGAGAGTATTGATGCTGGCACCGAACCTCGACACGAACGGTGGACAGGAGGAGAGGGAGCAGCTCAGGAGTTTGTTCGAAGATGCCATGGAGTATTAGTCCATCGCCAGAAACAGTGACCAATGTGAAATTGCTCGAAATCAGATGTAACGACCGTTCCTCATTCGTCCCCAAGAGAGAATGTAGCAGATGCCACTGCAGCTAAACTACCTGATTCTCCCGTAAATACATTGTGCACTCGCAAGACTATTAGCCGTTAAGACAGCCGTCGCCGAGACAGCATCACTTCATCTTATTCCATCCCTCGTAATCTCAAACGAAAGCCATGTAAAGGACACTCGCTGACGCCGCGGGCTATGCATTCTGCGACCACGTTGTGGTTCTGAAAAGGATTTAGTCTTGCTTGTGAGGGGTTCCTAAAAAATTTGCGCCGTGCACCAGTGCTTGCTTCCCTGTCGCAAAGCACTCTATCCCGATTCGTTCCGTTCGTTGATTAAGAAAGGTGGAAGGCACCCTGGCCTTCTTTGATCGCGACGTTGAGCTTCTGCTTGAGCACGTCCAACGAGCTGTAGTCGGGCATCTTGAGGTAGTTGACGCAGGTCATGACACTGGGGAGGTAGTCGTCGGAGGTGTATGGTGGTTCGCTTGGCTTGCACACCACTGTGAACATGGGCGTGAGAGATTTGAAACCTGAGGATAACATTAGCAAAACATCCAACCCATATGAGAGAAAGATGGACATACCTCCAATTGGCAGCTTCGGGCTGCCCGTGACGAATTGCAAAAAGTCGCGTCTATTCTGAGGTGGCAGCTCTGACATGACTTGAAGCAGGTTGCGGACGCTCTTGCTGTCCAGGTTGTACCCGTGATCAGCCTTAATGGAGTCCATGAGAGTCTCGAGCGTCCAATCTTCGTCGACACGGCCGAAGAGCATGACCAGCTCGTCTGGTGTGAAGGCCTTGAGAGCTGTGTAAGGGAAGACCGCCGAGAATCCGTCGCGGAAGGCGTCGACTTGACGCTGAACGCCAGATCCAAGTGTGAAATCGATGACTTTCTTGATGTACTCGCCCACGTTGTCAATGGTGACGTTGATGTTGGAACCTTGTGGCACTAGCTCGATGCTATCGTAGCCCGGCAGAGTAAAGTCAAGGCCGAGGTCGTCAATCTTAGCATCGTTGATGCGGATGTTGTCTGCTTTCTGCATCTTCTTGGCCGTAGACAGGGTCGTCTCTTCGTCAATGCGCTGCTTCGCACTGGCAAACTTCTTGAGGACCTTCAGCGAGCGAGCGAGGTCCTGATCGACAGCAGCAACGGCTCCAAGGGAAGGCGTGACGGTGCAAGAGCCATCGCCGACGCGGAAGAACGTGGGGTTGAAGGATACGTCGATGATGCGAGAGTCGAGCATAGATCGAGCGACGAACTTGCCCAGCGTCTTAAACAGGTGGAGCACGCGCTGACCGACCTCACCGCTCGACACCTCCTCGCTCATGGGAGCAGGGAAGAGGCCGCGCTGACCAAAGGCGAATTCGTCACTGGCATTGGACTCGTTCTCGCGCCATAGCTTGAGCTTCTTCTTGGAGAACTCCTTCGACACAGTCGAGTAGAATTCGAGAGTCGGGCCAAGACCAGTGCCGACTTCGTCAAAGTATTCGACCTCCAAGACGCTCGAAGATCCACCATAGAGCTCCATCACCTTGATAGCCGACTCCAGGATGCGATTGCGTGAGATGCGGACCTTCTGCCGTACCACCCTGCCCAAGAACTGACGCTCGTCGCGTTGACGTCTGGACTCGCCCTCGTGGCTGCTCTGCCAGCGTGACATCATTCGCGAGTAGCCAAAGGAGGTGGATTGAAGGAAGAGATGGCGTGTCTCGAAAGGAAACAGGAATGGGTAGAACCGGGCAAGGTCTTCGCTCCAAGACGGCAGGCATTGACTGGCGACAATGAGCGGCTCGTCGAGTTGTCGATTCAACTTCGCCGTGAGCTTGGTGTTGACGAACTGCGTGGCTGGCTCGGCGTTGAGCTTTACAGTGTTCTTGTGCTCGGTCAAGACGTCATCTAGGTTGGCATTCAAGTCGTGAAGGATGCTCATCAATCGCAGGATGCCAGACGTCACCGGGTGCTTGTCAAGGGACGGCGGCAAGCCATTGTGGAGCGTAGGATCGGCGCTGGAAGTGGGCGTGCTGCGGTCTGCTGGAGGTGGTCCTTGAACTCGCTTTAAAGTTATGGAGTGCGTAGCAGACCATATGTTGCGACCAGAGATCTCGTCTCCCTGACTCATATTAAAGTGACAGGCTCGGTAGATCGTAGTGTCAGACGGGATTGGCTGTCCGTTCACACTGAACTCGATATGCCAATCTTGAGGAGTCTGCTGCAACGCTGATGCATACGACATTGGACGAGAAGACGAGGTTGGTGTTGCCAGCATCTCTCGAGCAGCTGCCAATCTGGCTGACGCGGACATGCGATCTCGACCTGGAGGAGGCGTAGGGACGCCTTGTGATGGAGTGCTCACACGAGCACCGTCTTCAGTGCGCGCTGTGAGCTTGCCGGCAGCAGATTCGATGTTGACGGCGGATGGATCTGGTACATCTCCCTCGAGGCCGCCGCCGTCCTCAAGGTCGTCAACGATGGCATCCAGTTCAGCATCGATGTCCTCGTCATCTTCATCATCAGAAATGTGAGCCTCGTCCGCGCACTCGAGCACCTCACGCAGCTCTTCCTGCAGGTCTTCTGGCAGCTTTTCTTGGGATGACGAAGGCTCGGCAGCAGCAGCGTCGGGCACAGGTGCAGGCGCAGACGCTGACGAAGGTTGCGACGAATGTCTCCTAGACGAGCGGCGCAAAGAACGGCCGGCGCCCTCTTCAGGTTTGGCAGGCTCTGGCTCGGTGGTTGTGGTCTCAGACTTTGATGACTTCGATCGCGATGTCTTCTTCGCGGACGTACGTGTCGGCAGCGAGCTACCCAACGTCGGCGGTGCTGGTGGTGGGGCGCCTCTATCTGGGCGGCCGGCCATTGCCGCAGCATAGGCTGCCATGGCGCCAGTGATGCCTTCACGACGGCCACCACGAGGCCGCTCGGACAGGGCTATGCGTGGACGAAGATACTCGTCAAGACCCTTGATTGTAGCGATGGCTTGAATCGAGACCATGATGTTACGATATGCTCGAGGTATGCCAGAATCTTCATCGGCGACAAGCTTGAGGCGAAGCTGCTTGGCAAGCATCGAAGCTGCGCTGCCCCGGCTACTCTCAAAAGCGTTCTGGTGGACAGTTATGACCTCAAAGTGCTCTGCGCGGCTGAGAAGCTCTTGAAGCTTGTGAATGAGCACGCTGAAAGCAGTTGCGGGCGATTCGGCGGCGCCAGTAGCAATCTTGGCATTATTGGACGTAGACATGAAGACTCCCAGGAACTCAGAACGGGCTCTGATCGATGCCTGCTCATCTTCAGCGTTGAATATCTCGAGTAAGACCTCGATGATTCCAGAAGTCATCAATTCGTAGCTTGTAATGCTCTCCAGTGCGTCGCCATCGAAGTGCTTTGCCAGTTGCTTGAACAGTGAGGCGCCGCTCTGGTTGCTGTCGGAGGTGTAACGGTCTTGGAGTTGGTCGGCAATTGACTTGATGTTTTCAAGAACTTTGGTAGCTTGGTTGCGCATTTGCTCGTCGCCTTCCTGGCCGTGAACCTCCATGAAACGCTTGGCCCGCATGGTGACGACGTCTTGGACGTCCATAATGCGGTGGGCCGCCATCCTCGACGGTAACTTAGATTCTTCAGATCGAGGATGATCGTTCTCGCCATCGTCTTCATCCTCATCTTGTTGGTCGTCATGATGCTCTGCATTGCCATCGTCTTCATCTTCGTCGTCGTTCTCGCCGTTATCCTCAGTGGCCTCGGACCCATCATCTTCGCCATCGACATCGATTGGTTCGCCCTCGTCGTCGTGATCCTCTTCAAAATCCTCGTCAACTTCTGGTCGCGGTGGTGGCTGTTCCTTGGTGGCCTTCGATGTCTCGGGTCCGGACTCACCATTGACGGTGCGATCCGCCAGCTTCGAGATCTCCGCCATGACCCCTTCGCGATAGAACTGTGGACGGTAGATGGACTCCATGCGCTTAAGTAGTAGCTCTGCCGCTTGCAAGGCGAATGTGACCAGTGTCGGGTTCTCTTGCTGCGACAAGATACCTGCGAGGTGAGACGCATATGTGACGCCGCGCAGCGCCTCTTCTAGCACATCGGTATCCAGGTTTGAGAGCATCTTCAGCTGGGCGGTTAGTACTTTCTGCCGAACGCTGAGGTTGACAGTGCTGGTGTAGGCGTGCATCAACGTCGGGAAGAGGACGACCGCGAAACGGTGGACTTCTTCTGGGCAGTCTTTCAGAAGTTCAAGTCGCTTGTCGTTGGGAGAAGTCTTGGAGCGTGTTGACATGGAGACGGCGTCTGGACCGGCTAAGCCAGCATCCTGAAGCTCATCCAAAAACGTCAGACGATCTTGAGAGACTGCTGGAAGCAGCTCACAAATGACATTCAGTGTCTCGAAAATCTGATCTCGTGGTGTGCGGATGATGGATTGCATGATGACGTTCTTATCGATCTTAGAAGCGACACCATCCGTGCCAGAGGGCGGAGAGACGCCGGTGAGGATCTGGTAGAGCATATCAACCACATTCATTTTGAAAAGCTCGACCGTGAGTCGTGGGCTGGCGCGAGCGGTGGTCGATAAGACTCGAAGGAACTGAGTGTGAATGCTCGGTCCGATCAAATTGGTCGATCCAGGAAGAAGAAGTCTGAGGATGGCTTTGAGTAACTCAGGGCTCACGAGTTCCTCCAGCTTCGACTCCTGGTACTTGAAGCTGTCGATGACACGTGAAACACACAGAGATGCTTGCTCCACGACTCGCTGGTCGCTACTGGACAAGGCGTTCAGCAAGATGGGCATGACGTCGCGGACCGTTGGGAAGGACTCTTCGGGAATGTTGCGACAGCAATTGGCAGCAGTAGTGACGGCTGTGCGCTGCGTGCTGGTGGCAAAGAAGTCAAGATATGTCAGGCAAGCAGTCAAGCCACCTTCTCGGACGATCGAAGAAGGAAATTCCACGGATATTTTCTCCAGAGTGCTCAACGCCTGCTCAGCGAGGTCGATGTAGTGAATCTCAAGTAGCTTTTGACAGAGTACCGGAACGGCACCGCCATAGACGACAGATGCTGTTGATTGTGGCAAGGCTTCCATCATGTTGGCAATGCATCGGCACGCCAAAAGCATGATCTCGGGATTCTCTTCGCCCGTGAAGGCGTTGGGCTGCATCAGTGTGACAAGCTCCTTCACATAATGCTCTGGAATGAAGTGGCCGGCCAGATTCTCCTCGTTGGAAATCAGGAGTAGCTCTGACAGATCTTGCAATGCGATGAGCTGGACAGATGGATCGTCCTTGGTGCGCAGCTGCTCGAGAATGCCGCGGAGGCGACTGCTGTTGCCAGACACGATGCCACTAAGAGCTCTCAGACTGCTTGACAGACCGCCAGGACCGCCCCAGCGCGAGAGATAGCCGGCTGCTGCAAACGGATCGTCGCCAGCTCGCTCCATGGCAGCTTCGAGCTCTTCTTGTCCAAACCGACGTGGCGGCTCATCGCTACCTTCAGCGCCACCTCCAGCGTCTTGGCGGGGCTGATCCTCATCGTCTCCAGCATCCTGTCGTGGCGGGTCGTTCGCCTTCTCATCTACATCCTTCATGACCACATCTTGATCTTTCTTTGAACCTTTGCGCGACTTCCTCGACGGTGCTGCCGATGTCGATGCATGGGAGTCTGTTGCGAAGTCAGCATATGTTAGAAACGGGCATGATGCAGGAGCCACACCCTCTTTGGACTTTCGACGACTAGACTTGCGTCTCGACGAGTCTCGGGGAGGCTGCTGTGGTGAGGTGTCCGCTGACGTGTCCGATGATGGCCTGTCCTTGTCAGTCTTGGGCCTCGCCTTAGGCTGTGGTGTAGCAGACCCAGCACTGGACATAGCAGCGACTGCCGCCTTCTTCTTGCCTCTCTTCGGGGCCTCGATGGGCTCGGGGGCAGGTGCGGTGGTGGTATTTGACTCAGTGGTATTTGCACCGCGTGGACGCTTAGTCTTGCGTGGCTCGCGGTCGGTGGTGGTCGGGGAGGGGTTGGCGGCCGCCTTGCGTTTGCGGGGGGCAGATGCGGTGTCGACGGCGGTGTTGGAGGTGAGGGGGTTGGCGGTATCGATGCTGTCGACGTCGGCGGGCAGCTGATTAGCAGCTGCGGCGCTGCGGCGGGTTACACGCTTGCTTTCGCTCATGTCAATGAGTGTTGGATTTGAAGAATGGTGATGTGTGGTGGTGGAGGAGAGGAAGCTGCCGTTGGCCCAGGTCGAGCACGCTTGAAGTTGTTCACACACGAGTCAGGTGCGTGAGCAGCGGCAGGCGTGTTGGTGGATGTTGAAGTCCTCTGGGAGCAGCAGCGGCGGAGAGAAAGAAGGCGGCGTAGTTCCTACCTGGGGGTGGTGGTCGTGTCGGGCGGAGGCTGCAAGTGTCGACCATGTGACGGTTTATTATTCATTGCTCACCATCGCTGAGGCGGGCCGTTTCGTGCATGGGTCGTGCGAGTGAATGGAAGTGGTCGTGTCGCCCAGCGATCACTCGAATCGACAAACGACGTCAAACAGAGAGATGGTGAATGGGTGGGTTTGTGAGAACGGTTGTGGTCGATGTTGGTGCTCAGGACGATGATGGAAGGTTCGCCGTTGCACGCTAAAAGGTTCGGTCCGCGTCCACTGATAAGATGGTAAATTGATTAAACATTCACGATTCTTTGAACAAGCAACACTCCACAAAACAGCTGCCTGTGATCAGAAGGGTTCGATCTAGTCATTGAACAAAATTTTCTGAAAATATGGTCTGACGGCCAGGGCAGAGATGTATATACAACCAGAACAGCTTGAAGCAAAGGACTATACAGGCGCATTAGCCGCCAGAGACATCATGGCTCTTCTACTGCTTCCACTCTGTCCTTCCCAACCGAATGATATCGCTTTGAGTCACTATCCTGACTTTCTCCTTCTGTTTGCCGTCCAAGACGTCTATACCAGCCCTTACAGCTGCTCTCGCAATCACCTCATCATCCTGGGCCCAGAAATCTTTCAAGTTGTTGCTCACAACTCCCGCCGTACTTGCGATCTTCCTGAGCACAAACTCCGCAGCACGCATCTCGTTTCTATTTCCCACGATAAGGCCTGGTCTCACAATAACCACGTGCTCGAAGTTGAGTGCCGTGACAGCATCTTCAAGCTCCCCCTTCATCTTGATGTACCCGAACATCGAATTGCTGTCTGCACTCGCAGAGGATATGAGCACGTAGACTTTGGTCCCCGAGGCTTGCGCAGCCTTTGCCAATTCCAAGTTCAAATCATAGTCAATCTTCTTCTGATTCTCGAAGCCACCCGCGTTTGCTCTTGTAGTCCCCAGCGCCGAGATGAAAAGCTGAGCTCCGGAAGGGTATTGCTTAGGCCATTCCGTGGACTCCTTGGACACGATCGGCGACACTTTTGCATCTGGGCTCAGCTCTTTCCTCGAGTATGCAAAGATCTTACTAACGCCGTTCGCGCTTTTGAGATTGTTGAAAATGTGCGACCCCTATCTCACACCTCTCAGCCTACGTTCCAGTGTCCACGGTGTTGAAATGCGGGATGGCGGACCACCTGGCCAGTTGCGCCGACGAGACAGACGGACGCCATCGTTGATGTGCGGCTGCGATAACTGCTCTCACGGTCGTGGTACGATTCGAGGTCAGGCGAGGTTCGGGTAGTAGGAGGGAAGATGATGTGGTGACGAAAGGGCTCCCGTCATCGAAACGGCCTCCGCTGCGGCTGCCGATTGGTCCACGGCGTTGTCACTATCAAGAGGCATGGATATCAGCCAGAGGCGCCGTCGACGGGTGGAGTGATTCCAGACAAGACTCCACCAGCTCCATATCACAGCACTGGCCTGCAGGCCACGTTCAGTCGCAGCATGAGGGTCGGTGACGAGGACGTGCCGTGAGAGCTGCGCAGCTGGTGAGCGAGAGAGGTTGGGCAGGACTCGACTTCCCTCTGCGTCTGCATCACCGCTACTTGGTACGGATCCAAGCGCTCTGCCTCTGCCTCTGAACAGCGCCATCCTTGCTATTGACCTCTGTCTGCTCGCGGGCTATGCGCTGGGTCTGAGCTCCTCTGCTGTCGCCGGCCACTCGCCCTATCATCACTTTGTGCAACACCCGCGCCCTCGCCTCAAGCTCCGGTCACGACCATGCTGAACACCAAAGCTCTCACCGATTTGCTCTCGCACAATCGAGACGACCGTCTCTGCAAGCGCTGGTATCTCATGACGCCCAATGGCACCCTCCTCGCCTACAGTCAGCCAACCGACATCAACGACATCCGCAAGCAAGCAGCCGTGGCAGCAATCACATGGCAGGAACACGCACACCAGCAATCCACCTTCAACGGCGAAATTCGAGAGGATGACGAGCAGAGTCCGCTGCACCTCCTGGTTGTCGAGTCACAGACAGCCAATCTCATCATGCGCAAGGTCCAGAACCATCTGCTGCTTGTGCTCGAGGGCGGTGTTCCACCACGTCGAAGCGGCTTCGAGAGGAGAATCACGGCGGAAAGCGCGGACGGCACGCACCAGCGACCACCTTACGAGGATGAGGCTGTCTCGATACGATCCGATCACACTGGTAGCAGTAAAGTGGCCACAAACGTCCTGAAACTGCAGCGGAAGAAGCTGGATCAGCTGGCAGAAGCCATCACGGCAGACTTCCAGCAGACCGGCTTCAAGATGCCAGAGGAAAGCTCCACGATTGTCTTCTGAGAGGTCTGGAGTTGCACTTGGTCGAGTGGTGAGGAAACAGTGGAGCACTAATGCAGCTCTCCAGCACTCCTGCGGGACGTGGGATGCGGGGCGAGGCACATTGACTTCCAGGTGCAGCTGGAGGTGCTTGCGGCCTTGGAAGAGAACGTGACCGCACCAGGGCAATCAGGGCGTAGTCCAGAGCTACGTCGCTACTTTGTGCTTCACGTCCGATTCCGGCAAACAAGCCGTTTTCTCGACAAGTTTTTGAGCAACCCGACAGCGACTATATTCAAGCGTTTCGCTGCTGCTGCAATCTCCAGAGCTGACATTACCTACTTCTGTACTACTCAACATCCCAAAACAGCGACACAAGCATCATGTCTCAGCAAGGCACGGCTAATGGCGACGAGCGGCCCAAGGTCCTGATTCCCGAGAAGGTATCTCCAGATGGATTAAAGCTGCTGCAGGCCTCCCTGGACGTTCACGAGCGCAAGGGCCTGTCACCGGAGGAGCTGCTCAACATCATTGGTGACTATGAGGCCCTCATCGTCCGTTCAGAGACCAAAGTCAATGCAAAACTATTGCAAGCAGGCAAGAAGCTTCGCGTGGTTGCCAGAGCCGGCGTAGGCGTTGACAATGTTGATCTCGAGACTGCTACGAAGCTTGGTGTTATTGTGGTCAACTCACCCCAAGGCAACATCAATGCTGCCGCCGAACACACCATTGCCCTCCTCATGGCAACTGCGAGGAATATTGGCGACGCCAGCGTCAGCATCAAGTCGGGCAAGTGGGAGAGGAGCAAATTGACAGGCGTGGAGGTCAAGGGCAAGACTCTAGCCATCGTGGGTCTAGGCAAAGGTAAGTCTTCGTCTGAAAGAACTTCGAACCTCCATATCAACATCATATAGTCGGTCTTACCGTTGCTCGTGCTGCGGGTGGACTTGGTATGAACCTCATCGGCTTCGATCCCTACGCGAACGTCAATCTCGCAGCGGCAGCAAATGTCGAACTTGCCACCTCTATGGACGAACTGTTCGAGCAGGCCGACTTTCTGACCATCCACACGCCCATGATCGCTTCTACCAAAGGCATGATCAGCTCAGCCGAACTGTCCAAAATGAAGAAGACGGCAAGAGTCCTCAACGTTGCTCGCGGTGGCATTATCGATGAGAGCGCCCTTCTATCAGCCTTAGAATCTGGGACAATTGGAGGCGCTGGCCTGGACGTCTTCACCTCGGAACCACCTCAAGCAGACGACGCCGCATCCAAGCTAATCCGACACCCGAAAGTCGTTGCAACACCTCATCTGGGAGCCTCGACCGTGGAAGCTCAGGAGAACGTGTCCATCGATGTCTGTGAGCAAGTGCTCTCGATCCTCTCAGGCCAGCTGCCTCGCTCTGCTGTCAATGCTCCGATTATCATGGCCGAAGAGTACCGTACCTTGGCCCCATTCGTCACACTTCTGGAACGCATGGGCAACCTTTATACCTCCTACTTTGGCCCATCTAACTCAGCCCAACGTCTACGCACCACCTTCGACTTGACCTACGAAGGCACTCTGGCTTCCACCAACACTACCAAGCCTCTTTTCGCCGCTCTGATCAAAGGTCTTGTGGCGCCAGTCACCAGCCAGGAGAACACCAACATCAATATCGTCAACGCTGAACTCGTTGCCAAGGAGCGCGGAATCTTGATCAACGAGTCTCGCGCGAGAGATCGTGAAGTTGAGGGTCGTGAAGGCTATTCTGCTTCCGTCACTCTTCGCGCCAGACTCGATCCTCGCTCACCCTCTGCCTCTCGTGTTCCTCGTCAAGATCCGTTCAAAGACGCGGCTGGTAACCGAGCCAAGAAGCTTGAAGATCAGGTCATCTCCGGCTTCGTGTCAAACAACACACCATACATCTCTCGCCTCGGTCGTTTCTCGACTTCTTTCATCCCGGAAGGGGTCCTGCTCATCTGCAGAAACTACGACTCACCTGGCAAGATCGGTACCGTTGGGGGTAAGCTGGGCAAGGCCGGTGTCAACATCCGATTCATGAGCGTGGCTCCGATCGACGAAGGTTTGAAGGGCAACGCAGGACTTTCATCAGATGCCACTGCAAACGGCAAGGAGAACGAGGCGCTGATGATCCTAGGTGTGGATCGTCAGGTCGATGAGAACGTAAGAAAGGACTTGCTGGGCGAAGATGGTGTTCTAGAGGCGGCTTCGGTGACGCTGTAGTCGCGAGACATGCACTAAAACCTTACAGAGGGTATTTCGGCAGACTGGCGTATTCGAGGAGTGAAGGAAATGGCCAAACGAAAAGCTATTGGAGATTCAACACAGCGATCGAAAGGTAAAAGCGTTACACATTTGATAGATTTAAAATCTATACGAACGAGAAAGGCATCTTGGACTGCACTGAAATTCATTCTCACCACCATCGAGAATGGATCCTGACAGCATTAAACAGCATCGGATAGACAAAATCCGTCGCCTCCTCACAAAATAGTCGATGTTGTCGATGCTCGTATCGACGCTCTCGTTTGAAGCGAGTCAACTTGGAAGCCGAGGTGCCGGTCAGCTCCACTTCTGACTGCCACCACGAGGAGTCGATCATCGAACAGAGACATTTGCGATATCCTTTTTGGTCTGGACCACTTAGTCTATCTAGTCCAATACTTGACCGGAGACACACTGGCTGAAATGTAATCTGAAAACAGGAACGACCCGTACTTCAAGACCAACAACTCTACCTCCCAAGTCAGACCCTTGCTTTTGGCGCTTGAAGCAGCACTAGGCTCGTTTCGGTTTAGTGGGTGTTCTGAGGCTTCCTTGCGCCAGCAAGGGTCTAATGCTAAGCTAGAGGTTAGGGTCAGATTTGCGTTACCAGATTTCTATCTCTGCACTACGTAGTAAATACACGAATATTAGAGTTAGAGATTATAGAGTAAGAGATTACGAATTTAATAATAGCAAAATTATTATAATACGACGCCTAAAAGGTGTTTAATAAGAGCGAATCTAAACTCTAGTCCCCGGCTTAGCGCTTATAGAGCGACATTTATATAGGCTTAGAAATTCGACAAAATTAAGTCTATTCGAGCTTATAGAGAGTAGCCTTACGTTTTAAATAGCATAGGTCTTATAGTTATATAGTAAGTAGTCGTTATATAAGATGTCGATAGAGGAAATCTACTAAGCCTAGCCTAAAGTAGACTATACCTTAGGCACGCCTCTTAGTAAATATTTATTTATTTACGATTAGCTATATATATAATACGGCTATAGGTTTCTAGTAACTTACTATATAGTAACTTACTATAGGCCGCTATAAATAACGTGTTTCGTGTCGTTATCTACGTCTATTCTCCTCGTTATAACTTTTAATATTCTTCTTCTTATACGCTATAGAATAGTCGTTTTATACGCTATAGAATAGTCTACTACTATTAAACATAGTAGGCCTTAGATTAGATTTGTCGCTAACCTCCCTTAATACCTCCCTAACGCGAGCGCCGTAGTCGTTACTACTCTTATACTTTATTAAAGAAGAAGTCGAGGAGGAGGAGGAGGAGGAAGAATAAGAGTACGTCGAGTTACCTAGCGAAGTTAAAGGCTAAGGCGATAATAAAGATAACTAGTTAGATAAGGAGGATAAAGAGGACGATAATGTCTCTAAGGTCTCTAAGTTTAATAAAGAAGAGCCGTCTAAAGACGACGATAAGAGCGAGAGTAAGCTTAGTACTAACGAGCTTAATAAGGAGGAGGAGTTTAGTAAACTAGATTTAGAGGAAGATAAGACTTTTAAAGAGTAGTAAGCTAGTAATAACGAGGGCGAGTAGTAGTAGGCCGAATAAGATAATACTATTAGAGCCGGATAAGGAGCTAGCTAAGGAGCCGGACTAGGAGCTAGCTAAAGAGCCGGATAAGGAGCCGGATAAGGAGCTAGTTAGAGAGCCGCATACCTTATAGATAAAGAGAAAGTAGCTAAAGTCGAGAAGCTCCTCTACTAGTTTCGAATAAAGCCTAAGACCTTCTCGCGTTAGCGAATTAGCTATAAGGGCACAAAGCGATATCGTCGTCGACTAAATATATTCCTTAGTATATTTAAGGACGAAGCTAGCCGCGATTTAGAGAGCCTTATAAGCACTACTATTATTCGCACTAAACTAAAGCGGCTAGTTCGGAAGCCGTTAATAGGTAAGTATAATCCTTCGTAGAGTATAGAATAATACGACCTCGTAGAGCTACTTAGTGTTATTAAGTAATACGCTTTAATATAGTATAAGCTATACTACTAGTTATTACTAAATCGACGTACTAGTTAGGGAAGCTATTAAGCCTAGTTCGAGGATAAGCGCGGAATAATCGATAAGCGTATTATTATAATTACCTATCTAATTATATACTCGATCGTATCCTTAAGTAGTAAGTAGATAGCGAAGGCTCTAGGTCTATTCCTCGTAACTAGTAGAACTAAGCGTTATATCTTAGAAGTTTTAAATAACATCGGCCTAGTTAGCTTATATCGGACGATTTAGCGACTAATAAGTAAGAATATAGAGGTCTAGCGGAGGTTTATTAAGCGTAAGGCGAAGACGACGAATAACTAGGATATTATATATAATAACTTTAACCGTCCTTAGAACCTCCGGTACTAGGTTATTAGCTAGACGAACGAGTAGGTTAATATAACTACATCGTTCTTACGTATAAACCCTTATATACTAGAGACTAGCTTATAGTAGGATATACTATATCTAGAGAAAGAGCTCGATAGTAAGGCTATTATCGAAGCGATCTATAACGACGAATACGACGAAGTAATTTCTAAGTAGCAGATAGACTAGGTATTACATTACGTGCTCCTAGATAAGATTAATACTATCTTTAAGCGCTAGGGCCTAGGAGAGAACCGAGACGAAAGCTAAGAGGTAGGCTAATAGAACTCTAGACGCTCTAAACTTAAGAAGAACATTATTATAGTTATAGAGGGTATAGCTAGCGTAGATCCCTAGTATAGTAACGTTATATAGAATCTAAGTAAGTTAATAGGTATTCTAGTCGGTAGAGAGTTTAGCCTAGTAGTATAGAGTCTATAATAAGACGAGTTATTACGAGTAAACGGAGAAGGCCTAGACTAATCTATCTAGTTAGTTAATAATAATTAGTAGCTAACGCTAACTATAGGCCTAGCGCCGAGTATAGGCCTAGCGCCGAGTATAGGCCTAGCGTCGACTATAGGCCTAGCGTCGACTATAGGCCTAGCGTCGACTATAGGCTTAGCGTCGACTATAGGCCTAGCGTCGACTATAGGCCTAGCGTCGACTACAGGCCTAGCGTCGACTATAGGCCTAGCGTCGACTATAGGCCTAGTATCGACTATAGGCCTAGCGTCGACTATAGGCCTAGCGCTAACCTAAGAGCCCGAGCTTCTTACGCGTCTAGCCTAGCCTAAGATCGACGAACTACTAACTATTAAAGTAGAGGTCTACTCCTTTAACGTCTTAATAAATAACGAAGTCTCTATCGATAGTACTAAGAAGGTCTACGATGAAATCTTTAAGTAGTTCCTTAGCCTTAAGCGTAATAGTAAGAAGTATAGTAAGAAGCTCTATAAAGAGCGGCTTATTATCGTCTAGAGTAACTAGTTAACTGTCGAGCGTATCCGTAGTATTAAGGCTAAGAACGTCGAATATATATATCTATATAACCGTAAGACGGCGTTATTACTAGCGCTAGCTCTCTTTTATATAATAATAAATATATTATACATACTACTATATATGCACTAGGTATAAAACAAGAAAGGTCGCTATCTTAATTACTACCTTAGTAATAACGCTAATTTCTTTAAGGCTAAGGGGTACTCGAAGGAGAAGCCTAAGTTCTTCCTCTATTAAGAGATATTATTTAATAGCTATCGAGCTCGTATCTTCGCGTAGTTTATATAGTAGTTAAAGAACCGGAGGTTTCTCGTTAATACTAGTATAGCTAAAGACAACGCTATAGACTACGTTAAGAAAGCGGTTAAGAAGCTAAGTACTACGTAGTATCTACTTATCGTCGACGCTATCTATAAGAAGCTACTTACTATAGACGCCTAGAAAGGTTAGGCCCTATTATCGACTACTACTAGAGCTACTAGATTATCGACCGCTACCGGATTATCGACTACTACTAGATTATTAACCGCTACTAGATTATTAACTACGACTCGCTCTAATCTAGCCTTTATAACTATATGTCGTATACTAAAGACGATTAAGCACTTTTAGACTCTACGTAAGGCGATTCGGATAGAGGATATTAGCTACGTTAAGCGTATACTCGACTATCTTATTATCTAGTTCCTTAGTGCTAGGTAGTATAACTATACCTAAGAGATACTATACTTAAAGTAGCTACTCTAGACGTCTAACTCTATGCTAAAGAAGGCTATACTTACTAGCTATGTAGTTAACCTGTCTAGTAAGAGAGGCAAAGTAGTCGCTATAGACAAGCTACTCGAATTATATAACCTAGAATATTCCGAGGACATTAAGTAGAACGCTAATTCGACCTACACTCTAGAGGAGACGTTTAAGAAGGTATCTAGTAATAGAGAGCTCGTAAAGGTTATTTGTAGTATGTTCGAAGCTAGTACTAGTACGTATAACGAGCTTTATAACGAGCTTATTAAATCTAGAATGTCTTATACTAACACCTTTCTCTAGGTATTAAAGGTAGTAACACCTATTCCTATAAGGATAACTTACTCGGTATATTTAGCTTAGCGAGTAAGATGTTTAGTAATAAGTAGACCGAATAGTAGGTAATCGACGACACGTAGCGCGAGGAGATAGCAATTTCGGATAATATCTAATAGGCTAGTAGGTATATTAATAATATCGTGTTATACTATAGAGAGCTAACCTATAGTAGGAGCGAACGTATTAATGTCGAAGGTTATAGATTTAAATATAGCGAACAAGCTCCTTTATAAGCGTATATCGATAGTATTAGATAACACGGTATTCGTAGAGGGCATTAATAGTATTAATACGAGAGAGCGTACTAAGTAGACTAAGCGTAGCTCTCTTAATATAGCTATTATCGACGAGGGCGATAAGATAGCTACGATATAGGTAATAGAGATAGAGAATATATTAGCAGAGTAAGTAGTAGTCTATTACAGCTAGCCGAGATTAACTTCGTTATACGTATATAGCGAGTAGTCGTAAGGGTCGGCCTTTATAATTAGTAAGTAGTCGAGTAAAGGTTTAGCGATAATAGTAGTCGTTATAATAGTAGCGGTGTTTAAAAGTATTCTTTCGTTCTCGTAATTCCTCGCTTTCTTTCTCCTCTTTATAATATAGTAACATAAATACTATTACTATTACTATTACTATTATAGTACTTACTACTGTCGTCGCTATCTTCGTTCTACGCTAGCGTAGTACTACTAATTCTGTTACTGTCGATATATCTTCCTTACCTAATAGCGAGTTTGTTTTAGCGATTACTAATATAGCTATAGATAGCGTCTTATAAGTAAGCTACTTTAGTTAAAGGTATTATAAACAGCTAACTATATAATAGTTCTACTTCTATCTCGCGCGCGCTCTCGCTACTACCCGCTATCGAAGAAGAAGAAGAAGAAATCGCTCGCCCTATAGGCAGATCTACGCTAGACTAGCTACGCTAGAAGAAGGCCGCCGAGTAAGTCGATTCGTTTCTAAGTCGCTTTATATATAGTAGCTAACTACTAGTAATAGAGCCTATAGTTAGAAGTAGTTTTAGGACCTAGTACTAGTACTAATACTACAGTAGTAACTAGTAACTCCCTCGCTGCTACCTCTAACTCCTCGCTATAATAGTCCGCTACCTAGTAGCTATTATAAGACGACCGAGCTACGCCGGCTAGAGATAGCTAGTAAGTACTACTCCTTAAGCTACTAGCCTACTATTTAGAAGGACATAAAGCCGCTACGTTAACGCTAGTTAACGCATATTAGCTATATCGAAGAGGTTATTAGAGCTAGGGAGGTCTATTAGCCTAAGTGTAGTCGATATAAGCCGAATAGGTATACCTATAAGAGGTATACTTATAAGAATATATAGAAGCACCGAGTATATAAGTGTACTTGTTACGTATTTAATAGGTAGAAGTGCGAGTAGATAGCCTATTCGAATCGTCGTTTCGTCTAGCCTATAGCCTAGTAGTCTAAAGTATAAAGTCTAAAGTGTAAAGTCTAGTAGTTTAGCGGTCTAGTAGTTAAGTAGTCTAGAGTCTAAATTACCGAGATCTCTCGATTAAGCACCTTTCTAGCGTCTAACTAATAAGAGCGCGAGAAACTCCGTTATTTATGCCGTCTACGTAATCGTCTTGTCGTACTACTTTCGTTAATTTCGCTACTAGCCTCGCTACTAACCTCGCTATCGCTCTTACTACTACTATTATCGCTAAGCTCCGAGTAAAGGCTATTAGAACCTTACCTACTATTACGTTATTAGCTGTTATAGGTATATATATAATTAAAACCTTACCTCGCTTGTAGATTAGATATTAAGTTAATTAGCTAGATAGCTTAATAGGAAGGCGTATAATTTAGATATAAATAGCCTTTATTCGAATCTATAGCGCTAGCTCTATTCCTCTTACTAGGGAATGTAGGACTATAAAGCACTTTAACCTCTAAGGAATTAGCTATCTTATATAGTATTAGGGTATTAGACCTACACCTTATTTAACTATATCCCCTAAAATAAGTACGTCGTTATCGGACGTTAGGGAGGAGCCTCTAGGTAGTAAAACTAACTAAAGCCGAGCGATAGGGTATAACCTCTCCTCCGTAGATAACGTATATATATATAGGTATAGGTTCGACATACTTAGGAACCCGATATTACTATAATTACTACCTATTAAAAACCGATTCGTTCGGTTTCCTATACCTCTTCGGAGGGAAGGTTTTACCTAGGCGCTATCTCTTTTTAACTATGTTAGACTCTATCTACCTCTTTTACTTCCTTCTCTTTTAATAGCTACGTAAGCTTAAAGTGCGATCGCTACATAGGCTTAGCTAGACTTAGCTAGGTATAGTAGTAACGAGGTAGTAGAGTAGTAAGTAAATAGAAACGCGCGTATATAATAGTGTTATATTAATGTTATTACTATTGTTAACGTTATTAACTCTACTAAGGACGTAACGTTAGAGAAGCGGAGCTAGTACCGAGCTAATTACGAACTTTTATAAACTAGGCTTAGCGATAATACTCTAACGTTAGTACTACCCCTACTTAATTACATCTCTACTATTACCTATTACATAGATTATAATTCTATATAATAATTCTTCTCTATGTCGAGGAGAGTAAGCTTATAGTAAATTCGGCTAGAGTAAAGCGTTATATAGTTTAAGAGTAAGTGTTAAAGCTACAAAGTACAAAATCTAGCTTAATCGTCTACCTTTATCGCCTATTTTACGTAGAACAGGCGAGATCTATCGATTAAGCACCTCTCTAGCGTCTAGCTAATTAGAGATCGAGAAACTCTAGCATTTATGTCGCTTACGTAATACCCTACCTTCGCTACTTTACTCTACCTACTATTATCTAGCTCTCTTAATAGCGAAAGCTTACTTTACTAATTTACTATACTACTAACTGCCTACTAAACCTTACCTAGAGGGTATAACCTTCGACTCCTTACTCTTTAACTTCTTCCTTCCTTTATCTACTTCCTCCTTATAACACCCTCTAAGTTATAATTTAATACGACTACTACGCCTTTCTATACCTCTACTACCTCGATAAATATATATAGGTTTACCTTAGAAGTCGTGTGTTATACTAGTGTGTATGTAGTAGGTATAGTAAGAGTTAATATATATAGCTTTAACGTTATAGGTATAGGTGTTATTTCGTAATAATCCCTCGACGAACTCTAGCTAAAGCGAATACTCTTATATACTCCTACTACGCCTTATATTAGTAACTCTCTACCTAGTAATACTTTAAAGCTCGTCGTCCTCTTTCGGCTAGTTACTAACTAAGTTATAATAAGTAGATAGGTGTGTTTAATAGGTTTTCGAAGCGGCTAGGGTATCGGTAGGTAAGTATGTCCTATCTAGCCTAAGTAAGCTATCGCTAGTAGCTAGGAATCGATAAGATTCTAACTATCGGTAGTAGTAAGGGTTATATCTTTAATTAGTCTATAAGCCTAGCTATTCGAGTAGGCGGGTACTATACGTAGAGCTCTCTATTCGACGCTCTTAGTAGGTACCTCTCGAATAACTAGTAGGTGATTCTCTAGTTTATAGTATAAGGTTTAACGACTAGCGTTTACTCGCTTAGCCGGCCTCTAAGGGTTTCGTCTGCTTACCTTTTATTATCCGCTATATATAATAGTACTCTAGTAGTAATGTTCTATATATTAACTTCGGTTATAATAGTACCTCTTACTACTAGGTTCCTCCTTACGAAGACTTCCTTACCCGTACGTATAGTAGCTATTATTATCTATATACTATTTTCGAGGGGTTATCTAACCTTAGAGATTAGTTATAGGTTAACCTTAAATCTAGCTTAGATATTACTATACGTAGTAGGCGTCCGTTAGTAAGTATTCTAATCTAACTTATTATCTAACTTATTAGAGAAGAGTAGCCTAGTACTTATACTCCGGCTTAGTACCTAACGCCTCTACCTACTTTATATACTATATATATTAACAAGGCTATAGGCGCCTTAGTAATAAGTACGATTTAGTAATAAAGGACAATTCGGCGGTAATAGAGAGATTCGGCGGTAATAGAGGAGTTTAAAGGACAGTTTAGCAGTAATAAAGGACAGTTTAGTAGTAATAAAAGACAGTTTAGTAGTAATAAAGGACAGTTTAGTAGTAATAGAGGAACTCGGTAGTAATAGAGGGATTCGGCGGTAGAGGGCGATAGCGATAGCTCGTATATTAATAAAGTCGATAAAGTTTAGTCGCGATTCTTAAAATTTAATAAAGTTAGAGGTCTTATAAGTTATATTATAAGGCAAATTTAGACTTCGTTATACGCGTTACTATTATACTACTCTACGTATATATCGAATTTAGCGTATAACGAAGTCTAAATTAATGCAGTAGGGGTGTTAATAGAGTTAGCGGTTTAAAGCTAGAGTTAGGAGCTTAGGAAGGTATAAACCGTAATAATATGTACGCCTATAATTTACGCTATCTACGTAGGCGGCTATGTCCGCTTTTCGTGCTCTCCTATTAACGAACTTCGTATTTATTATAACTTTAGAGCCTACGTATTACATTATTAGACCTATCCTCTTATGTTATAAGAACTGTCGTAAGTACCTATTATAAGAACCGTTACGAGTACCTATTATAAGAACCTATTATAAGAACTGTTATAAGTAGCCGATTATTAACAGTCTTTAGCTTATAAGGAATACTATCGTTTATTAATCTACCTCTCCTACTGTCTACGAGGACTACTCTACGACTTAAAGAAGGTAGCGGCTCGCTCGTTTCGCTTAATATTACGTCTACTACAGCTAGTAGGTAAGAATAATATCTTAGGAGTAGTCGTATAGGTCGAGCGCTAGACGTTAGATAACTACTAGTCTACATCGTCTACGTTAATAGATTAAAGGACTACTAAATCTAGTACGTCGCTACTAGGAGTACTAGTTAGCGTACCTATACGAGGCTTCTTACCTACTACTTTACTTCCTACTACTATACCTAATAGACTAGATAGTACGCTCGAACTAGCCCGACGCTTTAGGCCTCTAGGACCTAATAGACCTAATAGACCTAGCTAGATTACTAGAGTCTAGGTTACTAGAGTCTAAGTCTATAACTAAGATCCTACCTATAGCTCTTAGTTAACGCTATCTTAGTTTCTCTATAAGACTTACTATAGAACGCTTCCCCTCTACGCTAAATTAGTAATACCTACGTTTACCGCCTAGTAACGTTATATAGAAGTTATTATCTATGCCTACAGATAAGAAGAGCTACCTATAGTAGTAGCGGCGGCAGTAGTAGTAGTAATAGCGTCCTACTTTGCCTACTTCTTCTAGGCACGATCTACCTTAAGCTAGCTATACGCTAGGTACATATCCTCTATAATATCGCTTATTATATTAATAGCGTCCGGATAGTCCTATAGCTAGTTCTCGACTTCTAGGCCGTATATATCTACTAGGTCTTATTAGCTTATAGTCTAGTCGTCGTCTACGAACTTATACTACTTAAAGTACTCGGCTAACGCTTATAGAATCTACTTATCGACGAAGACATCGAATAGTAAGGCGAACATACGCGTATTCGTATTATCTTAAAATTAGTCTTCCTACTCGGCCTAGTCTAATACCTACTCCTTAAGCTTTACTATTATATAGGCTTAAATAGTGCTAGCTTATAGTGTAGTAGGCTTTAGCTCTAATAGTAGTAGACGTATATCGAGACCGAATTAATCTTCGATAGCTAGATTATAGACGTTATAATAGGTCTCTATAGGTGCCTCTCCGAGAGAGTGCTTATATATAATATAATCCTCTCTAAGATAGTTATATATAATAGTAGTAGGGCACTTACTACTAGTCGTTAAGCGATTATTCTATATCTTACGGAAGATCTTAGGTGCCTCTTCGCGATACTTTAGTTTAGCCTTAGTCTACTTCTTAGTATTAACTAGCTTAGGCTCGTTATCGTCGTCGCCCTTAGTCTTTTCGGCTTCCTCGTTATTAACTTCGTACTAGACCTCCTCGCCTAGATTTACTTCTTAATAGTAGCTATATAGGATATATACTAATAGTACTATATCGCTATAGTACTGCTTAGGCAGACTAGAGTTATAGCGTAGACGAGCTATAGTCGCCTATAATAGACCTACTTAAGCTAGAGTCTAGCTCTAGCTCTAGCTCTAGGCCTATAACTATAACTATAATTACTACTACTTCTTAAACCTCGAATCTAGCTCTCGACCTAGTATACGTATAACGGATACTACGTTCGATAGTACATTATCTAGTATCGCTTTCTCGTTATCGTCTATCTAGTACTATAAGAAGAGGAATACGAATACTTTAATTAACGCCGAGTAGCTAGTACGTCCTAGTCGCTACTATATATCTTCGATAAGGCGTAAGATTAGAATATCGACTATAATCGTACGTAGAATGTTCTAGATGTCGAGACCTATACTTATAATAGTAGTTATAGTAGTTATTCGATATTCGCTACTAACGAAGGCGTCGTACTATAGCTTCTAATTATTCTCTAGTACCGATACGGATATAAAGTTAATAATAATTAGGACGTTAAAGCCCTTACTGCCCTAGGTATACCGCTTACTCTCTAGTATAATGTCTTTCGTTAGATATATAAGCTATTCGCGAATCGTCTAATAGAGCTTCTTAACCCGCTTATAGCCGTCGATAAAGATAATTATCTTTAGTATACTTTAGAGTATTACCTCGCTAGTCTCTAGGTCTACTATATTATAGATAACGAAATATAGGAAGTCTTAATTATTATAGCTAAACTCCTAGGGAATGTTCTTAAATATGTACGAGAGTTCTAGACGTATAATACTAGTACGTATAAGCTACGAGACGTTAGCTAATAGAGTACTAGAATACTAGATTACTAGAATAATACTTACCTTAGTCTCGAACGTGCTATTACTTTCCTTTCGGAACCTAACGCTCCTCTTTATAACCTCCTTAGTCTTCTCCGAGATAGTTATAGAATAGGTAATAAGTAGAGCCTATCGATTTAATAGCTAGCGTACTATATATAGCTCTATAAACTCGCTATAGAACTCCTTCTAGTTATTAATAAGATAGACCTTATCGATAATGTATAAACTAATATAAGTACGTACCTCTAGCTTCTATAATATTATACGGAACTCTAGTTATATTACCTACTCTAGGCTTAAGATTACTAGCTAGAAGTTACTAGCTTCGATCTTTATAAATAGCTCCTTATTTTTCTTCTTCGTATCGGCTGTAATGTTAATAGAGTTAATAAGCGTGCTCGAGCTAGAATCTCCGAATATCTTAGTACCGATCTTCTTAATATAGGCTACCTACTCTTCGCCGAGTCGATTAAGTAGTATAATCTATAGGCCTATACTACCTATAAAGATAATAAAGGCTTAGAAAACTAATATTTTACCTATGCCTATATAGGTAATTATAAAAACATTATACTAGCCGAAGATTAAGGTATTTATATAGTCGACTTAAAAGACGTCTAGCTCGAAACGCTATCTAGACACTACGATAATCTAACGTAGGCTAAGCTCTACTACCTACCTCTATAAGGTATTACTAGCTTATAGATACTAGCTAATATCGTGTATAAGTTACTAAACGGACTCGATCGTCGCGCCTACTACTACTGTCTCGTCTAGTGTCGGTATCGCTACCTCGAATATATTAACTCGCTATACGAAGTAGTCGTAGTAGTTAGCTAGATCTTCTAGTAATTCGACTACTAGTATATAGAGCCGAGGAGCGACTCGAGTTACTATAGTATCGTAAAGGAGTAGTGCTAGTTCTACTACTACCGCTACTAATAGTCGTACGTCGTATACTACCTTCTACGCCTACTTCTTAGATAGTCGCTTACTATTAGAGCTAGTAGTAAGACTACTAGCAGCCTTACCTTTACCCTTACTCTTCTTAGACGTCTTCGGTATATCTACGATAATAGGCGAGGTTAGTCGAAGTAGTTTAGAGTTCGAGGTTAGAGTCTAAAGGTTAGAGGTTAATATTAGCTTTAAGAAAAGCGGGATTTTCGATCTTTTAACTCTTACTTAGTAGTAGGTAAATAGTTACTCGAGTAAACACTTAGAGCTTATAGAGCGTACTAGAAAGTCTAATAGGCTACAGATTAGAGTCTTACATATAACTCTTTGTCGTCGCTAGTAAATAGTAGAGCTAGGAATTTCTTATACTTTCTTACGGCGTACGTATCTAGTCTCTTAAAAGTTAATATTTATAAGGCTAATTACATTTATTAAAACCGCTATGTAATTGTCTAGAGCGGATCAAAATCTGTAGGTCTAACATAGTCGTAGTGGAGAGGTATTCAAAATATTCGATTTTGAGATAGCGCTTATATGACCTTTTCCCCCAGGTTGTCTTCAGGCGCTTCGCCAACTCAGCTTTCATACACTATACCCAATGCAGATAGGAACGTCATTGATATCAAAGGTAGAAGGAAGGAAGTAAGAAAGGAAGGAAGTCTAAAGTTAGAAGTCACAAGAAGCGCCTGACTTGGGAGGTAGCAACAACTTTCTCGCGCCTTCCAGCCCAAATCTCACAACTCCACGCACCCAGAGCCATCAATAAGAATCCAAGATATGACAGCCAAATCCACCCAGAAAGACACTTTTGGCAACCTAGCCCCCTGGAGTGAACCCGCCTGGTCTCACGGCATACCATCGCCGTACTACACAGCCTCCCATAAAGCTTACCGTAACGCCCTTCGTCAGTATGTCGACACCAATATCCTGCCCTATGCTCTAGACTGGGAAGAAGAAGGCTCCGCGCCCCTCGAAGCCCGCCAGAAATGGGCGAAATCCGGATTCGCATTCTCAGACGTCCCGTTAAAGTATCGCCCTAAAGACATACCTTTTCCGGCAGACATCCCTGTGGACCAACTCGATGCTTTTCACGTGCTTGTATCGACTGACGAGACATCGAGAGTCGAGGGTGGCGTGACTTCCTCCTTGGGCGGTGGTTCAGTCATTGGTATCCCACCTGTCATTCACCACGGTACAGAGGAGCAAAAACGCAAGTGGCTGCCGGGTCTGTTCACCTGGGAGACGAGTTTCTGTCTGGGTATCACGGAACCCAGCGGCGGATCGGATGTGGCGAACCTCCAAACTACGGCTGAGAAGACGGCGGACGGAAAGTTCTACATCGTCAATGGCTGGAAGAAATGGATTACTGGGGCTCCTTGGGCGACGCATATGACGACTGCCGTCAGGACTGGAGGAGCAGGGATGGGAGGAATTTCGGTACTGGTGATTCCGACGAACTCGCCAGGAGTCAGTATGAGGAGGATTCCCAACAGTGGGCAGAAGGCCGGGGGAGCGTCGCTGGTGGAGCTCGATGATGTGAAGGTGCCCGTGGAGAATTTGCTAGGGAAGGAGAACGAAGGTTTCAAAGTCATCATGGTGAACTTCAACCGGGAGAGGTATATCATGGCCGTGGGTTGTAATCGTAAGGCTCGTAAGTGAACACCAACCACGCGTGGCTGTCCACACGTACTGATATGATGATAACAGGAACCTGCCTATCCGTCGCCTTCGCCTACGCCAACACCCGCCACACTTTTGGCAAACCTCTCATCTCCAACCAAATCATCGCGGCGAAGTTCTCCACCCTGGCTCGCTACATCGAATCCCACTGGGCCTGGCTCGAGCAAATCGCCTACGCCGTGCAGCAGTCGCCCCTAGGCTTCCAAGACCCTGACGTGGCAGGTCGCATCGCCCTGGCCAAAGTCCAAGGCGGCAGGATCCAGGAGATGGCGAACAGAGAAGCTCAGCAGGTTCTGGGCGGCGCTGGATATCAGAAGGGTGGACCTGGGGCGGTCGTCGAGCAGATGAGTCGGGATTTGAGGATGATGGTTGTTGGGGGTGGGAGTGAGGAGATCATTGCGGACTTGGCGGTAAGGCAGGAGACCATACAGGCGAAGAGGAGGGGATGGAAGTTGTAGTATTGTCTGCTTATTAGTCTTCACACGTAAGAGGCTATTCCGTCATTCATCGTAATCCTCCAGAAATCTCGTACGAAAGCGATGAGTTCGGATCTAGCGAAATGTTGTCTCAATATATGAGCGTCAGGCTCTCCTACCGCTCCTATCACAAGCAGAGTCACGGACGTGAGAGTACGGCGCTAGTGGAAGAATACCCTGCGCACATGTTAAAGCGGAAGCGGCCATCGCATTCGCTCCGTGAGCCGATCCCTTCACTCGCACCCATCAACGAAACTCACTGCTACCAACCGCCACATAACCCTTCGATCGCATATGAATCAATGACCCACCCCAATCACCAGATCATAACTGCCTACCGTCACATCTACCAACACGCTCTGCACGCCGTCCGCTACGCCAAACCTGCCCGCTACCTCCTTCGCGACAAACTTCGTGATGCCTTTCGCAACACCACACCAGAGGCCTACGACCCCAAGCTGATAGCCAATACGTTGCATTTCCTCGACTGCGCGTCGAGGACGGCCGGGTTAGAGCATAAGATTCTGAAAAACTTTGTGTTCGTGGCGTGGGAGAGGAGGAGGATGGATGTGAAGCCGGTGTATGACTCGAAGTTGATGGTTCCAACTATTTTAGCTGACGTGATTGTAGACGCAATACTGAGCGAGGTGTGCGCCGACGAGCGTATGCACAGTATGATGAGACTTTGGCCAAGTTCAATGAGTCGATGGGCTTGTGCATCAAGTGAACTCCTACTCGCTCAACTCTCTCGCCAAGGTGATCATGCCCATGGTGAGGGCGTGTCAGACGCATGATTTGCTTGGTGCAGCCGAGTGAGGAGAACAATCTACCATCCCACCGAAGTGTAGGAACACCAAGACGTCAATTCGACACTCGGTAGCACGGTCGAAGTCTGCACGGTGGGGAGATCTCCAGCCCTTCTGAACACACCTCCCCGCAGCTGAAGTAGACGAGATCGAACATGAGCTTTTTGTACGGCCGTGGTGCTCGGTCATTCGAAAAGCTGTCAATGTGTTATATAGACCACAATGGTTTCATCATCTGGCTCTCTTCATAAGCTATTTCCGCATCTCTTTCAAACCCTCAAGAACTTTTCAATCTTCCATCTCTTCATCCCGCTCAAATGCCAGAACGCCTTCGCTCATGTTGAATGGAGCATTCAAAACACACTGGGTATATATCTCCTCCCACCTCTTCACTCCATCCAGCGCGCTCACTGCGCCTTCTTGCCCTTATTCCTCTCCCTCTTGGCATAAATCTCCGCCGTGAAAGGGTCCTCAAACTGCAGCGCAATCTGATACACCACAAACACCAACCCACTCAGCACAATGCCCGCAGGCTTGCCATACCACAACGCAGTGCCCAGAAAGCTCATCGTGCTACCGTGATACATCGGCGAACCGCTGACATTGAACGGAAAGCCCGTCACGATCTCGTCCATCAGGATGCCAAAGTAGTCGCCCAAGTAAGTTCCCGTGACACCAAGAGCCCACATGCTGGTCAAGACGAGGACATTGCCCGAAGCTACGAGTCCAATCGCTAGACCCTGGGACACGAAGCCTTCGAGAGCAGGATGCGAGGGTTGAGCGCGGAGGGCGCGCTCGTATAGTGCGTCCCGGATCAGACCTATCGAGAAGATGGTGACGGCGAGGGCGTAGCAGCCGTAATAGGGGTTTCCGCCGGCGAGCTTCGTGATGGTCTTGTGGTTGTACTCGGTGCGTGCGGCGGTATTCCAGAAGGTTGGGTTGAAGACGATGGCGCCTGCCGCAACTGGTGACGTTTCTGTGGTTAGCTACATGTACGTGTACCTGGCTGCTACGAGCCTGTGGAGGAGAGAGCGATGACATACTCCAGAGGCTGGGCTGGCTGAAGTCGACGTATTGTGTGAGGGCGTCCATGGTGAAGCGTTTGGCGTATTGTCGAGGATGAGGGTGGGAGAGTTCAATGCTGCTTGAGGCTCGGTTATAGCCAACAAAATTTAAAGCCTCGTTGCTACAGCTGCGGCATTGAGACAGCTGCTACGTCAACAGTCACATGAAAGCTCTAGTGGAGCTTCTGCGGGGCCGCCGTTGAGGGGTTTCGATTGGAGATGGTTTGCATGTTGTGGATATGTTCACAGCCACACCCTTCAAACGATGGACCGTGTGACCGATGGAGACACCAGCAGCGAGGCCGAACAAGTGGGAAAAGATATCAGAAGCCAAAAGATTTCGTTGTCTCAACCAATTCGTGAAGGCGCCTCACGCCCGGCTACATGTAACCCCAGCCAATGTACAGCCCAACCTGTGATGCCTTCACAACCCATTGCTTTGACATGTAAACGGTCCTCCGAAGGTGTTAGCCTCGTACCCTTGCTTGATGCTCTCCACTGAAGCGTAAGTCCCAGCGCTGAGGAACAAGAAGCCGATACAGATCAAGATTACGTTGACCACGGCTCCGACAATGCCTTTCCAGCCCCTGGTCTTCCAAAAGTCTGGACCATAATCTGCCTTGCGCATTCGCAAGTATGCTGTGCCCCAGAAGATGAAGCCTAATGGTGGTGTCAGCAATGTCTCGAGCAAAGTGCAGTATATCTTTAGGCTAGACTCACCAAAGAAGCTGTCAAAGAGGGAGCTCATGAGGGACAGAAGATCCGAGAAGAAGGGAATCACCTCGGCAATGATGAAGGCGAGCACCCAAGTGCATCCAAGAATGCCAGCCCAGGCAATCCACCCGACAACAGTGTTGCTCGACATATGGCGAGTTCCGGCGAACAGACGGAAGAATACGAAACGGGACGACACCGAGGCGTACAGCACCCCCAGGAAGATGATGGTCGGGATCATGAAGCTGAAGCTGACTTTGAGATAGACTTCGTTTCCGAGAGATCCAAAGGCTGGAGCAGTGTAGTAGTTGGTGCCAGTGTATGCGTAGATGATGGATCCGACCAGGGAGAAGAGGATGACTTCGGCGATGGTGACGGCCCAAAGTGCCTTGGGAAAGTCTCGCGGCTCCTTCATCTCTGCAATGAACGATGGGATCGTGATCTGGCCAATGAACGTGTAGCTGATGTTCATGAAGGCGTTCATACCAGCCACGAACGAGGTCCCCTTTGCCGGAATAGCCAAAACCTCAGGGTTCACTCCATACTTGGGCCAACCAGCGCCTGGGTGGTCCTCGATAGCCGCGAAGATGGTGGCCAGCAGAACCGAAACGAACGTGAAGAAGGCCGATGCCGCAGCGAGCTTCGCAAGCGTGTTAAAGGTTCGTGGCAAGGAGCACACCCACGAAACGACTGCAACAATGGCACTGAAGCCGACCGTGCAGAGCCCGCCGTTGGTCATGGTGTTGAGATACTTTGATCCTGTCAGGCAGTGGAATCCTTGGATGAAGGTGTTGTTGAGCAGGAACATGACGGCTGTGAACCACCAAGCCTCTCGCCTTCCCCAGAAAATGACCTGGCCTACGTCGCAGACGTCCTTGACTTCGGGATGGCGCAGACAGAACTCCCTAGAGGTGGCGATCAGCGATATATAGACTTACACAGCTGGCGTACTTGACTCACCAGACGATCAAGGATGTGTATAGCACCATTCCCGCGACCACGAAGGTCAAAATGAGACCAGGGACGAGACCAAGGATTGCGTAGGAGTACGGGAAGGACATGATGGCCAGACAGATGTATTCTGAGAACAACAGAGCCGCAGTCTAAAGCCACGGTTAGAGTTGAACACAGACATGGCATTGCACAGTTCAAAGGGGTAAGAACGGAGTGGCAGATTGCAGACGACTCTCAATCGCACAATCACAGGTCAAAAAAGGCAGAACATTGGGGAGTAGAACGCACTTTCTGCCAGCTGCACGTGCGATACTGGATCTCGTTGCCCGACTCCAGTTCCATCTGCTTCGCGACAGATGTCGATGGATCAGACGCATCGTCGGACTCGACACCTCTGCCAGCAAAAGAGCCGGTGATGGACTTAGTCCGCGGCTGATCTATTCTGCTCATCTTGCGCGAAGCCTTACGACCTCCCTCTTCGGCGGAAGCTGGGGAGAAGCCATCGTAGTATCCGTTGCCGCCAAAGGAAGGCGATTTGGCAGTCTCCATATCGGTGTGGTTGTTGTTGCTGTTGTCCACCGACGACTCCCTCTTTTCACTGAAGTCGAGAGCCATGTTGGTGGTGGTGTGCGAATTAGGCGGGGCTACCACCGAATGCGCCTAGGAAATGGAAGAAGGTGGTCGTGTGATGGATCAATAGCATTTAATCGCGGGCAATGGCCTGGTGAGGATGCTGCTCGCACGAAATGGAGTGTGTCTGCCGTTCGTCACAGCAGCGGCGCAAAGATGGTCGAGTTTTCAGGAAGGAAGAAGACGGGCTGCTATCTGGCGAGCAAAGGATGGATTCTGCGGTAGGCCCAGAAAGCAGAAGGGACCTAGTGGGATGTCGGGATGACCAGCGTGTGCCTCGTTGGCTCGGTGCGGCCGTGGAACTGGGTACGGTGGTTCGTAACATCGCGTGGGTGGACCAGATTGTGCATATTCAGCCGCCTCGAACTGCTTCGAATTGGTTACAGGGCGTGTCTATCGCAGCTGCAGGATGCGCCGTCTCGCCGGGAGGCGTGGAGGGGCGTGAACTTTCTTCTGCAGCACGAACGTCATCACTGTTCGCAAAGAATTCCGAGGACCACCGTTGTCGTCTAGACCACAGAGAACGTCTGGAAAGTATTCGTTTCAGTATTGTCTGCAAATGCTGGACCATATGTTCTGCCAATTCGACCATCAATTTCACCAAGCAATTGTCTTGTCCGCGGCGTCGACAAGCTACGATTGTCAGGGCAGATCAGTGCCAAATCCGCCTTGGCTTTTGCTCCAAGGCCCGTTGGTGGCGTAATTCGTTGGCATTAGGTAGGTTCGCTTTCCTGTAAGCATACAATTAAGCGATGGTATGTCACGTGTGCTCTGTTGAAGCCTTAGGCTCGCCTGAGCAAGGGGGTTCTGGTTAAATCTATCGACTCTCAGTATCAGGGGTTGAGGACTAGGCTGAGAGGCGCTCTTTGCTTTGCCCATGTTTACCTTACAGTCAGCTCATTCCGCCAACACATCAATACTGGCACCAGTCATCGCCACATCGCAACAGCTCTCCGACCCGAAAGGCTGCTGGTTCTCAGCACGACCACAACCGACCTCCTTGCCACTAACAAACGCCGTCGCGGCAGAGATAACCCTCAACACAACCTCAATCTCCTCCTCATCCTGCGGTGCATACAGCATAACAAACCCCGCCGGCAGCTTTGGTAAAACCCATCTTTTGAACACCCCTGCCAGTGGATGTCTCTCACCCCAGCCCGCCTCCAGCACGACCTGGACATCACTCGGGTGCAGCGTTACATGCATGCTGCCGTCCGAACCATGCAAGTGGACAATCTCTCCTCGACAAGTCTTCGTCACAGGCGAACGGCAGAATAAGCCTGTGCCATGTTTCTCAAAGCATGAGGTTCCGATTGCCAAGTCTGTGTTCTCGCCCTGCGCCATTTGTTCAATGGCGGCTGCAAGTTTGAGGTGGATCGTCTGGTTCGAGCGCTGGTCCATTTGCCTATGCGGCGCGATACCCTTGGTCAAAGGACGCGGCCGACGACGTCGTGGTAGTCCTGCCAGGCATGGCCATTCCACTTTCAAGTCGAAGGGGACTGGGCCTGGAGTATAGCGATCTCGCAACGCGAACAAGCTCAGGAACTTGACTCGAACAAAGCCTACGAAGTTACACGGCGTACCGCCAGGTCCCAAGGCCAGCTGGGAGTACAGTCAGTAGGGAGTGGGATGAAGTTGGAGGACAAATGAAGTACTCAACGAAGTCATGATAGTCGGCTCGAATCTTCGATGCAACAGACAGGGCTGATGCGATGGCGAGAAGAACAGCGGCTCGCAAGAGAATGCCCGAAGGTAATGTACAGGAACTGTCCGCAAGCATTGTCGTAGTCCCAAGACAAGCAGTGAAGAAGGTGCGATAGTGCGAGGTGGTGGGCGGTGGCTAGGTCTTGTTCGAGGTGAGGTCAAGTATGGTGACACAAGGACGAGCAGAGCATGAGCCGAGAAAGACAGCGCTGACTTTGATGTGAGGAAGCGTGCAGACAGCACCACATTTGTAGCCGTGGTGGTTGTTTGTCTCCTCAGCAGCATGTTCGTGCGCGTATCTGTTCGCCCTCATCCGTCTTCCCCGAAAAAGCCATTGCATCGCGCAACAGGATCCACGACTTGCCAGTGGTGAGCTGGGTATTACATCACAAGACCAACACTTGTGTGGCTCAATGCTCATCAGCGGCACATGCCTATGCGCGAATACGCCCACAAGTGTAACGTGGAAACAACTCACTGGCGAAGCCCCCAAATTCTGCCCAAACTTCTGCAGCCCGGCAGGCCATTGGCTGGAGCGCGGCTGTGTGCTGTGTGCGACGAGTCCGGATCCAATGCCAAGTCAAGTTTATACCAGAATCGACCATGAAATGCGAACGAACTTCCCCAGTTGCACTGCGTGCGCTGAGGCAGCATAAGATCAGCTTCATCAGCTGTTGGTCAAGGTCGGCTGACGGCGGCGTGCTTCCATTTCTGTGTGCAGATTACAACTTGGTGCTCTTCACCAGCCCCTTCTTGATACCCGTCAGCTCTCCGCCGTATCCTCCGCGGCCCTCGCCGCCCTTGTAGACGGGCTTGATCGATGCCAGCTTCTTCTTCTTCTCGTCATACTTCTTCCTCTTCTTCACGCGTGGATTGCGCACATCCTTCTTTCGATGCGGCGTCAAGCCCTTGTTCTTCTCGATCGCATAGGATATCTTGCGCTTGCCGTCGACCCCAACGATCTCTTCTTGCACGACCTGGCCGCCTTGTAAAGTAGCTTGACGTTGAGCTTCGGCGAGAGCTGATTTATCTTGCTTCTTCTTCGCAGTGCGAGCTGCTACCAGATCGTCGTAATCATCTTCGTCAGCATCTGCACGGATCTGGCGTGCTTGACGATCATCTTCTTCGTCGCTATCCCCGCCCAATTCGGCACCAACGTCCGCATTCCGTTTACCACGCTTCTCTGCTTCTGCGTTGAGTCTCGCTTGTCTGTCTCTGAGTCGCTCTCTGAACGGGATATCGTCATCGCCTCCAGCATTTCGACCGGCAGCTCCACGCTTGTTGGCCTTTTGTGCGATTTGTGAAGTGTAGAAGCGCAAGCTCTTCTTCTTCTTCGCCTTGTCAGCCGCCTCACGTGCAGTAAGACCGGTTTCCTCGCCAAAGTCAGACTCTTCATCATTGACTTGATTACGCTGTGCCTTGGCCACTCTGGATCCCTTCTTTGAGGGGGCGATGAGAGCATCAAGATCAGCCAAATCTGCTTCTGCTCGCTTGAGACGTTCTGTTTTCCTTTGCTCGGCAGCAGCTTGAACGGCCTGTGCATGTCGTTCGGCGCGAGACAGCTTCAGAGGTGGCGCATCCATGATGGCATCGGTTGGTTCAAGTTCGTTTTCTTCCTCCATCTCGTCCTCTTCTTGTACGTCAGATTCGGGCTCTTCATCCTCTGGCAGCTGACTGACTTTGGCCCACGTAGCTCTGCACTTCATTAGACTGTCCCAGACTGGATGATCGCGAAGCTGTGTCGCCGACATTGCAGTCATGCCACTCTCGCCGTGTGCTGCTGTAGAGGTGAAGATGGCAAAGTACATGGCCAGGGCACCAATGTAGGCTGATGCGGCTCGTAGCTTCGCACGCGCAGAGGAGGACCGTGAAGCCGTGTTGAGCAGCTGGAAGTGTTTTTCCCGTATGTCTACGAGCTCCTTGGCCAAAAGCTCGAATTCCGGATATCGAGACTTGAGCAGTTTGAGTCGTCCGGCGGGAGAGAGGTCCGGCGCGATCTGTAGCTGAGGCAGGACTTCCGTCACTGTGTTTCCCTCGTCCTCATCCCGAGGCTCTCCATCATCACCTCCCTTTTGCCAGTCGTCCTCGTCGAAGCCGTAATCAGCAGCCTGCATTGACTCCAGCTGCTTTCTTTGCAGCCGCAGCGCTTCCGCCTCTTCTTCCAGCGCTTGTTCTTCCGTCTCAATCTCGTCTGCGCCGTACAGGTCAGATTTAGATGTACCCCATCCTAGCTGTGCATCTTCATCGTCGATTTCGCGCTCTTCATCGTCTTCTTCGCCATCGTACTCGGCTTGGGAGCGCTTGCCGAGTGGCTTCGCAGGCTCGCCATCTTCTGATGCATCCTCATCCTCCGAATATCCCAGGACCTCTTCATCAGACGGCTGGAGGAACTCTTCTTGCTCTGCCCACTTCCGTCGTCGCTTCGCCTCTGGCTCCTCTCCCAGTCGAATTTCGTCCTGGTTCAAGTGGAATTCGTCGTCCGAGTCGGCCACATCTTCGAATGTGTTGATTCTCTTTTTCGAGTCGCGAGGATCCAATTCAGCGGGTCCGTTCGACTCCTGCGACCGTGCCGAGGCCTTGCGTTTCTTGGCCATTGTTTCGACCTTGTATGCGACAAGATGGTGGTAGTTCACAAGCGCAGCAGAAGTTCTTGATCAAAGTCTCGCTAGGGCCAGAGCAAGCGCTGCCGCGCACCGAGCTCCGACAGAACGGCACGCTAGCTGCAAAGGGACCGCGACCCAGCGCAACGGACAAAAACGACGTCTCCAGTCCTTCTGCTCCCGCCTCCTCGCGGTATCAGATTCATTGGCAGTGCCCCAACTTGGGCACATGCAGCATCTCCCAAGCAATCCGCAGCGACGGGGTCTGCGTCGGATGTGCACCCGCGCTCACACGCGCAGACAACTGACAGGTCGCCTTCCTCGCCGGTGAATCGTCTGATACGCCGCGACTGTCTTCCCGATGTCCAACATGCAGCTCGAATCGCTTTCGTGTGCTGGGCGACGAGACGAGGCCCGCCACAATCGCCCGTTCAAGTATCTCTCATGCCCGTACTACCAACTGAACGAGGTCCTCTGGTGGTGCCTTGGATCTTGATTTCGTTGTGCTCTGCACGTTTCTTTCCATTGCTATCTACATCCACTACCTGATCGGTTCCTGCTTGAAGCGTCTACATACATTCACCTTCAAGCACTTGAGAGCCTTTCGCACACCTTTTGCTCTCACGAATCCTGTGTTCCTACCATCTCCTCTTCTGTTGAGATGGCGAATAAAACTTCCGACAACGATCGTCCGTGGCCGCGGCGCGTTGACTCTCTGGCACAACGTTCTAGTTCGATCGCATCGAGCAGCAGCAGCGATGATGTGGACGTTCGTCGATCCTCAAGCAAGAAATGGAGGCCCTCTTGGCTCTCCAAGACTGACCGATCATCAACACCCAGCAGACGAACGTCGACCTCGACTACGAGCTCTTCGACTGTCTCTGCTAGCACTGTTTCTTCAGCTTGCACGGTATCTTCTGGGCACTTCGACATCTACCGCTTACCCGAGACAACATGCGACCTGTCCAGTAACGATGGCGAAGGCGGAAAAACGTTCGACACTGTAAATGATGCAACACTTGCCCTCGCTGCCCTCGCGGCTGGTGATGAAATAAAGCCAAAGAGAACGCAGCAGAGTGGCCTCCCTTCCCACATGCGTCGCACCGAATCTCGCGCAAGCTCTTCTGTATCTCAGCGCTCCGCCAAACCAAGGGACAACCCATCAGAATCAGCAGAGGTCGAAATGGTCGCGAGAGAGTATCAGGGGTACTGGAGGCCTTCTTTTACCAGCAAGCTTCCATCTGCTGCGGCCATTTGTGGTTCCATGCTGTTGACTGCGAGGCTGCCGGCTTTGAAGGCGAATGAGTCCAAGATCACCCAAGACCAGCGATCAAAGGAGCAGGCTCAGTCGCTTTGCACTACTCTGGAGACTGCCGAAGATCCTGATGAGGCTCTCAAAGCTCTGCGTGCATCCAGTCTGGAGAGTACTGTCATTGCCCTACGAGTCAGCCTGGATGGCGCACAGATTCCAATGGTACCCGAGAAGACTTCATGGGCAATGTATCAGAAGATTGCCCAAGCGAAGACCCGGCCAGAGAAGCTTCCAGACCTTTGGGACAGCATAGCCAAGCTCTTCAAGAAAGTTCCTCAAGAGACCCTGGTCGTCATCATGTTCCTGCTAGCCATTGCGCGAAGGTTGCGCAGTCGAGGGGTTTCCATCGATGGACGCTCGCCCGCTGTCTATCTCTTGCACGGCTTGTGGCCTCGCTATCTGGGTGACGACGTCTCCAAGCTATTGCTGCTGCACTACGACGAGATCCCTCACGACCTTCCTGTGATAGTTGAATCGGTCAACTATCGTTTCTCCGGACGGCGCTGCAATCTACTCGCACTGGTCGCGAGTCGGCGAGGAAGTCCCGAACAAGGCGTTCGCGAGATCAGGCCTTCAGAGGACCATGAGATGGAATGGTAGTAGAGAGGCTTCAGATCGGAAAGAGGAGACACCGGTGCCTGAGACCGCCGCGTCCGGGGCAAATCCGCTTCACTCATAATACGCATTGGCTGACATAGCACCCCTTTCCGATTACCCAAGGGCAGCAACAAGCATGCCAATGCTAACCTCATCGTCTTGGCCGGTGGCTTGGTGATTACTCGAACTCTCAGGAGATGATGACAGTAGCGCGCGGCCGGCAGCCCTGTGTCTCATCGACGCTTTGACGATCCCTGTTATCCGTGCTTGTCGTACCTCCAGACCGGTCTAGACAGAAAGGGAAAGATACTGCGCCTCCATCTTGCTACTGGTTGATGGCAGCACTCTCTGATCAAGCGCCTCGAGCTGAGGCTGGTCATAGGGCTCAAGTCCGATCAGTGCTGCTAACCATCCTCGAGCCTAATCCTATCCCTCTGGCCTCTTCTCGCCTAGGGACAATAGGGCTGAGATGTGGATGTCAGCTCAATGACTTCCACTGGCGTTCTCTTGGCACGGTCGAGTGGTCCGTGGCTCCGAGCGAGCAAGGCTTGGGTGGACAATGACATTCCCTGTTCACCCAGAGAGCAGGCATGGCGGTCAATCTTGACCGCCGGCTCGATGGCCGCACCGTCCACTCTGCCATCCGTGAAACACGAACGAAGGCCGATGCTCGTGTCATGAGTGTGACAATGAGTCCCGCAATATGACATTGTGGCAAGACCCAGAGGCGGCAAAGAACCCTGGGAATGGTAAGTTCACAACCACCACCACATACCTCAAACGACTATTGTACTAGCAGCTCAAACCCAAACTCAAATACTAGTACAGTACAGTACGGCACCTTAGCTGACGTCCAACGTAGTAATCCCTCGTGGCTCGTATCGACCGACGGAAGGGAGCCAACAAGCGGCGGGTGAGACTGGCCGCTGACCGACCGATGCCCAACCAGCCAACCAACCGCGTCCAACCCACGGACATCACACATGGGGAGCTAGGTATCTCGCTGCTGCTGCGCAAGCAACGGTCCGCCTCGGGAACCAGGCGACGACATTGGCCAGCCGTGGTTGGTCGGGATTAGTAGGTGGGCACAGGGTGGGTGCTTGCTTCCTGCAAGTGGTCGCATGTGGTCGTACCATGTCAAGGCGAGGGAGGGGGAAGTTGTAGAGGGGGCCGAAGTGCGCGTATTTTATCATATCGATGGGATATTGGATAATAAGAGTGACGTTCTCCTCGTCAGCAGGGTGAATTACGAGTTTCGATGAGACGGACGTTCGCAACAGTGATCCCCCACGAGAGCCAAGCATGGGTAGGGCCAGCGGCGCCTTGTGAGGCTGTCCTGCATTGGCGGTGAATGCTAGACGCATGGCAATGACAAAGACGCGAGCAGAGGATACCTGGTAGCGCAAGTTTATTATACAGCGAGCTGATGTGATACTAGTCAGGAAGGCGTTAACGTCTCTCACTCATCATGATCATAACCGATACCATTACATACTCCTCCTTCCCCTTCGAAAAGCACTGATACGTCGTAAAGAACCGGGGGATGATATGTGTCATCCCTCCTAGGAAATGGGGTATCTCTCGAGCAAAGCAAGCAAGCAAGCATCCTTAAACGCCACACCACCTCTGTGTCCAGCCCAACGACTACTACTACTACCTCAACCCAACCCAACCAACAAGCTGCATGCCATCCCGCACCGGCGTTGTCGATTACAAGAAGCATCATCGTACCCCAAGCTGCGGTGTCAGCCTTTAGTCCCTTTCCTCCTTCCGCTTCTACGTGTTCGTGTTGCTGTGGTACGTTCGTCGGCAGGCTCGCCTTCCTCGGACCCGTCATTACCATCGACCTCCCCCTTCGTGTGTTGGTCGTCGTTTCCACCATCAGATATATGTTGATCGGTGGATCCCTCCTGCTTGCCGCCTTCGATCTCTTTGCCGCCGGACTTCTTGTTCTCCATCCCGGCCAGCGCCGCCTGGACCGCGGTCTCGATGCGTTCTTGAAATTGATGTTCCTTGGCCTCGTCCTGGACATCGTCGACGATGGTACTTTCGCTGCTGGAGGTCGTACCCAGCAAGAAGTCGATCAGGCCAAGATGACCAAAGTTACCAACTCGATCACCCTTCTTCACGGAATGGAAATGCGCTTCTGTGCGACGTGCCATGCCTGGTAGAATGATGGCGGATGGGAGGACTGAGTATCCGGAGAAGACGAACAACTCCTCCAAGCTGGCAATGGACAGGAACAGAAACCACGTCAACACATGCCATCGAAAGAGCACCGCAGGCAGCATGGTGGGAAGCCAGTCTGCGAGGAGATGGTTGACTGGATGATCGTACGCTGCGATCAAGCTGAACGGATGTTCAACACTGTGTTGCCATTCCAAATGCCAGGTCTTGAGGATGGATGGTTTCGTGTGCAGGACGAACCTGTGCACGGCATAATGCAACGCCCCTCGAATCACCAAACCCTGGAGAAGGTCTTTGACGATACTCCATGGGAGAGGGACGACAGTGGTCACTTTCAACAGGCTCTTCAAATGCAAGACACGAGTGAACAACAACTCTAACCCAGCGTGGATCAAGACACCGAGCAGGACATTGCAGACGGCGACCGAGACGATTGCGAGCAGTTTGTCACGGCCATGACGAGTGGGCAGCTGGCGCTCACCGCGAGCTTTGACGGTCTTGCTAACTTTAGGCACAGCAATGTCGAAGGCCAAGAAGCCCAATGCCGGCAAAAGAAAGCAAAAGAGTCGAATCAGGAGGGTGCCGTACAGTTCCAAGGTGAGTTGGTTGTGGCTGGCAGACAAGCATTAACAATCAGCTTATTTGATTTGTCAAAGTGTCGATGGAGGCGACGTACGAGATGACCAGTGCTGACCAGGTCAGGTAGAAGAAGAGCAAGTTGACCGTGGCCGTCGAACCACCTGTCACGGCGGGTCAGCAAGCGAGCGGACGGCGATGTGTAAGATGCGCGTCAGACACGCCGCGGCGTGGTTGGTGGTGCTGGTGCTGGTGCTACGTACCGTAGAGCGGCAGCGCCAAGAAGGACAGCAATGGCAGTGGGAGCGACAGCACGCTGGTACCTTTGGCCACCAGCGTGCCGTACACGTCGGACAGGCTCCGTGGGAAGTGGAAGCTGCGGCCCTGGAGGTAGCCCAAGCTGTACTGCACGCGCTCGCGAATGGCAGGCACGACGGAGCCCATGCTGGTCTCAGATGGTGTTGCTGCTACAGCTGTAGTACGGGCGCCGGCGATGCTTCTGGCTTCTGGCTTCTGGCAGCTGCTCTAGTCAGCCCTGGCAGGGCAGGGCGCGAGGTCTTCAGCTGCAGTGGCCGGCGGGTGCTGGGCGCTTCCTCTGCCGCGATCCTCACGCGCTATCGAGATGGAGGACCTGGGTGCTGGAAGCAGCAATTGAGGCCGGAGCTACGCGGCTGCCGTCGATGGCCCTCGTGGACCTGGCCTTATCGTTGGGGTGCTGGGGTGGTGTCGACGACAAACTCACGCGTCCTGCTCGTCCTGAGATGCGACTCTGGGGAGCAACGTGCTTGGCAACGATCTGCACCATGACGCACCCTCGTTCCTTGCCGTCCGCCAATCTGCAACCCTGCTCGCTCCAGGGGTCTGCTTCTGGCGTGACTTGACTTCACCTCACCACTCGCGCCCGTCTTCTGCTGCCACTGAACTCATCGCCTGGGACCCGCGACCGCTGCTACTGCGCCCGCCGAACACGCTGAACGACGTCGCTGCCACATCATACCACACGCCCGCACAATCTCTGCCGCCGCTATGCTCCCGATGATTGCGGCACGGTTAGGTCAGCATTGTCACGACTGCACCGAGCTACGCGAACCTGCACAGGGCTGAATCCGTTGCCCACGAATGGCAACCAGAAGCTGCACGCCAAGTCCCGCTAGCCCCGAACCTCGATTCCGACCTAAATACACCTGAGGTGTCGACAGCCTAGGAATAGTAGTCCTGCTGCTGCTCATGCATCGGCAACACGACGACCTGCCCGTGCGGCTCCAACCCGCAACACCAGCGTGCACCTCCCGTCCACGCTGATGCGTATCGGGCGGCTGAGCGGCATGCATCGACGGCCGGCCCACGCGACACCCCTCCACCACCCCTCCCCCTCGCTCTCCAACCCATCGAGGCAGACGCCTGCTGCCATCTAAAGCCGTATGCCTTCCGCTAGCGCTGGTCGTATTTGCAAGCCGCTTGCGAATGTGAATAAGGTATGCAGATGACTCAGATTCTCGACTACACCAGCGCCTTCTGAGGCATGACATCGTTGAGAGTAATCATTCTTCTTCTGCTTGCCTCTTTGCGCGTTTCCACATCCTTTTTTGCCACCCTCGACACCTCACCTACAGCATATTAAACTCACTAGGCTTTTTGCCACCACCACTGTACACGATGATCTACATCAAACGGGAGTCCGATACTATGGATGACTATCATCGTCGGGATCATCCATCACAGAGTCGCTCGCCGGACCCAGGCATACCCATCTGCTCAGTGACCAACGAGAACTGGCGTGGCAAGAACGACCCTACCGAGAGAAGACGTATCCAGAACAGGATCAACCAGAGAGCATTTCGACAGCGACAACGGGCAGGCGAGTCCCCCAAGCAGTACAAACCACGAAGCAATTCCAGCGGACCCAACTCACAGACAGACGAGGACGAACAGCAGACTCCATCGCCGGAACAAGATCCACAGCCTTACCATCATCATGATACCCCAACATCGGCGCCTGGAGCCGTCCAGCCCAGCGGCGTGGTCGATCCCTCCACAGGACGAGTCTGGGACGAACTGGCACAGTTGATCAATCGCAACCTCATGTCCGCAGCGACAAACAACGCACAACAACTCGGACTCGACTCAGCAGCACTGTCAAGCGCAAGATCCGTCCTGACACCGCAAGTACGCAACCGCCAACTCCCAGCCCCGTTGCAGCCGATTTCCGTCCAACATCAGGTACCGCACGATCCTATAATCGACATCGTCCCTCACCCACGCTTCCGCTACAATGTCCTCAGAGCGATAGCAACGCAACAACTCGACGCAGCCGCCTTTTCGGCTGCCTTGCGAGCCTCGGGCGCGCTAGAGAACGTCCAAGGGTCTTGGTTGCGAGGCGGCTTGGTCGTATGGAGCTCCCCCGACCAGCTCGCGAGCTGGGAGCTGTCCGAGTCGTTCGTTCGGCGCTTCGGGCTGCTGCTGCAAGGCTGTGACGACTTGCTCGCCGCGACTAATGCGTGGAGGAGCCGACGCGGCGAAAGACTGTTTACGATGAGCGCCGCCGGGGGCGCCAGTTAAAGGAAAATGCGAGACGGCAGGCGGAAAGACCTAACAGGAATCGCGTTGAAGGATGACGAGAGTTTCGAGCGATGCGTGTGTGATTTCATTGCATACACTTGCTAGATTGAGCTGCGTTCAAAGCGGTGTGTAATTCTGTTTTTTGCTTTGCTGCGCTCAAGCGTGTGAGATCGGGATTACTGATAAAGTACCGAGATATGTAGGATGATGGTGATGATGATGATGATGAGATTTGGGGCAATATTACGGACAAGGCAGTGCAACGATGGGTTTGGGGGGGAAACGGATGTATACCTGTGGTGCATGGCTGGCTGGCCGGCGCCATGAGGTGAAGTCAAGCGTTGGCGTCATCTCACTTTCGGGACTAATGCTGTCAGAAACCATGTACCGAAATGCGCAAAGTCTCCGGCGAGGGAGCGCGACAAATTGACCGCAAAGGGTTACCGGTGTCGAGCGGCAGTAGCGGTAGGGGTAGCATTCGTAATTCTAGAACCTTTCTGCCAGAACGCCATGGCGTGTTTTCCTTGACGAAAGACGGTGATAAGCCATTCCGAGTTGAGGTAGAGACGTGTCGTCGGATTTAAGTTCGGAATTCAGGAACCTAGGTTGACCGTCCGTGGTGGATTCTTCACGCACGTCTTATTATTATGAGAATCTGGAACTCCTTGCGATCGTGGACCTAGCAGGATGGACAGGAAGGGCATGGGAAGGGAAATGATAGGGCCAGCCGCGAATGCCGCGCACAGGATGGCGGTTGTGCCTGTCCATCTGTCAGATGATGAGGACGAAGGATGTCGTTGTCTTGCACGGCTGAACGAGAGAGACTTCACTAGATCAGACGTGATGTGTTCCTTCGCTCCAGTCTGGAGGAAGGGCCTCTGTGCCGCGTTCGATGGCAGTGGTGATGGTTCGGAAGTCTCTGCAATGCGTATACGCTTGTCATGTCGACGCACGGCGGGCCCGAGAACCCGAGCTGCTGCTGCGTGGCCAAGACCATGGAGCTTGCACGGCGAATGCATTTGACACGGCTTACTGATGCGGGCCTAGGACCTTAGGTAGGATCGACAGGTCATTGTTGCCTTCCAGAGCACATGGACATGAGGTGCAGTGTGTCTGGGTGTGATGTTTGCCGTGCCGCGACGACCCTGCCGTCTCCCGTCTCTCGCCAGACTCGCCTATGCACGCTGCATGCGACGGAATCGAATTATAGCTGCGAAGGCGTATGCATCGTTCAGCCCTACGGCCGGCTGGCCGCTGCAGCCAAGGCAGGCATGTAGCGCGCCCTGTACGCCCTTCACCCGTGGTGGAGGAGGAGGACGTGGAGGATGCGTGTTTTGCGCAGCTTGCCGGTAGAACAGCGTCGGGTACGGACCGGCACCGAACGATGGGAAAGTGGTATGCCGAGTTGTCGGACTTGCTGGAGTGTTTTGCGACGATGATGGTGGGAAGGAGAGAACAGAGTTGATGCCCCAGCGCGGAGGATTTGTCACCCCATATGGCACGGCATCTGACCGGGACATGCATAGAAGAATGGGTTGGGCATCCAGCTCTTGCGGGAATGGAGATTGGCGAGGTGGAAGTCTGGAAGCGTGGGTCTTTTGATCAATCTTTGTCCTTGTTATATTGACCTTCTCCGTTGCGCGACTCGTGCTTGCCACCCATTGGGCACGAGGTCAGAATTCTAATAGATTGCTGTTGGAATTGCAGATGGCCATGAGGATTGACTCGCAGGGATCGGCAGCTCACGCAATCTCGCCGTTTTCATGGTTCCGAGTCGCCATGGAAGAAGAATATGTTGCGCCAAGCTTCAGATATTATGGATGTGTGTATGAAGGAGAAGACGTGAATGGATGCAGTCGTCTGGTGGGAAGAGGGTGCTTTGTGTTTCAGGATGAGTTTCATCCCCAGGTATGTTCGGGGAAATGTAAACTAAATTAGAAGTAAGGTAGGCGGCGGGATGGCTCAACGTCCGGATAGATTAAACCCCTGCCTGATTGTGGTATCTAGATCAAAGCCACGGTGGATCGCGTGAAAACAGTGCACGAGCGCGGGCAGTTCTCCTCTGTGGCTGGTGGACTCTCACATGGACATTCGTGGCTTTCAATGGATGGGCGTCTCTCCTATTCTAATCTCAGGTCCCCTCCCGCCGCGGCAGACTTTACTCGCGTGGATGTGAACCACTATCAATCGCAGCGATGATGCACGCCAACATACCACGCGCCCACCTACCCACGAACAATCATTGAATCGCACCGCACGAGGCTGCGAGCGCAGTACGCGCCACAGAGGTCCAGGAGTCAGGCGACTGGACGACGAGAAGCATTCGACGACTACCGCGACCTCATCCCTGACGACCGCACTGCACAATCGCTGCCGAACGCACGCCGCCAACCGTACTGCATAGGGTTCAAAATAGATGAGCTGATGGGGCTCTAATACTCAGGCCGCCAGATATGGTGCTGCAGTGCGCGCAGGCTTTCAATAGTATTCCTAGCACCACCGCGCATACTGCAAGCCAACGGCCCTGCAGACCATGGACTTCGACGTGCGTGCGTCTCCTACGTCTGCTGCAGAGTCGGAACCATGGGCCAGAGAGCCGCCAGTCGGCAGTCAGAACCACTACACTCCTCACACTCCCGACTTGCGCCAGCCGACCAAACGCAATCCGAACCGAGTCAAGGCGAAAGCTGCCAACCCGCATGTCATCTCGTCAATCCTCTCTTCGCTCGAAGACACTCTCACCCCGCTGCCGGTAGTTGAGCGCGCCGACCAGCAATCCGATACCGCCAGCAAGCACTCTCGTCCAGAGTCCTCCAACTTCTCCGTTGCCAGCAGCGCTTCCATCCACCGAAATACCATCTCGCCTGGCTTCGGCGTCGAATATGGCAATAGCTTGTCTCTGGACGACGAGGACGGTGTAAGCGGTGCTGCTCTACCTCCCACTATCCCGACTTCGCGCCCGCCTTCTGGCCTCTCCCATTCCACAACCAAAGCTCGCTCATCCTTTACCAAGTCCACCAACTCCACCGCCGTTTTCCGGAATCGTGCAGGCGCTCGCAGAAGCTCTTTCTCGGGATCGAGCATAGATCGACCCGGAAGCAGGAGAAACAAGTTGAGCTCGGAGAGCTGGGTCAGGAAGAATACGGATAGCGACGCCAGATCGGACGTCTCAAGAGGCAGAACCCCAAGGAAAAGCTTGCGACGGGTGAGCTCGCAGGAGATGCTTAGGTCGGCGTCGCGAGAATACTCCCCTCAACCTACATTCGACGAGCCGCCTGTTTCGCTCGCGGAAAAGATCATTGCAAGGACACCCGCACCGATATCCACGTCCAAAGGCAGGTTGTATCTTACCGACGTGACCATCACGGAAGACGACCCAATCGAGTCTCCAATTCTGCCATCCCCAAACGCTTTTACACCACCTCTAGAACAGCGTCCAGCCTTTTCGACCAAGGTTTCCTCGTCGGATAGCCAGCTTTCGGTGGGTGACGGTGTTGTCGCGAAGGCTCCAAGTCCAATCTCGGACTCTATTCCAACAAGGACATCTTCACTTCGTCAAAGTAGCAGCCCAGCTGGTGCCAAGAAGAAGCATAGAAAGTCGAAGAGGAACACTGTCACTCCAAGTAAATCGGAGACAATGGCCGTCAAGCAATCGTCGCCATCGATCCCAGACTCGAGCTGGATTGATTTAGGCGAGGAGGATGAGACGGTGAAACGAATCAAAGAACTGCGAGAACGCAGAAAGTCGAGGCTGCAGGAGTCGACTTCTTATCCCTCACCGATCGAGTCGCCCCATGAAGAGACCGATGCAAAATGGCCCCCTGTCTATGAGCTGTCAGCTCCACCAGCCGCAGAGCCTAAGCGAGGATCTGGAGCGCGTCCTGTAGCCAATCGAGCTTCGACTGAGCCTGCAGCCAACAAACACTTGCTGGGAGTCAAGGGTGAGAAGACGCAAGTCGAAGATGTCAATGGCGCGGCGCAGAAGGACACTAACGATCTGCGCAATATCCCCACTACACACCATCGGAACAGAAAGTCCTTGGAACTTAACCGCCCGGCTTCAGCGCACTACAGACCGACAACATCCAAGTCTGACAACTCTCCCATACCGCCGCCGTCGTTGGACTATTCCTATGCCAGGGCCGTGGACTTGCTGAACGGAGTGGAGTACGACCAAGAGAAACGCAGTCGAGAGTCATCAGATCGAGGCTCACTTTGGCTCAAGGGTTTGGATCTTTCTCCTCCACCAAAGCAAAGCACGCTTGCGCCTCCGCCAGCCAACAAGTCGACTAGAAAGACTACCAAACGTTCGCCTTCTGACAGGTGGACTGCTGTCCACCCCGACCTCCCGCTGGATTTCGACAAGAAGAGGAATCGGCGAAAGTCGATGAGCGATGCACGGCATGCACGAGCGATGGAAGATGACCAAGAGTTGCAGCGGAGGGACAGCATAGAGGATGCTGTCGAACAGTATTTGAATGCCCCTCGCCTGAGCCGAACCATCAAGAGCAGCAGCGGCCGTACAATAATGTTCTCGGAAGTCGGCGATCCCGAGGGAGCTGCTGTGTTTGTCTGTGTTGGTATGGGTCTGACTCGATATGTGACTGCTTTCTTCGACGAACTGGCAACGACACTCCGGCTGCGCTTGATCACTCTTGACCGACCAGGCGTAGGTGGAAGCGAGCCATTCCCTCCGACTGATAAGAGTGGACCCCTGAGCTGGCCAGAGGATGTTCTGACTGTTTGTCAACACTTGGGCATCGTCAAGTTCAGCATTCTGGCTCATTCGGCTGGCGCCATCTACGCGCTGGCAACAGCACTGATCTTGCCTCATCTTGTGAAAGGGAAAGTCCATCTACTGGCGCCGTGGGTGCCTCCAAGCCAACTCGAGGCCATATCTCATACAGCAGCGTCCGCACCACCATCGAACCCATTACCACGAAGTCAACGCTTCCTTCGCGTTCTACCGACACCTTTCCTCAAAGCAGCAAACTCCTCGTTCATGACAGCAACCTCTGCATCGTTGAAGCCAGCGACCAAGCGCAACATCAGGTCGAACGCCAACAGATCGGCCCCAAGGCGAACCGCATATCCCGACGATCATGCAGTCAAGCGACCAATGACCAGTGATCGGCCTGAATACAATCGACGCGAGTCAATGATGCTGATGGATCAGTTCATGCCAAATACCAACCCCATGGAGAACTTCCCAATCCCCGTCATCAGCGAGGAAGAAAGCGATGCTGTCCTTAAAAGAGGATCTCTTGTACTCTCGGCAACCGCAGGACCTATGGATCCAGGTCTTGCATACGCCACTAACGGGCTGAATGCCGCTGAACATGCTGAGCGGGAAAGGCAGGTCGAATACACAAGTCGACTCACCCAACGCACTTGGGATCTTGCCACTCGAGACAGCAACCCTGCGACAGATCTCCTCGTCTGCCTGGAACGCAATCGTGACGTAGGCTTCCGTTATACGGATGTTGGACGTGAGGTTGTCATTACCCACGGCTCCGAGGACAAACGCGTCCCCATTGCCAACGTCAAGTGGTTGGCCGAGCAGATGAACCGGCGGGCGTTAGGGCTACATCTTGACAACGATGCGCGAGAGAGTCGCGAGAGCTGGGCTGACTCGACCTCCAAAGGCGGCTGTGAGGTTCGCGTTCTTCAAGGTGAAGGGCATGGACTAATGGCTAGTCCTGTCATCATGGGAGACGTGTTGACCGAGATCGCGGGCTATTGGGTTGGACAGCACAACGGGAGGCTGTGAGGAGGATAATTGGTTATGAGTGTGATATGCTGCCATTTGGACGGGAGTGCTACTGCGGGAAGAGAGGTCGTTCTTGCATTGCTGTGGTGTGTGTGTGTGTGTGCGCTATGCGGGAGAAAGATTGCAGTTTCGGAAGATACCCCCGGTCTTGAAGCGTAATGTTGAATGCGAAGCGTTTGGATTTGAAAGATTTACCCCTTTCTGATTGAGTTCTGGGAGATGTTGACATGACCTGACGGAAAACGTCGTCGCAAGTTGCTTTTGGGGACATTCGAACATGATCTTCTCTACTGTCTACGACACTCTTCAATTGCGCAAGTCTCGTGACTTTTGTAACGCTTCAATCACTTCTGCCGTCGAAGCCGTTCCTCCGAAGATTCGCAGGGTGTGTAGAGCAGCCAAATGGTCCGACTCATTGCAAGTTCCAGTGGCATCACCCACAGTAGTAACGGCAAAGTCCAACTGGTACGCATCTCTCGCCGTCGACTCTACACACACATCCGTCCCCACACCCGTCAAAACCAGATGGTTGATGCCGTGCTCCTTGAGGGTACTTTCCAACAGCGTGCGAAAGAAGCCCGAGTTCCTCGTCTTGTCGATGACGATCTCATCGGACTGAGGTCTGAGTTCGTCGAGGATGTCAGCATCCCAAGAGCCTCGTGTGAGACCCTGCAACCGTTCAAGGGAATCCCGTCTGTCGCGGCTGCGTCTGTCGGAGTAGTCGGCGTTGTATGCGGTCTTGAGGAAAATGATGGGGAGCTTCGCGGCGTGGAATGCGGCGCGCAGCTCGTTGATGTGTGGGACTATGGCTGTTGGGTCACTCTGCATGCCCATCTTTGCGAAGCTGCCTGTCTTGTGGCAGAAGCCGTTTTGCATATCGACCACCAGAAGCGCTGGTGCGGAGTCAAGCTGGAGCATCTTCATGTATGACTGTTACTAGATGTACCCGCGGCTCGCGGCGATGTGGTGTTTCTGGTTCGAATGATGAATCGCTATTCAGGACAAGTTGTTTGGACTAGATGTCGTTGGACGCTCGATGATACAGCAGGTAGGCGCATCGGAGCGTTATCTCATGGTGGATCTCTTCTCGCTTGCAAGGGTTTGAACAAATCGGAGCAGTCACAACCCCTGTCAAGCATAAGTCGAATAACGTTCCGGTGCGCGTAGAGGCTGTAGATGACTGCCCAGAGGGTTGCCGCGCGATAGGCCAGCTTTCGCGCGACGTCTCCGGACAGTCCTACCTCGCAGTCCTCGGGCGTTCAACCACGACTTGTACATGTAGCCAGGAGCACAATGACGATTGTCAAAACCTCAGCTTGACGTCCTTTCACAAGACATGGAGTGTTTCGTAAACCTCATTGCTGATTCCTCGAGTACATATCGGTCTTGTCTGAAGTTTATATCAAAATGTCTGACACTTAGACTCAACGACGTCGGCCAATTCCTTTCCCTCCCTTCTTCCTCATCTCGCCATCTACCACTTCCACGTCCGCGGGCCGAAGTAATCGTCGCCCTCGCCCGTTACGGTCTTCTGAACGGCGGTGCCGTTGAAGTCGTACGTGTTGATAACGTTGGTGCCCCACCATGTCGACATGGTGCCTCCTGGAAGCTGGACGCAGAAGAAAATGATGATGGCACAAATCGTCAAGCCAACATCGAGACCGGCGGAAGTTACGTAGTTGTAGTTCATCTTGGGCAACGTTAGCTCAAGCTCAGTGCAGTAGAGATTGTTGGGTTGGTTCAAAGACTTACCCACCAGCCGCGCTTGCGGTCACGGATGAACTTCTGGAAAACCCAGCCGACGGTGCAGTAGGCGAGCTGCGCGCAACTGTTAGCATGCTACGTTCTCAACCAGTTGGTGTTTCATCGACTTACAATGTTCATGGCGCTGTATGGTGGCACGTAACCCATGGACGAGAACATGACTGGGACGTTCAACTTCCGGAAGATACCGACCTTGGGGAAGGCGCGAGCAAAGCCGTAGACAACGAAGGGTAGGAAGAAGCCGATGAGCCAGAACCACTGCAGGTCCTTGTAGATGGCGTCACCGGAGAACAAGTGCTTGGGACCAATGGCACCCCAGATGACGGAGGCGTTGTAGAAGGTCTTGATGTAGTCACAGGTGAAGTAGTTGGCCGCTTCCGCGGTGCAAATGTTGGAAATAGCACCCAGGGCCCATTCCACGACACCGAGCTGGCAGAAGCACGACCAGATGGTGGCGACCAGCTGCGCAGTAAAGAGGGAGCGTTGCGGAACGTGCATGTAGTGGCCCAGCTTGAGATCCTGGCAGAAGTACAGAGCTTGGGTCATGGTGATGTAGCCAAAAGTCTTGAACAACATCATGGCGATGGGGTGGCCAGGCTGCAGGTATCCAATGATGAACTCGGTGAAGACGTTCAATCCGAGCTGGATGTTTGTCATGGCTTGGATCATACCGATCGGGATCGTCCAGACTACGGCAATGACAAGCGCCAGGACGACTGATGAGGCTTTCATACCAGTGTCGAAACCATTGCAGGCAGCAAAAGTGAAGCCAATCATGATGAGCAGCAGAGCCATGTACCACCACGAGGGCACCAACTTGTACTTGCGCATGATCTTCATGTGGACATCATCGAGCTCGCCCTTGGACGCCTTCCACCTCGACCAGATCTCTCTGCCATGGAACAGGTAAGTGTGAGTGATGAGGGCGGCGATGGTGGCGAAGCTGACGCCGTAAGCCAAAGCGAAAGAGGTGGACAGGAACAGAGGCGAGTATGCCTCGTAAGCCTGTGGATCGACAACATGCTCAGGTGTCAAAATGCGCGAGATATTGTAGGTCGAACCAGTGTTGTCCGTGATGCCGTTCTGGCTAATGGGCAGGTACTCGGCGTACCAAGCACCGGTGTAGTGCAGAGCTGGGGTGACGATCCAAAGGAGGAAGATGATTCCGATGAGGGTGTTGCTGATAGCGTGCCAGGGGGCAATCAGAGGACTGCCATAGAACGAGTTGATCTGTGCCCAGTCAAGGGTGAAGCCAGTAAAGGGGAATCCGAGAGATACACCCGTTGTCTGGCCGAAGAGCTGGTTGACAATGACATTCTTGGGCTTGATCCAGGTGACCCACGCGAAGTAGCTGAAAGCAGGGAAGATGAAGTCGGGGAACCAAGACCAGATGAACATGCCGCACATGACGATGAGGAACCACTTATAACGGGAGATGGACCAGCCGTTGGTCTTGGCTGGATCACTGCCGCTGTGGTCATGCAGAGCATACATGAAACCGACATTGACCAGAGCGGTGGGCCAGATCATGGCAGCTGGCTCAACCAACCATTTGCGCACGACACCGGCAAGACCGAAGCCCAAGCACTGCGTGGACAGCGCGAACAGAATGTTGAAACCCCAGCCTAAGCTGTTGATGTGGTAGAACTTCTGAAGGGAGACGACGGTGTCGACGAAGTAGCCCGTACCACCACCGAAAGCGGCGTTGGCCATCGCTACAATGATAACGTGCTCCTTGACGTTGAAGGGTCCTGGGTTCAAGTTCCACCTCATTCCGAGTGTGTTGAACTCACGGTCTGGCATGACCTTCGCCCAGCCAACACCAATAGGGTAGGCGATCAGCTGGACGACGTAGGGCGTGACGTTGATGATGGGATATCGCAGGAAGAACAGAGCATTCACACCAGAGACGACGGTGGTCAAGACCATACCGATGGTCCAGGCACGAATGGTGCTGGTTGGGACATCCTCGTCGTAGTTGCGGACCACAGCACGCACCTGGTACACCAGATTAGCACTCGCACTTTGGCATGGCGGAACAATCAACGTACTTCAGGATATGGCGAGTCCTCGACAAGCTCATCGACCAGGACGGCTTCGCCTTTCTGGTCGTGCGTTGCGGTAACGTCGTTGATGGCATCCCAAGCCGCATCTGGCATGTTGGGGTCCCATGTGTGCTCGCTACGGAACTTGTTCAGGCGGCGGTTTGCCTCGACCTCGGAGATATTGTTGACAGCATCGCCGTGGTCATTCTTGACGCGGCCACCGAACTCGTCTCCGATCTTGGAGACGGATGCGGCGCGGGGAACACCATTGTCGTCCAGGTCGGTCAACTCGGTCTCGGTGGGCACGCTGACAATCTTGCCATGGTAGTCTTCGGTAGTGGGGACTTCGCCGGCGGTGTTGGTCCTCTTGAAGCCAAACCTCTTGAGAGGGTTCTTGGAGCTGCTCGCCATGGTGTGCAACGAACGGCCCTACAGTCACAAGACACGAAGGGACCCAAAGGCGGGGGGAGGCAAGCTACGGCGCTGGACACATGGCAGGGCCGCAGAGTTAAATAAGTGGCCATGGCCGAGGGCACTAATGAACAGGGTCGATCTCAAGGTGGCAGGTGTCTGGTCGACCAGCAGCAGCGTGTGGTGCGGCGAGACCGATCATGGTGTTGGTGCGGTCAATCTCCGCGTCACGCATTCGGCAGCGGCGCCGGTGGCGATCTGGACGACGATAGCTATCGCGCGCAGGACAGGTCCAGCTGCAGCGACAGCAGATCTGCCTTTGTGGCCACTTGTCGCTTCGAGGAAGGTCTCGCACAATGGTGGCTAGCGGCACCAATGTCGCGTGCGCCCACGAACGCTGATACGCCCGACGTTCATCAGCAGCTATCGCAGGAGCGTTGGTTGCGGGTTGGGTGCGTGGTTACATGCGGGCGGACGGCCTGATCAGAGATGAACCAGTCGTGCAGTATACATTGCCATTTCCACCTTCCCGAAACGGCTCGCGCGGCAGATAAGACTTCGTCACAACTGCGAGAAGAAGGCGGGCCGCACAGCTTCAGCGGGCTTCTTTTGCGCCTTGGAGCAAATTAGCTCGCGACTCGACATCGGGCGCCGGAGGCTTAGTAAAGCTTGGCGCCGTCTCTGTACGAGCACCTCGAATTACAAGTAGGTAAGTAGATTGCCGGCGTGAGGGGGTGGCCAGCACCGGCGTGGCTGCTGGGCTGCCGTGTGTACTTCTTGATGATGATGAGCCGCATGTCGTTGGTGTTCCTGTACAGCTTGTACCTACACCCATATCAGGTACTGCTTGCGTGCCAAGTCCGAGGGACACATTGGATCGTTGCATCGCTGTGTCGCGTGGGACCACGACCATCGCAGTGTTAGCGCAAGACCCTGCCAGTAGTTCGTCCACCCATGCATGGTCTGATGAGGTGAGACCGTTTCCAATGCGCTACTGCGGCGCCGAGTGATGGAATCTTATCGTCCGACAGGTCATGTATACGACCAACGTTGCCATCGTACTGTAGGGCTGTGGGTACGGATAGCCGTCCTTCAGCGTTGCGTGGCGAGCATCGATGATAAGGAAACGAAGGCGCTGCTCTTGCATTCGTGGAATCTCACAACCCGCCTCTTGCTATCATGTCTGTATCACTGCATCGATGCATCCCTCATCGGACTGTCCTCTTTGGGTCTTTTTCTGGCGGTTCAACGCGGCATAGCTAGTAGCCGAGGCGATAGTGCGCTTCCTTCCATGCAGCACATGCTTCCATTGCATGGCCTGGCCATGCTTCGAGAAGCTCGTGGTGTTCTGTCGGAATCGGTGTCGGACTGAGCAGGCCTGCAGAGAGAAAGAAGGAGTGAGGTTTGGAGGGAGTTCGCGCCTTTAACCCTCCTGGTCGCATTCGCGGCTCCGAACACCGAATGCCGTATGTGCTGACTCCTCCTCTCGCCCATCCTCCAACCATCAATGTCCGGGGACGATGGGACCCTGGTCATTGGCGGAGGAGGTCTATATTTGCTCAAGCCTCGTTCCCTCTCAAATTTTGCGGCGGTTTAGGAGGTTCAGGACTTTGGCTGGCCTCCAACTCAGTCTGTATCCCACTACCAGGAAGCTCATATGATACGTGCCTCTCCGGCAGCTCGCTCCAATGACTAGGAGCACGTGGGGAGTATTGGGTCTGTGCAGGAGAGCTGTGCCACGATCCTATTGCGGGTGAAATATCATAGCTTTCTGCGACAAGGTCAGCACTTCATTCGTTGATCGAGAGACACGAATATCCGACTTACGGGGCACATGTTTGATCGTAGTGCCCTCATGGGACGGCAACTCTTGAATCTCCTCGGTGGGACTGTTGAACCTGGTCGCCGCTCGTTTCCGCCTTCGGTAATACCACAGGACTGCAAGAACAACTAGAGTCAATCCAGCTATCCCACCAACGACACCTCCAGCTATGGCACCAGTATTCGACGAATCGTCTGGTGTGGAGCTCTCGTTGCTAGTATCATTCAGACGCAAAAACGGCTCTGCAGTGCCTGGGTTGCTCGATACGAAGGCCCCAGACAGCTGATCAGATGGACAACCGTCGACGCAAGGTGAAGTAGCACAGCATCCCCAGAAAGGTCTTCTCAAGACATGTTCAGCTTCGGACCCGTCGAATGTCAACAGGTCATGGACCGCACTTACGGGTCTGTGAAGGCACAGGTGTAGAACAAGCCGGAGAAGCACGATTGATCTCGTATATCTCCATGTTGACTCGGATCAAAGCTCGCAGGCCGAAGGTCCCCAGCGGCACAACCAAGCTCACACGGGTTTCTTCCACAGCATCCAACGAACCTGCTGCCTTCGCTGCAAGCGTGGAAGTCTCCTCCAGAGGGACATGACATGTTCGGCGTCGTCATTATTAGCCGCTTGCGCAACGACAAGTGGTGAGTATGAGAGAGGAAACAGGAGCGATTGAAGTAACGTGCAGTATAGAAGGAGAGCAATTGGGGAGTATCAGCAAAAGAACTCGAGGCGATGTTGCGTTGTTCGCCCGTAGGTTGTTGGCCTTACTGTCAGCAGCCGGATATGTGACCTCCCAAGAACTTTGAGGCTGAGCTCCAAGCACCGATGACAATCGTGTCTTGGATCTGATGTGGACGCAGAAGCATCTCATCGCAGGTGCGATATGCACCGCCTCGGCGCGCTCTTCGAGCTGCTCAAAAGCTTCAATGTTGCTGCACATATGTCTAAGTGCTAGTGGCACTTGCCAGTCCACTTCGCACCCTTTTCCGAACGACATAATCTTCGCCCATGGCACCAAAGGTTCGATACAGGGAGGTGTGTCGCGAAGTCTCGCAGGATCGTCAGCTGGGGTATACGGTCTTGGAAGCCAAGCGCAAGCCGAGCGGGATGCTTGCAGTATTACGTGAACATGTTCGGGTTCTCCTCGAGTTGTGTGGCGCGGTGCAGCCGTCTCGAAACGATTTGCCTCTTTTGTTGGCCCAGTATCTTTGGTCAATTTGGATGTCGGTGCAGATAATAAACTTGGCCATTAGTTCTGCATTTGGCTTGCCCGTGAGCACCACGTATTGCAGCCTCACGTGCGCCAGAGACCAGAGACGCTGACACGAGCCAGAAAATTGGTATTGCAGTACGTCTGCAGAGGGATGGTCGAGTATAAAGGAGGCCGAACCTAAGAGAAAAAAGCCGTATCGCAGTCGTCACGTAATCATGCCCGAATGGAACATGCAGCGCGATTTTCGTGCGTCTGTTGCATCATTGCTGCTCAGGCTTACATCGCAGTACAAGTGGGAGGAGAAAAGATGCAGTGGAGATGTGAGTGGAAGTCGTGTATGCAGATGGTGGCCAGTGCGTTGGACCGAGGCCGCGATTGGCTACGCCTAGATCCTTGCAATCGATTATCCTGCTACCGTTCCTGTGGAAACAGCGTTGACACTTCGCAGCACAGGTACGATGCTGCGACTTGGTACGGGGGACAACGGCATAGAAGACAATTGACAAACGTTTTCATCCATCGTCATCCCAGGATTCTTGCCTTGGTTCGGATCGTTATTTCATCGACATTCGCTGGCCGTCGGAAAGTAAAGTGGTGGGCTGGGGAGCATCCACTAGCTAGCCACCTCCAGCCATCGAGCTCGCGGGTGCGATAGAAGCAGCACTCGTTCAGGCCAGTCGCCTTCTCCCTCCCTCGCAGATACTCCAACCCCAACCATTTCAGTCACTACTGGGTGTGTCTCTGACTATTGCAGCATTGCTATCGTTTCCGCCCGTCGCACACGAACGCCATCGAACCGCATGTGAAAGTCGAAGCTCCAGACCAAAATCCACCACTTCGAAGCGGGGTTACATTCCTCGCGCCAGCTGCTGTCTTAGAGCCGTCCTCCCATTCGAACATCTCTCGCATTCCAGCACAAACGACACATTCCTCTGCCCACGAGGGCCTCCTCACAAGCCATGCGCTTCCACCAAGCGCCGCGACCTCTGCTTCAGCTCATCACAACTATCCTCCTCACCCCGAGACCCACATTCGCTTCTCCATATGGCTTCTCGCTCAATGAGCTCTTCGGTCGAGATTGCACGCCTTGCGGCTACTACAACCAGCTCTGTTGCTCGTCTGGTGAAGCCTGCTACACCGACGTCAACTCGATCGCATCCTGCACCGCCAATGGAGGAAGCCCAGCAACAGCGGCCAGTGGAGGATACTGGCAATACTACACCACCACATATGTCCAAACGGACCTGGAGACCATCACAAGCACCATGAGCAGCTACCTTGCAGGCGCTGGCGCTACAGCAGCAGCAACCGGCAGCAGCTGTACTTGGTCCCTCAATGAGCAGCCCTGTGGAAACACCTGCTGCAGTAGCGGTGAGTATTGCTACGATCCCAACACTAGCGAGTGCAAGCCAGCAGCTGGTGGTGGAAGCTCCGGATACTACAGCTCCTACACGAGTGCAGGAAACACAGCAGGCGCACCAATTCGGCCGACAAGCTCAGGGCAAGTCGTTGTTACCGCAACTGTGAGCCCAACGACCACCGTCCCATTCATGACACCAGTCGCAACCGGCGCAAATGTAACAGTGACTGGAGAGGAATCAAGCGGTGGCGGAGGGTTGTCTGGCGGTGCCATCGCGGGTATCGTCATCGGTGTGCTCGCTGGCATACTGCTGCTTGCATTGATCTGCTTCTACTGCTGTCTACGGGGCTTGCTGGACGGCTGTCTGGCGTGCTTTGGCCTCGGCAAGCGAAAGAGGCGGGTGGAGGTTGAGGAGTACGAGCGTCGTTCGCATCACGCGAGTGGTGGAGGTGGTGGCAGGACATGGTACGGCGCCGCGAAGCCAGCCACCAGAGTCGATCGTGAGCGGAGGGAAAGCCACACAGGACGTAATCTGCTGGGCATCGGCGCTGGTCTTGCTGCTTTGTGGGCGATATTGGGTCTCAAGAGGAGACGGGAAAACAGGAGGGATGAGAAGTACAGCGAGTACTCATACTCGAGCGATTACTACACCAGTGCAAGTGAGTAACAGCGAAACATCCGTGTGAGATCGAGACATACTGACCACATTTGCAGGCAGCGCAAGCTCGGACGACAGGCGGACAAGAACGCATCGATCGATGTCAAGGCGATAGCTTTTGTTTTACGAATGAAAAGAGATGTGCTATGGCTCAACGAAAGCCACGAGGATTGGATCTTGATTTGCGGTTTATGCGACGGCGTTGGTGGCATTCAGGCGGGACTCGGCGAAAGTCATGGATGTGTAGATACCATAATCGCCTCCCAGACTGAGGCCAAGGAAGGGATCGCAGTATCCAGATTGACCGACAACATGTCTTTCGCATCAAGCTCCAGTCTGTTCTCTAACAAGTATCCGATCCGTTGGCTGAGTGGCGAGTGGCGATGGCTTTTCGTTGTCCTTGGGCGTCAGATACACTGCAACGGTTGGTATCACAACACCCAGTGCCAGACGGCTGAAGCATAAGAAATGCATTGCGAAGTGTAATCCCGTGAAAGAAGAAAGGTTTGCTGAAAGAGAAGAGGAGAAGCTCGAAAACAGGGCAGACAATGGAGGGTCTGAGACTTGCCAAGACATGTCTCGAATCCTGCTGGCGGCTTTCATCTGAGCTCGTCACTGCTGGGGTCCTGTATCTTGTTCAACTATACTCTTGACGAGCAACCGTCGTTGTAGCTGAAGACCTTGCGTGGGTAAAAACAAGATCAAGTGTTTTCCTCCTGGAAAGATCATGCCCACCAGAATATAGCTATGAAGGTACATCGTATGTTACAAAGTGTATCTGATCTATGTCCTTTGTACCGATTCATTTGATATCGTTGACAGACTCATAGGTAGTCTCGCCTGGCGAAGCATAGAATGTCTCTCACTTCTGCTCCTCCTTCAGACTTTCCTCCCCGCTCTTCTTGACGGCTTTCACGAATGCTTCGACAGCCTCGCCGCCACCAAGAGGCATGCTACCATGGCGGATTAGACCGCCATTCTCGACCTGCAAACCCAAAGCCTCGCCAATCATTGGCAATCCACCATCTCTCAACGCCACGGTGAGAGATCCGAGGCTCTGTTGGAGTTGCGGTGAGTGCAGCACCTTGCCGAGGATCTCCTTCTTCTGGCCTATCGATAATGCTTCGATGGCTGCTTGACCTGCAGTTGGAGTCGTCTCTGCTGAAGATGTACTCGATGAAGACTCTTGGGCCAGCTGGAAAAGCTCTGGAGGCAGATAGCTGCATAGCAAGTCGATCTGTTGTGATGAAGCGCTGGCGATGTATGCTGTCGTTGTTGATGGTGTGAGGAGGTCTGGAAGGCTCGTGAAAGGCTTGTCTGCTTGCTGCTGCGCACCGCTACCGCCGCCGCCGCGGTTTAGTGAGTTGAGGAAGTTTTGTACTATCGCGTTGGTGTCTTGTGGCGCTGACGAGGAAGATCCGGCACTACCTAGGTGAAAGAAGTAAGCATAATTCTTACCCATGTCGTTGAACATGAAGCAGGAATGAAGCCCAATCGCTTGATGCGTAGCAGACAAATGTGTTTCAAGCCTTGCGTACATGCAACCATCGCGCCGTCCCTTTACCCCATGCCATTTGGCACTTGTTGATGCCATCTCCGGGCTGCGCCTTGCACCATGCTATCGAAAATGAAGTTGCCACGACTTACGCTCTGCCTCCGTCTGCACCTCCTTCTCTGCTCGCTTCACCCTCCTCTCGCGGGTCACCACCAGTTGCGTCCTGACCAGCACCACCAGTCTCGCGTCTCTCCAGAGTTGGACCGCCGTCGATCTCCATGGCATCTGCGTCGCCGTTGGGACCAGAATCATCTCCTCCGCGACGCACCTCCTCCAGCTCGCCGGCCACGTCCACGTCATCGCCTTGGAGAAGAGTGTCGATAATTTGACCAATTCTCTGATCTCTTGGACTGAACCAGCTAGGATCATCGCCTCTTGCTTTGCTCTGCATCCAGAAGAAGTACTTTTGGCTGCTCGAATTGAATTTGAGTACAAAAATGCGACCGTTGGTAGGTGAATGCAGCTCTTCCGTGCCTTGCTCTTTCGGGAGTGGATAGAAGTGGCCGTCTTGTGGAAACATGATGAGATCGATTTCGGGCTCGGTGGATGGTGCTGAGCGTGGCCGCCAGCAGAAGTGCAGTAGGTCATCCTCGCTGTAGAGGTAGATGTAGCCTTTGGTGTCAACGGGAGTGACCTTGCGGCCGGCAAAACTGCACAAGCCAGCCTTGAATGTGATGAGTGGATTCGTCGCCATCGTGGGTGGATGTTGTAGGTGACGGCGTTGAGGTGAAGTTGGTCGTGTGAGTTGCTGTGGATGGAGATGGAGAGCTCCAAACATGTGACGGAGCGAAGCTCTGGTCCTCTGGAGAGCGACCGGCACTAGCGGGAGCAGCCGACATACTGGGCTTGGCGAACTGCACCTTCCACTCGAAATTCGACTTCATGCTTGCCACGAAGCCGGACGACGACGTCAACTAACACCACCAGCACCGACACTCTCCATCCACCCGTTGGCCACCATGTCGTCCGAGGCGCCCCAGACCAAGAAGTTCCAGAAGGGCGAGCGCACCATCACGCCGGCCTCGCAAAAGGCCAGCAAATACTACCCAGCTGAGGACGTGGCACAAATCAAGAAGGTACGGTGCCCGCGATGAACCATCGAGACGAGACATATGCATTGAATAGGAGCATGGTATACAATCGCAAGCATCGGAGCTGACACTGGGATGAACAGACTCGCAAGACCCAGCACTCATACAAGCCTCGCGCATCTCTCAAGCCGGGCGCCGTCCTTATTCTCCTCGCTGGTCGTTTCCGAGGCAAGCGCGTGGTCCTGCTCAAGGTCGGACCACAGGGCACTCTCATTGTCACCGGCCCGTTCAAGGTCAATGGCGTCCCACTCCGCCGCGTCAACGCCCGCTACGTGATCGCAACCAAGACCAGCGTCTCCCTCGACGGCCTCGACAGCTCGACCGTGGACAAGGTCTCTAGCGAGAGCTACTTCTCGCGGGACAAGAAGGCGGACAAGAAGGGCAGTGAGGAGTCTTTCTTCAAGCAGGCATCGGGCGAGAAGCCAGCCAAGAAGGAGGTTGCCGGTGAGCGTGCTGAGGACCAGAAGAAGGTGGACAAGGCCCTTTTGTCGGCCATCAAGAAAGAGCCAGAGCTGCTGGCATACCTCAGCTCCAACTTCAGCCTGAGAAAGGGCGACAGGCCGCATGAGATGGTCTTCTAGATGCACTGCATGTTTGAGGGGGACTGGAATCATGGCGATGGTTTGGCGTTTCTACTTTGCGTCGCGGTCGGCGAGGTTGCTGCACTCCACCCGCTGAATGGAAAGACTTATAGCGCGACACCTCATCAATGAAATGAACGATGGAGTGACTCAGAGCTGTAAACTTTCATTCAACTCGAATGGTATGATGGCATGCGATATCTTGGCACACCTACGTCTTGGGACTCCGTCAAGCGTCTAGATCTTGATATGCAATAATGAAGTGCTAAAACACTGCGTCGGCCAACACAAGGAGTTCCGCATCAAATTGCATAAAGTGCAGCAAGACTACAGACGATGGAACCTTGTGGAATATGTTGGGGTTGTCACCACAAATTTTAGCTATCCCTCGACTCCAATGGCCATGCATACCTTGAAAGCTCCACGATGCGGGCTTCCTCTGTTGCCATGAGAGCGACTACCCTCACGATCGTAGCAAGATGTTCATGGACATCCGCCGGACTCACGTTCTCTTCGAATGACCAGCGGCTCTGTTGACCTGTAGCTAGGGTCACCACCACTTCTCCTGCAACACTCTGTCCTCAGACAAGCCTTCTTGGCTTCGTAAGAATGATACTGGCGCGCGAGATACAAATTAGCCTGGTACATGGTCCATAATGAGAACTGATGTCTCAAGTCGACTCACCAATCTCATCTGTCATCTTCTGTGGCCCGCATACGTAACAAACAGTATGCTTACGATCATGCTCGGCACCGAAAACATTCTGCTTGTAACCATCGATCGCTCTCAGGAGATCCGCCTCTGCAATGCGTCTGCCAAAGGTTCGATTAGGCAGCCTGCCGTGTTCGATCACGCCGTCGTCCCCGGTGCCTGTCAGGAACAAACTCAGAGTGACGTTCGAATCGGCCTCAGCAGCGACGAGGTCCATGAGCCTTGGTAAGAAGAGGATACTTTGAGAATCTAGCTCTGATGTCGCCTTCGTGCCGTAAACGAAGTGGATCTCCTTTGGTCTGGACGAGCCTCTGATGAGATGGGAGAATATCGATATGAGTGGGCTGGCGTAACGTGTTAGCGCTGCAGTCTCAGCTACTAAATCGCAATGACTTGCTTGATGCCAACGCCTCCTGCAATCAGCACCAGTCTTTCGATCTTCTGCACGTCTAATCGAGGAGGTGGCCATGTGAACGATCCGCCGACTCTGACCAAGAGCTGAGAGCCGAGTATATCTTCACTTGGGCGCCATAGCCATTGCGCAGGCTGAACGAACCCATCAGCCAACATGAACGAAAAGTCAAAAGCATGGCGCATTGGCTACGATGACAGACCGGATTAGTGCTATCTTGAATCGCAAGCTCCAGGTATGGTTGTGTATGGGGACTGGGCCTAGCTTCGTTCGGGGTCGATGTGATCGTGAATCCTCCAGCTTTTTGCAGACCAGGAATAAATGTATCAAGCCATTGGCCAGGCAAGAACTTTACTATGTCGATTAGTCTCCACCAAGGAATACATGTTGGCCACATTGTACCTTGATCGGTCGGTTTGGGTCCGCAGCGTTCAACCTCAAAAGTCTGATGTTGTCATTGACCTGTCTAATGTTGGCCAGTATCATACGATACATAGAAGGATCCCTTGGCTCCTTTGCAGTTCTATCTTCGTGTGGCAACGAAGACCGAATCGTGGCCATCGTCCGGCAGCTCTTCGATTGGAATGCCAGAGTCTTAGAAATCACATTTGCACGGACTTGCAGACACGGGGGTAGCATCTCCGTCGGGTTTGACGTCTCGGCCGTGGAAGCGTCACTTTGAGGGAAGTCATACGGTGGATCTTGCCCTCAGCGAGAGACGTCTTCGATCGGCGAGTCGGCACGTCGGCGCTCGGGAGGCCGGGAGCAACCTTCGAAACGGCAAAATGCACCTCATCCTTCTTTAGCCCAGCGGTCGCTCTGTGTTTTTGGGTTCCAGGGTCTAAACTGCATGAACCAAACGAGGCCTGCGCGTGATCACGATTCGAACCACATCTTTCCAGAAGTGCCCAAACATTACATCCTCTAACAATCCGAGGCCAAACGCCGGCAAATCCATTGACAAGCCCCACCGGATCGGACTCGGCACGCGAACGAACAAGCATTTCCATCCACCACGGTGCATCGGCACATCTCCAGCGAGGAAGAATTGTCTGGAAGCGAGGCTTTGGTGGGGTCGCGCAGGCGACGTCGACGGCCTTGACTAAGGCTCTAGCGCCTTGCTTACGAGGGTGTTGCGTCGTTGCCAGTCGGTTTTTCTTGCGCTGCGGAGCTCTGTTGACCTTCTGGACTTTCTTTCGACCGTCTCTAGCCGGGTGGAGCGACGCGACTGGACGTGTCTGTTAGGGCATATACTTCTTCACTTCTTTGAGTATTTCCTAACCTTCTCGTTTCATCGGATACGTTTGTGCCACCGCTGGAAAATACCAGCCCGGCAAGTCTCCGAAAGCTAGAGGAACGGACCCAAACAATCGACCCGAGTTTCGAGACAATTGCCGCAGCCATGAACGAGGAGGACAGGAGAATGGCAGGAATCGAGCGAGAGGCCAGTCCAGAGCGATTCGAAGTTGGAGGAGGCCCTGCGCCAGCGACAGAGAAGCCAATGCATCCCACAGAGAAAGAGGAGAGGAGAGAAGTGCTGTCGCGGACAGTGACTGGCGCGAGCACTTCGAGTTCAGGCACGTCTTCGTCGGGCGAATCGGTGGAGAGACAAGAGATTGGAGTATCGCGGATGGCGACGCAGCGAGACGACGTGGACCTCGAGAGACATCCCACAGCCTTGAGCCGGATACAGACTGGAAGAAGTCAGCACAGTCAAACAGTTGGAGCAAGTTTGCGATCTAGGACCATCAGCAAACATACCAAGCAGCCCCTGCCGAATTTTGGTGCTGGAAAGCCATTCCCACCACCATTGCCAGACCGAGAGGAGTACGTTGTAGAATTCGATGGACCAAACGATCCTCTGCACGCCCAGAATTGGCCGCTGAAGAAGAAACTGCCTGTGGCAATCGTTCTTGGATATGTGACGTTGACGGCTGCCTTTGGTTCTTCCATCTTTTCTACAGCCACTCAGACGGTGGCTGAACAGTTCAACATCTCGAGAGAAGTCGGGATACTTGGTGTATCCCTCTATGTCCTGGGCTTTGCGACTGGTCCGATAGTATGGGCTCCATCCTCAGAGTTGTACGGCCGTAAGGTTCCTCTCTTGATCGCATCATTTGGTTTCTCGATCTTCAACATTGCAGTCGCTGTTGCAAAAGATGCCCAAACGATCTTCATCTGCCGTTTCTTCGCTGGATTCTTTGGAGCTTGTCCCTTGACCTGCGTTGGAGCTGTCTTCGCCGACATGTTCAGCAACCGTCAACGTGGTCTCGCGATTACTGTCTTTTCCATGACGGTATTCTCGGGTCCCCTTATTGCTCCCTTCATAGGAGGGTTTATCAACATGTCTTATCTTGGATGGCGGTGGACCGAGTACATCACGGCTATCATGGGCTTCCTCGGCCTTGGGCTGTCCTTGGTCTTTCTTGAGGAGACTTATCCGCCCGTGATCCTCGTCAATAAAGCGTCTGATCTGAGGAGGCGAACCAAGAACTGGGGCATCCATGCCAAACAAGAAGAGATCGAGGTCGACTGGCGCGAGCTGCTGGAGAAGAACTTGTCCCGACCGATGCGAATGCTTTTCACCGAACCGATCGTTCTCCTCATCTCCATCTACATGGCCTTCATTTATGGACTGCTCTACCTCTTTCTGACTTTCTACCCGATCGTGTTCCAGAGGATCCACGGATTCAACGCTGGCGTGGGTGGCCTGCCATTCTTTGGCATGATTCTTGGCGAGTTGTTCGCCGGCCTATACATGATCTTGTCGCAGCCCAGCTACAACAGGAAGCTAGCTGCGAACAACAACATGCCGATCCCGGAATGGCGTCTACCTCCGGTCATCGTCGGTGGAGTGTTCTTCGCCATCGGTCTCTTCTGGTTCGGATGGTCAGGTTATCGCGCCGATATCCATTGGATCGCGCCCACGTTGTCTGGGCTATTCACCGGCTTTGGAATCATGAGCATCTTCCTCCAGTGCTTAAACTAGTAAGTCATTGATCATGAACGCACCCTGTCCTTGGCGAGTCGTAGCTGACATTGAACCTTTCCCAGCTTGATCGACGCATATTTGATGTTTGCGGCGTCTGCGATCGCGGCCAATACGTTCCTGCGATCCTTGGCTGGAGCTGGCTTCCCACTCTTCGCCACGCAGATGATTGAGGGCATGGGTGTCCAATGGGCCGGAACTCTTCTTGGTTGTGTGAGTCTCGGCTGTATAGTAGTTGAGCGATTGATCCTTTGCTGACCCTGGATGCTTTTAGGTGGCATTCGCGCTCGTCCCCATGCCAGTGTATTTCTATCTTCGAGGAGCCAAGATCCGCGAAAAGTCCAACTTCGCTCCAACGTTTCCCATGGCGACGCAGGCTGCACATTCGTCGGGCGACAGTGACGATCCTGGGAATGAGAAGATGGAGTAGCAATGTTGCTTTTGTGTTTGCTGCGAAAGTGGGCTTGTGTTAATGTAAGGCGCTACAGCATTGAGTTTCAGCGCGGCGTACGGGTGGCTGCGGAACTGGCATCCATGTGTTGCCCAGCGGCTGCAACCCTGCTACGATTATTATTTGCAATGTCATGGCACTTCAAAGGCTGTGGCAAGCCTTCTCTTGCCTTCGTTACATCCATGTATGCGTTCTTACCTCGCGTGTCGGGCATGTAGTGTTGCTATTAGTCCCATTGGACGGCTCTATCAGCGGCATGGACATTATTGCAGACAAGACGCAGTGCTACAAATCGCTCACGAACCGAGGATCAAAGATTTCAAGCGCTTGAAGTGGAGTCTTCTCGATTCTGGGAGGTTGACTGGGCTACAGAGAAGAGTATGAGGAGCTTTTGAAGTGAAGCCAGCCGTACGCTTCAAAATGATGCCCCGATTGAGTGTTTCAAGGGCTGCGATAAAGGACGAGGCGACAAGCTACTCGACATAACGATACAACTAGGTTGTGTCGGTCTCAGCTCTCATGTCTCGCTGCTTCTTCCACACACCCAGAAATCCACCTCCTACGATTCGCTCTCCGACCTTTGGCCGGCAGACCAAAGACCATGCTCGATTAGCCACCATGGATGGAGGTCGCATGTCGAGAGGATTCTCACCGTTCCCTGAGTCCTCGTCTGAATTGGCAGCCTTCTCATGCGACTGCTCTTCCGAGCGTGGTCGTACAAATCGCACATCCCATTCGCGCCCACCACTGCCACCATTCACTCCCAGCTCCACAACGTTCTCGAGATCCAGTGGTATGCCCTGTTCCTTCACCTTCGTCGCACATGCTATTACCTGCGTGATAGAAGGATTGAAAACTATGAGCGTGCCATCGGTCCTCAATGCGTCAGCGACCGTGGCGAGATGGGCGTCTGCAGCGGGCATGTCAAGAAAAGCGTGAGACAAGAAAGAGCTTGTATCGGGATATCGACGAAGAGTTTTGAGGACTTCACTCACATCGCCAACGTGAAAGTCGACGTTTCTTGCGTAGATCCCGTGCCTGAACCCTTCGACAACAGCTTGAGCATGGGCTGAGAATTGCGATGATACGTCGGCGGTGTGGATGACTGCGCGGCGCTGCGCTTTCCACTCGTCGAGATCCTTACTGTCGACCTGGATAGCACTATTCGCTGCGTGAATAGCGCGACTTAGGTGGAGCGTAAGTGCTCCATGACCAGTTCCTGCTTCCAAAATGTCGAGCCTTGGAGCGTCATTCTCCGACCTACCAGCATCAGGATGGAGGTCAAGTAAGCTCACAATGAGGTTGGCATCTGCTGGGTAGATGGGTGTCACCAGTCGCCTGCTCAACCGCGTGTATTCTTCCAATGTGACCTCGTGCAGTCTGTACTCTGTCGGATCCCTGGTCGAGCGCGTGTGACTAGACTTTACAACGTCTCTGACTCTTTTGCCAATAATATCATCGTGCTTGACTACGCCTTTGTGGCCTTCGATGCGCCGTCCTGGCTTGAGAGGTTTCGTCAGGATCGGGGGAGCAGAGCGGTCGATCTTTTGTCGCAAGATGACCAGGTCGCCAGGCGCGAAAGGGCGCCCATCGCTGATCCACCGCTGTTGTCGTAAGGGTTGTAGGAGCGCCACTGTCGGTCGCGAGCCCAGAAGGCGCATGTGCTTGGACGAAATGGGTAGAGCAGGAGGATGTGTCGCGAAGGGCACAAGAACATGAAGTTTACTAGAGCAGCGCAGCCAAGCGAAGCGAAGCTCAAAGACCAACACCCCTGTCCATCAGGTCTCACGGCAGCACCACCACCTCTTCCGCCTGCCCGCCAAGCTCGTAAACTCGCAGCAACACCCTCTCGACGGCAGCCAAAGCTGCATCACTTCGTCTGCGACTACAGAAGAGGCGAGCCATGGCGTGCGTCTCGTCGATACCGCAACCACCTTGACATATAGCATAATTCCAGTCCGAAGCTCAAGTAGAGCTATCCGGCACCATGACCCGCCGTATCGTAAGAACAACTCTCTTTGCTATGGTGTACACCTAACGCTCACAACATACTACAGGTGCGGACGTTGGGTCAGGTCAGCGGTCTGGTTTTCCTCCTCGCCATCCTCGTCTGGATCGCCGACTCCCGCTACCGAGTACTGCCAGACTCCATTCACTCTGCCCTACCTTCACACCATACTGGGACCGTAATCACCGATGTCACGATCGCTTTCTGCTCCTCGGTCAATCCTCTTTCCACGTGTCGACTCGACCCAAGTAGGTGGAATCGCATCGAGAAGGACTTGTACTTAGGGACAGGATGGCTCAACAGCGCTTACCTGCATGTTCAACGGAAGAAGGAGGAGGAGCTTACCACCGACGACAAGGTTGTCATAAACGTGAAAGTTGGAAGGCTGCAGCCGGAAGTGAGCGAAAAGGGTCAGGGAGGAGAGATGTGGGAAAGCAGGCCAGGAGGACTATTCATCTTAAGAAGCAGTAAGAGGCATGACAGCGATTCAGACAAGGCGGTAACAGCCATCGATGTGCTATTTGGTTCTGATGCCGTGGATCCCAGGCCAAACTGGAGCCTGGCTCAGATGCCTCTGCTGGTCGATGGTTCTGACGGAGTGCGTCCTCCACGGCTGAGTGTTCGCCATGGCAGGCCCAAGACGGATCACACTCCACCTGTCCCGCGTGTGACCAAAGACGGCAAGTTCAAGATCTTGCAGGTATCTGACGCGCATCTGTCGACTGGTCTGGGTGCATGCAGAGACGCCATCGGACCCAAGAACGAGCCAAGTACAGCGTGTGAAGCAGATCCGCGGACTCTTGACTTTATCGAGGCTATACTGGACGACGAGAAGCCGGATCTAGTCGTTCTATCGGGTGACCAAGTCGAAGGGCCTGCTGCTCCCGACACGCAGACTGCTATATTCAAGATGGCAGCACCGCTAATCGAGCGGTCAATTCCTTTTGCCGCCATCTTTGGCAACCATGATGACGAAGGTCCAAAATCGCTACCCAGAGCAGCTCAAATGGCTTTGCTTGAGAGCCTCCCGTTCAGTATGAGCCACGCCGGTCCGGACAATATCGAGGGTGTTGGAAATTATTATATCGAGGTGCTGGCGCCAGGATCACAACACTCTGCAATCACACTGTACCTACTGGACTCGCATTCGCTCACGCCGGATGAAAAGAACTACAAAGGCTACGACTGGATCAAGCGGTCTCAGATCGATTGGTTTCAAGATACTGCTCAGGGACTGAAGAAAACCCACGGGAAGTATAGCCATATCCACATGGACATGGCATTCATCCACATCCCCTTGCCGGAGTATGGCGATAAAAGCAATGTGCGAGCAGGCGGACAGTGGAAAGAAGGCGTAACCGCACCTAGCTACAACTCACACTTCTACGATGTACTCGCGGAAGAGGGCGTAGTTGCAGTTGGATGCGGCCACGACCACGTCAACGACTACTGTGCGTTACGCCAGCAAAAGCCCGAATCGCGAGACGATACTCAATCGGAAGCTGAACATCCACAACACGGCAAGAAGAAGAACCACCTCGGGCCTTGGATGTGCTATGCAGGTGGGTCTGGATTTGGGGGATACGCCGGCTATGGAGGCTTTCATCGACGCGTGAGAGTATGGGAAGTCGACACGAACGCTGGGCGGATGACAACATGGAAGCGCGTTGAGTGCTGTGGCGACGACGCTAAAAAGCAGATCGAGGAGATTACCCTGGTGGAGGGAGGAAATGTGGTAGCGCCCTCGTGAGGCATGTGAGTGAGTATACGGCATCTTCACACTGTATGTATTGTTACGGCCGCATTAGAACGATACCCGACTCGGTAGCGTGACCGGGTCAATGAAAAGTGCTAGCCAAAATGGCGATTCCTGACATGTGATTTCCTGCCAAGCGATGTCGTCTTCGCGATCCCGCGGCTTTCGGCTAGAGGCGAATTGAATGCAGACAATGTCTTCCGACACACATCACCGCCGACGACGCGTCTGCTGCACAGTCCTCGAGGCCTCACATGGTGCCTAGACGTGCGGCATCGTTATTCTTCTGGGTGCATCAGGGGCCGGATAGGTAGAGCAAAGGACCCCCTGAACTCCCCCTCCCGCCTGCTGGAATTCTATTTATACAGGCCCGATGTTTCATTTACGACGATGTAACACACAATCGACGACGACGACGACAACACCGACTGCGTGGCTGTCCAACACTGCCAGCGTCCGAGTCCGCTCACGAACCCAAAACCGAATCCTGCTGACTTCCGCCGACACGTATCCCCGTTCATCCACCACCACCGTTCTACGCACAGGGCGGCAGCTGCCGACGCATCCATCGCCTTACCAGTGGTCTCACATTGTCCACCACATTCGTTCCCCAACGACCGCAAAAGCAACGACAGCAATGGCTTCCCAGCAGAAGAGAACGCACATGGGGCATTCACACGGACACCATCATCACCATGATAACACCTATCTTACTAGCACCAACAAGAGCGATCCAGGAGTACGCATAACGAGGATTGGGTTATACGTTAATTTGGGCATGGCAATAGCAAAAGGCGCTGGAGGATATATATTCAATTCGCAAGCGTAAGAACACCCATGGCTCGTAGCAGGCAAACCACAAAGTCTTGCATGCGTGTCAAGATCTATACCAGACAAGAGCTGATACAATCGCTTGCAGATTGACGGCAGACGCAGTCCACGCGTTGACGGACATGATCTCCGACGTGACGACTCTCGCTACCATATCATATTCGCTTCGACCAGCCAGTTCGCGCTTCCCGTTGGGCTACGGCAAGATCGAATCGCTCGGTGCTCTCGGTGTATCTGGTATCCTGTTGACCGGCGGTCTTATGATTGGTCTTCAAGCTGTCATGGCCCTTACTCAGCAGTTCTTTCCACAGATTTTTGAGATGCTGTCTCATACAGGCATCTTCGAGCACGCACATCATCATGGCCATGACCACGGGCACATCGACTTGGGTCCCAATATCAATGCCGCTTGGCTAGCAGCCGGAAGCATTGTAGTCAAGGAGTGGTTGTATAGAGCGACCATGAAGATTGCAAAGGAGAAGAGGAGTAGCGTCTTGTCCAGCAATGTAAGTCTTGCCTTTGCTCCGCTTGCCAGACAGGATGCTTACGTTCCAAGGCGTACCACCACCGAGTCGACAGTCTGACGGCGTTTGTCGCTCTGTTCACCATCGTTGCTAGCCATTTCTTGGAGAGTGCCCGCTGGCTCGATCCTGTAGGCGGTCTGGTCATTAGTGGCATGATCGTTCAAGCTGGCTTCGTCAACACCAAGTCCGCTTTGTTGGAGCTTGCCGATGTTGGCATGGATGAGGAGGCCAGAGGAGGTGCCGAGACGGCTGCAAAGGCTGCCATGGAGACTACCGATGCAGAAATCCGCGGTGTGCAAGGCATCAAAAGCGGCCAAAATCTGATGTTTGAGGTTGAGGTCGCTGTTCCTCACGACTGGTCAGTCGCGCACTCGAATGAGATCGAGAGTGAGATCCGAGACGCCATTGTCGAGAACGTCAAGGGCACGAAGCGAGTCAACATTCGATTCACAACAAAGGACGCAGACCACGCACCATTTGCCGATCAGTTCACTCTGAAGAGCGAAGACTTGATTGAGGATCATCACGAGCATGACCATGAACACGACCACGATCATGATCATGATCACAGCAACCACGCTCACAGCAACGGGCATGCGACTAGCAGCTCGACGTCCAATGGTACAGCTCACAAGCGAAAGTGAGTTGTTGACATCTTTATTGTGCCACACAAGGCATCATTATGCCATCAAAACGACATGATCCGGCTGTTGATGCGCACGTCAAGCATATATGAAGGCAGCTCTGCAGTCTGGCCGCGAACGCTCCCCACTCACACAAAGTTCATGTTGGAACCCAGCGTTATTGTCGAATGTCTGCGCAATTGCCATCTATTGGTGCTTCGATTCTGGCGAACGGACATATTGTGTAATCATGTTGGCTACCCGAGCTCTCTTCGTCGACCAGTGCGCTACGCGACTTGCACAGCTTGCAACTATGCTCAAGCTGTTTCTTGTCGCACTCCACTGACTGTCGAGTCGACACCTGGAATCATGAAGAAAAGCGACGACAGGTCGACTTGAAACTGACGGCGGAAAGCAGGGGAGAGCTCATGAATAACGCTGCAGGTGCAGGCTTCCCCAGGAACCTTGCGGCGGAGACATCCAGACGTTCAACGCGGCGCCATGCAGCCATGAGGAGCAAGTAAGATCACACCAGACGCCACATACTGGCGAGACACAGGTAGTCTCGATATGGCATGTGGCGCCGACGCGACGGCTGGGTCGGGGGAGAGAGAGAGAGTCTGTCCACCACAACCATGGGCCTGTCAACCAAACGCTGTTCTAGGCCGTGTATAGCTACAATAGCTAAATACGAATGTCCTGGACCGAAATATCTCACCAGCAAATTCGGACATGCCGAGTATGTGTCCAATGTTCCGATGTATATTCGATCGCGCTCAGTCGGCGAGTGAAAGATGCATGCGTGCTATGCAGCCCAGTGCGAACTCGTTCAAAATGTGTAGGTGCACGTAAAGGTTGGCTTGCTGGCCAGCCACGAGCCAGAGCAGTCTGGCCGGCAAAGGCGAAGGCCAAAGCCCTATGGCTTGGCCGCAGTCCTCCATGTACCTCCCACACTGTTGGTGAACGGGCGTGTATGCAATGCACGTCTATTACGTATATGCCGGGTCGAAAGTATCGTCTAGAACTACTGGTGCGGACAACTAATGGCTTTGTCGCTAAGGATAGAACGGGATATTGCAAAGGCCTTGAAATGAGGTAGTGCTGATGTGTGCACTCTTGAGGCGCGATTAGGCTTTCTGGGGAATGGATCTGGCTTGACACCTCAGACGCTGAAGCTTGTGGCTGTGGCTGTTGGAGCCAGCCTTTACTCGTCAAGAAGCTAGGGTTCCTCGTCGCTGCAGTCCTTAGGTGAATCAGTAAGGTAATTGTTGCGAACACTGCCCGTAATTGTGACTGTTCCGAGCCAAGTCCATCTCTCTACCGTTTTAGGTCCTATCGGCAACTGGCGGTGCTGGTCTAAAGGCTTGGCGATCTGGATTCTGGAGACGTTGGAAGGATGGACGATTGGCTTTTATGGGGTCCAAGATCCAACGTCAGTGCGCCAACCCTGTTGGAGTCCGCGATTCATGATGGGTTGTGCAAGATTGTGAAGACCGGGTTCTTGGAGCTGCGAGAAAGGCTGCTTCAACTTCCATTGCATTTTCGTAGAATATCGTTCATAGCACGACTGGCAACTTCCCCGGCACATATTCAAGCCTTCGCTCTTCAAGGCTCGTCCAGGCAGCTTGTGGTATCATCAAGACCGATCAGCAATTCTGGTTGTCGTACGCTCATGACAGAATCGACCACAGCCCACGACTGCATCGATTTGCTCGCAACTTCAACGATCGATCTTCCCCGCCTTGTGCATGTGCGCACAGCTACGCGCGGGTTGCAAATTTGGTCGAATCAGACTTCGGCCATTGATCGCACTAGGTCGCTGGGGGCCCCGCTCAGGTCATCCATCGCAGCACTCGGCCTTCCACCCGATTGCTATCCTCGTCGATGTGCCGTCCCACTGGGGTATTCGGGCCCGGCGTTGGCTGTGCGTCACTGCCATGATGACAGCAATGTTTTCGAGTCTGAGTCTGGATCTCGCGAGTATGACGCCCGTCTCTGACAAACTCATTTCTTCGGTCCAAGTATCGTGGCCCCTGCCTTCATCCACTTGACTCGTACTTGCTATGAGTGGACGAGTACTCATCCTCATACATCTGACCAGGTGCAGAGACTGGTATGGGAGCCTGCGAGTATTGCATCGCGGAGCTTACAGCGATCTCTGGATATCCTCCAAAAGGCCGGGCTCCAGAGCTGAGCGGGCTCCCAAAGGGCGTAGAGTCGCCACTGTGACTTGGGCTTCCATCGTAGAGTTCTTCTGACCGAATGCTCGGTGGGATGGCAGGAATCGTGTAACCAGGCGTGTTGGCCATAGTGTCGTTAATCTTCTGCATGAGAAGTGGTAGGTATCTTTGGCGGCCACCGCGAAGAGTCGAAATTAGGGACATCAACTGGTTGAGATAGTCGCGTGGTCCGAATTCGAAGGTATATTGCTCGTGTGGGATGACGGACATGACATCGGTGAGGGTGCAAGCCACATCGAAGAGCTTCTCAATCAGACCAATGCCGTGGACTTCCATCGATGCCTGAGAGAATTGCGAAGCGGACTGTACCAAGTCGCGAGACACTTCAATCGGGAACTTGAAGCTCATGGCGTTATCTGCCGCTGCAGAAGAGAGAAACCCGTGGCTGATAGATAGTTGCCAGACCATGGTCCTCAACCACTGCTGCGAGCAACGTAGATCGACTGCCTGACTTTCAGTACATTGTAGGTATGTCGGTAATGCGTCCGAGAGCTGTTGTTGGAGGCGCGCAAGCCATTCCGTCGTGCAACCCACCCTTGCCTTGTTCCAAAGGCCCACGAAAGTGTCGTCGAAAGGTCGAAAGAGGTGAACAAGGTGGATGAAGCCATTGAGCTCCACTGTTTCCGCGGGATCCTCGTCCAACGTCGGCAGGTTGATCGTAGCATGCAAGGTGAGGGGCTTGTGCTGCTGCAGAGCGTACGCCCGTTCCGTGACGAACAAGAGCCAGTACAGCCGCCGCCTTCTCGAGCTCTCGACAATGTCTTCCGACTGATAGTTGGCCTCCTCATGCATTCCCATGATCTGCGCCAGGGTGGTGGCTTCCCTCAGATGAAACCAGGCAGTGTTCTGTCGGTCGAGGCAGAAGTAGCTGCCAAAGAAGAAGAACGACGTGATGACGGACCAGATCGTTGGGTTCTCGATATAGTTGTGGCCTTTGCGAACTCGAAGAGCCTCTTGCAGAAGAATGTGACCCAACTGAAGGCTTGGCTGAGGTGGAATCTCCAGACCTTCGAATGCTTCTGGAGGGATGACCATGTTCGGCTGGATCATCATGTAAGCACAAAGCGAGACCACGAGGCAGTATGCTTCAACGCTGTTCTCCATTTGACCAATGGTCTCGCCGACCTTTTGTCGGTGAAGGATGGGCTGAGTCGGGTAGAGGTGGAGAAAGAAGTAATCGACGCAAGATGTGATCATGTCCATCGACAGAAGGCCGGCAGTCTTGAGGTCGGCAGGTGAGTGTGATGGACTCTCGAAGTCGATGCCATGGCGCTTCGCAGCAAGTTGAGATTGCCGTTGAGTCTCTCTCAGCTCTGATATGACTTTGGCCCTGCTGCCTTTGGGCCCCTTCTTCTGAGGAACTTAGACTAGTATTAGCAAACGTCTGAGGCGGCATGGGATGCGGCTTATGCCTGGATGCTCACTGGCGTTATATGTACACGTCAGACCAGCCGACGTGCAGTTCTTGCACGGTCGAGTGCCGTCGCCGATGCACTTGACCTTGCGTCTGTGGCAGGCATCGCAGGCGCGCTTGACGGTGGTTGGGGTGGACGAGGAGGATGACTCTGCCATGTTCCTGATGCTGGAGCGCCCACGAGAGGAGACAGGGACCTCTACGGGGCCGGGTAGGGTGGAGATCAACATCAGAAGAGAGGCATTGAGGGAAGGAGGGGTTGGTCGGGTTTAACTGCGATGACTGGTACCCGGTCAGGGAAGATGCAGTGGTGATGGCCGTTCCCCGCGTACGTAGGGTTGGACGGGCAGGAGGGAGCAGGCTAGAACGAAAAGAAGGTAGCAGGTCGATGAGTATGCAGGCCGAGCGAAGGAGAGTTGGTGGGAGGAACAGTGCGAGAGAAGGGCCGCGTGAGATGGCAGCGAGCGAGCAAGGTCGACCGGCGGCGGCGAGGCTTGAAGCATATCGACGTGGTCGCATCGCACGCAGCTCAACGCACCCACCCCACCAGTCTCCCGTTGCGGCGACATGGTCTACCACCGATGCAAAACACACCTCACCTTGGGCCTGGGGCGGCTTGGGTCAGGAACGTCCAAGTGCCATGACGACGTGCAGCATGGGCGTAGCGTGCACGGGCGTGGCGCACGACGGCGCGAGCGCATGCAGAGACTTTTTTCGCCGCATCCAAGACCTCCGGCTTGGGCCGATGTTGAAGGTGTCGGGCCTGCGCCAGCAAATCACGGCGCCAACGCTGCGCTGCACGAAGCGGTCCGCAGCCCATCTGAGCAGCTGAAGGCGAGTCTATCGCCGGCGGTTCCCGCGCACCGATAGACGACGCAGGCTACTGTAAGGCTGCAGGACACGATGCATAAGCGCCAGGGCGCCACACACTGCTGTCGGTCCGATACAGTCTGACGACCACTGCGTGCCCAGCTCGTCGTCTTTGGGGATGCGTGGCTCGAAGCCAGCTATGCAGCGCCATGTCGTGAGCAGACCGCCGGCAAGTGAAGGCGTCCCAACCACCCACCGCGGGCATTGTTTCCAAGACTGCTGGCCGTATCGTGTTCCCAAGGCATTCGCACGGGGCGCTCGCTCTGGAGCTGCTCAAACGGCCATGGTGCTGCGTTTCCAGGTCTGCCCCAGCGCATGGCCGGTGGGAAAAAACAGTGGACCAAGTGAGAGAGTTGCTTAAACGAAGTCCGAAGTTCTCGCGTCGGTGGGGGCCATGATGGTCGAGGGACGTTTCTCCAGCTCAGCGCCGCGAAGACGCTGCCCGCTGAAGAGAGCAGAGGAGAAAGTGGTAAAGACGGCGAGCGCTGAAGGTCGGCGGTGGCTGTTATATGTCTTGAGCCAGTAGGCCCGCACGCCCTCACAGACTCGGTGCAGCTCACGGCGAGTCCTGCTGGACTCGGTCAGAGTCGGGCCTCCTGCGGTGCTGCGGTATCTTTCCAAGGCGAAACCGCGGCACAATGCCCATCCCCCTCTTCACGTACATCGTGAACGTTGTATCGAAACGAGAATCGCTGGATGTCGGCGCCGTAGATAGGTGCTGTGCTGTGTGTCGTTGCCGGAACTTAATCGAGCACCTCTCCAGTGCACACGAGTCTCAAACAGCAGAGGAGAGTCAAGCGAGAGACGGTTGCCAAGAGGTGTTGTCGCGGGATGTGGAGTGCCGAAGCCGACGTATGAAGTCCTTCGATGAATGTTTTGCCGCCATCAACTGAGTGAGCTAAAGAAGTGAAACGGACCGCTGACGGGAGGTTTCAATTGGCTGATGTCATGTTCTACTATCAGATCTCATCTTGATGCAATATCCATGGCTATGCGAGTACAGACTCCTCCCGGTGCGACAACTAGTCACTTGGCCATGCTGCTTCACCATCAGACAAAAGGAGATTCCGACCGTCGCTTCGTAGGCAATACAATACTAAAATACAGAGCTCCAATGCGCCAGGGGTATCATGTCGTCGTGTACGGCCTGTTGCCGTGTGTATTGATACATTGCATGTTGTTTCATGACCAAATCGCTTAATTCGAGACGATAGATTGGATGCTGATGCCACCTCTGCCGTTCTGTGACTCTGGCGAGCATCGCCGAGATGTCAACGACCCTTGGAAAGAGACATCTTGCGGGCTTGTCGTCATCGATGTGCCCTCAAAAGTACGACGTTGTGTGACTGGTGGTGGTGGCTGGTAGAGTGGCAGCGGTTGTGGAAGGCTTCGTGATCGGACGTGGTCGTGATGTGGTTGCTGTACCACTGGGTGAGCATGCCAGGACGAGGCTTTGGTAGAAGGTCCGGCCTCGTTGCCTACCTCCATCTCAGTGTCCGAACCTGAGCCCAGGCCAATGCCTGAATCGCTATTGTGGTCTGAAATACCTCGATCTTCGAAGGAGTGGCTGTCGGCTGCGGCTTTCCTGTGTGCCGTGCGAGCCGCGGTCTGCAGTGTCTTGAGGCCCTTTTCCATACACTGTGAAGTATCAGTATGTGCGAGACCAGGAGCATGCTTGAATACTGACCTTGGCTTCAACAACAGCCCAACGTTCTCCCAGTCTTGCTGCAAGAATCTCCCACATCTCTCTTCTGCAAGCCATATACTCCTGAGCCAACAGTTCCAGCTTATGGCTATCCCAGTCGTCAACATGTCGCCTCTCCATTAGACGTTCATGGCGTTTTCTGCAAGCGTTCGCGGTCTTGTTTGGGAAATGTCGACTTGCAATCGGCTGCCAGTTGAGTCCAGATGCTCGTGCCCTCAGCAGGATATCGTCATCTGCTGAACTCCAGATTGCAGCGTTCCTTTGACCACTTGCTGATGCCGAAGGATAAGGCGCCGCTGATCCAGACTGATGTCCCATAGTGATTCTGCTCTCCTTGGGCATGATTGGGAGGGCGTTGAAAAGGGGCATGTAAGGCAGCGTTGTCGGATATGATGAGATGGTAGTGTAAATATCGTGTTCGATAGTCGGAACGCAGACCAGGCGTATGTCGTGCCTCAAGCACGGGCGGACCGATCGTGGGAAGGAAGTATTAGTGATTATGATTTGTGGTAGACGCCAGTACCAGACCGAACAAATGACCAAGAAGTACACAAGGAAATAAGGAAATAAGGAAACACGAGAAGAAAAAGAGAAGTGTGTTGCCGCTCTGTTCGGTACTTTGTGGAGTCAAGGCCCAAGGTGTGGCGAACATCATTGACTTATATCAGCCTGCCCGTGCCTGGCGAGGTTGCCTGGCCACCCTATGAGACCGCAGCAAACACAAGATGAAACAATTCGATGAAATTCTCCGCGTCTACAGTCTTGCAGGCCGAACATCGAGAAAGGCTGAAACTATTAGTCTTCGCATCAATGTAGGCGCCGCAGCAGAATACAGAGTATCAAGTTGAAGCTGGCCCGCTCAATGGCCGCTCGTTGTACGCTGCCTCGGGCGAAACATGATGGAGGCCACCTTGGGCGGCTCGTGCAAGCGTCGCGCCTGTTTCGAACTATATTAGGTGCGTATCAAGCACGAAGTGGTCGGGAGCGGTAGCGCGAAGGCCATCAGTTGGCGGCTATTCGCAAGGCCCAGGTCGCGCCCAGAACGAGAGTTTGAAGGTGCATGTACTGTGAACCCGGCACTGTGGCTCTGACGTCTCGACATGCTCACGCAAACATTGCAGATCCCGTTCGAGACTTGATAGTGTCTTGGTCGGCTGAAGATTTCGATGAGCAGCTCGTCATGTCCGGTGTGTATATGGCGAAGGAGATTAGCGCCCATGCTCGCGGGTTGTGTAACCTCTGACGGGGCGGTTGAACTCACGGGCCTCGATGCAAAGCAGTCGAGAGCGACGCGCCCATGAGCACATGGTTTCAGGTCGCAGATGAATGGCCCGGAGATCCACATGATCGCATCTGTTGATGAGACAGTGTTTGGCGTGTCGTCGGAGTAAACAGAGGAGTGAGGTCAGTGCAAGGTCTTGGCTCAGGATCCACCCATCCAGCGGCCGCTGATTGGCCGTGGCAATGGGCGTCTACGTGAAGCAATGTCGCCGTCGTCCAGTGAAGAAAAAGAGTCGCTCTGATTTGCGGGTGCAGAATATATCCTGAAACCATTTTTGAGAAGTACCGGCGCTCATGACAGCACTGTCGATGGAGGAATGGTCGAGCGTTGTAGTTGCCACCAAAGTGTGGAGTCTGGACAATGCACGGACCTCAGGCAAGTGAAACCGACTTCAGCTCCTCCCCCGAGGGCCTCCTCTTCCTCCAAAGTGGTTCTTGCAGAGAACGTCAAACCGTACTGTGGTTCGGCACTTGTCACATCCTCGTTGACGATCATGTCGTTGCATCTTGTGCTCCGTGAGCCGCGGTATCCCTCCTGCCATACAGCCTAGATCGCGGTGACCCTTGCGTTTGTGCGGACGGAATACCCTCATCTTGCGCCAGCGCGTCCCCACAGCCCGGTGTGAAGCATGCCATCGGATGCGTGCAGCTGTCCTCGCATGCCTGCATTGGCCCGTCATGACCGGCTATCGCCACAAGGAACGCGTCTCGTCTTATGATCGCCTCGCCAATGGATGATGCAAAAGAAGCCGTTCGACTGATGGCACTGCCGTTGTCCTTTGCAAGGCCAATGTTCAGCATGGCTGCAGGCAAGTAATCATATGGTGGAAACGCTCAAAACCTGAGCTGTCATTTCCTGTTGTGCTCTGCAAAGAGCTCAAGCAATGCATGCGTTGGCTTGGTGCGCATGCTACCGTGCCGTACCAGTGAAGCTATGTGCAGATGCTGTGCAGATGCTACGCAGGTACTGTCCAGGGGCCGATGTCAAGCACCCTTGTACTCCAGAGGCCTTCTCACGAGATATCAGTGCTAACGACGATATCAAACCGCTGCCGGCTCGCAGCAAGTTATGCCAGTGACGAACCATTTGTTCTCATACCAGCCTTTAGACCCCATGGCGCCAAGTATCCGAGCCGACGGCGATCACCCAACAACTCGCCAAGCTGTCACGGACTCCCGCAGGGGGGAACCTCGATGACAGCTCCGATCCGCGCAATCGCTGCCCGCTCACAACGAACGAATTCCCGTCAACGCCGCCGATCAATAACGGATGCCAGACGGTGCGGTCTTCCGAAGCTCCATAGCCTTGCATTACCCTCGTGGATCTGCTCAAGGTGATATGCCTGCAATGTGCGCTCTCGCGGCTTCACGAAGCGACTAGGCATGATTGCCGCGAAAGCTGCATAGACAGCTTGCAAGTGACGGGGATCCATGTTCCACCCTTGAGCCGGTTGAGGAGGGTCCAATCGCAGCTGCAGCTCTGCAGAGTGGACCATCGAGGCCGGCCTGTTCTCCGCGCAGGCTGAAATATGGTCGAGACGGGTTGCTGGTGCGCCTAACATCGGACGACAGTCAACGACGTTCACTACGCAGGCAATCGCTCCCGAGATGCCTCAGTCCCGGCATTGCGAAGCGAAGGCATCAAACGGTATCCTGCTACACTGAGCAGATCACAAAACAAGCTCGAGCGCCGTGAAGAAGCTCTCTCCATCGACATCTGTCCTCTCTCCTTGGCGGTTCACTTATTTGGGTTGCCTTTTGCTTTTTGACTTGTTGGTTGGCTGTATTGAATCTTTCGTTGTGGTGGTTGCTTGACTCTTTACACAAGATCTTTGACATTCTGCAAGTTGCGATTTAGAACGAGAAACCTCCTCCGGAAACGCCGCCGCCGCCGCCGACCTTCACGTGACTTCAAGCCCCTGTCGACAGCGCTCTTCTCGCACACCACACACTGCAGCCTTCACATCCGAAACCGACACACATCGCACACCGCAACTGTCGAAAGTCGCTCGACGCTCGCTGGTTCGTCGGCTCCGCAGCTCGTTCGGCAGACACCCGCAACACTCTCACTTCATCGTTCATCGGACTAGCGTCGAACTGTTCCCAGAAAGGAAGGATCGGCTTGGCACAGCAACAACACCCTCCACCGCCTCTCAATTCACTGCATTGCTGCGTAAACCGCTGTCGGCACCCGGATTCCAGCTGCAACGAGCTGCACCGAACTCCTCACATCGACCAACTTGCACGTGAAGCTGCGCCAACATGCAAGGGTAAGTGCACACCGAACCTACGGCTACTCACAATTGACTGACCATTGACGCGGCATCAGAAGCACGCCGTTTCCGGACCAGATGTCGGTGAGACCATTCATGGCTGTCTCCAACTTCCCACCCTTCCACCGACCGACCTGGCCGATCTCGTACAACCCTCATCAGTACTACTTCCGTCCCAGACTGTTTCAACCACCGCCGCCACCTAGAACAATGGCAATGATGCACGGCTCGCATACGACCTCGTCAAACCAGAACGCCAACACGCCTACATTGCACAACCACGAGCCGTCTTTCTTCGAAGACTCCTTTTCATACGATGGCATGTCCATGGGCGGAGACGTTGCTGGCCCTCAGCTCTGGCCGGATATGGAGCTGGCCAACATACACAACTTCCGTCCGGCTGCGCCGACTGATACCAGTCTCAACAGCAGTTTCGGCTCAATGAGCATGCCATTTGCCAACCATGCTGATGACGCCGCTCCCCGCAAGGTCGACAACAGCCCGAACCTCGCAGCTCTCTCTTACAGGATCGACACTTCGAAGTATGAGCATGTCGACTACAACGACTACGTTCTCAGGTCAATGGACTATGAGGGCTTGTCTCCATCGACGATCGAGACAGAAAGCAATGGCCCGCCCACGCCCATCAGCCCATACCGCGCCAACTTCAACGACCCCTTTCTTGCACCTAGGAGAGACAGCGCTGTGGCAAAGGTCGAGAACGCTCCGTTCCAGAGCAACCCTCACGTCGCACTCAACACCGCGCCCTCTCTGAATGCCCCAACGCGCCACGTCCCATTGTCGATGATCTTCAATGAGGTCCAACACCAGCAACAGGCCGACGCACCGTCGTTTGCGTTCCATTCGCACGCGCACGGCGGTTTGGTCAGCAACCCGACTGCCTACCAGGACTTCGTAACTCCTGCTGTTCAACCTACTCTCACTGCTAACTCTTTGGACATGTCTTCAACAAGCTCAGTGCTTGACCCCGACCAAGGATATCTTGACACCAGCTCCGAGCCAGACTCCGATTCGGATAGCGAGCACAGCTCGGAGCTTGAGGCCAGTGACCGCGCCGTCTCTGAGGCCAACCACCGCCGTGACCGAGACAGGTACTTGCTCAAGATGCGCGAGAAGGGCCTCTCCTACAAGGAGATCAAGCGCCGCGGCCGCTTCACCGAAGCTGAGTCGACCTTACGTGGACGTGTCCGCGTCATGACGAAGCACAAGAGTGAGAGAGTGCGCAAGCCTCTCTGGACAGACCATGACGTGAGTTGACCTCACTCACACCGCATTGAACAATGCTGACCATGTCCTCAGATCCGCCTGCTCGAAGATGCCATCGACGTGTTCGTCGACTCCGAGGCCGCCAGAAACAACCATGGCAGAATCCCATGGAAGAAGATCAGCAATTGGATGAAGGAGAATGGTAGCAGCTACAACTTCGCCGGCGCCACTTGCGCGAGGATGTGGAAGACCATTGAGTGAAGAAGGGCTTCACTTGATGCCATTGACATGGAGCAGCGCCAGCGTCACTTGATGGCCGCGTTGAACGATCAGGTGAGTATAATTGTTTGTGATTTCCCCAGCATTGCACAGCATCGGCAGCAGCGGCGGCGGCAGCGGCAGCAGCAGTCAGCGTTGAATCATTGAACGGAAGAACGAAAAAAAAGTTGCAGGCATTCAAGGCGTTTCCTTGGGCGTTGGTGGATGATGCTTGGGATCTGGGTAATACTCACGGATTGAATGATGGATACATCGGCGACAGTTGTGCTCACGGCACACGCCAGAACACTGCGCAAGCAGGCAAGAGAATCGACAGGAACGTTTGGGGAATGAGTGCATGCACAGACAGTTTGCTACGAAGTCGCCTAGGAAGTAGTCGACCATGAAATGCTCGGTGAAAGTGAGAGTGTGAATGATGACTTTCACGCTGATACCAGCTTCACTCACTTTTCTACTCTCACTCTGCGCTTCGATTACCTTGCCATTGCTGCCTTGCATTGACTAACCACCACAACCTTCCTTCGACTCTTCCTACACAGCCATACGACTAACACGCATACTCACACATACTCAACACATACTAACACAGCAGCTCTGCAAGATGGCCGACACAGTCATATACCGACTCTCATCCATCGACCAGAGCATCATACGCGCCTACGTGCGCTACTCGCTTTGCTTCCCCTGCGAAGATGACGATGTCAGCAGGAAGCAGGTCATCGCGAACCTGGAGAAGTCTGTCGAGCGCGTCGTCAGCAACACGTATGTGGACCATGGCCAAGCGCAGCGCTGCTATGACTGACTTCTTCTCCAGACCAATTTTGGCAGGCAACGTCCACCTCGTCGATGACGGCCAAGAGGCGGCGCTTCACGACTCACTTCTGCAGGATATCGTTGCCGGCAACAAACAAGCAGGCAGAGTCGAGGTTCGAGTGACGTTGGCTCAAGTGAACGATTTTGAGCCGACGATCAAGGTCCTGAGCTTCGAGGAGTTTCCTCACACCTACGAGATGTTGAACGACAACCAAATGCCGGCGAATGCATTCATCAATGATGAGCTCACTCCTCTTCCGGATTCGGTATGTCATCCACTCTTCATACATCCCCGTTGCCAGCAAGACTGTCCACGCAGCGATTACTGCAGTCGTCAGCGTAGTCGCTGCGAAGGCCAGAGAGAGAGCATGCTTGCGATCATGACCGACACGCAACAGATTGGAACAAATGCTGACAAGTCAATAGCCAGGCGAAGAGGTCAAGGGAGCCTCAGCCTTCGCTGTCCAGGCAAACTTCATCCAAGGCGGTGTCATCGTATGCCTCTATCTCCATCATTCCGTGGCCGACCTCAAGGGACTAGCGAAGGCGATGACAACCATGTCGAATGTTGATGGGAACAACGAAGATGCTCTCGACGAGTCCGACGATGGCGAGAGGTGGCCCAGCATGGTCCACACTCAGCAGACTCTGGAGAAAGATGCCTTCGACCAATCTTGCATGCGTGATCGCTTGTCAGGTTCACGAGGTGTGAAGGCAGACCTGGAGAAGCATCCAGAGTACAAAGTTGCGATCAGAAAGCCACTCGCACCAAACAAGGGCACCAGCCGTGTTCTGACTCTCTCGCTCGACATGATTAACGGAACCAAGAGAATGCTGAATGAGCGGTTCCAGTACATGTACCAGACGCCAGACATTCATCTTTCGGCATTCGATACTCTGGCGGCCGTGCTCTGGAAGGCCATCATCCGGGCACGACACCTAGGGCAATCACCAGCACCGTCGGGAGCGAAGTCGAGGATCTTCGTTCCAGTGGACATGGCCAAGAGACTGGATCCTCCTCTCGAGCTGGACAAGTTCTATGGCAACAGCTGCCTGTTCGGCACGGCGGAGATGCCATTGTGCAACGTGCAAGTGCCTTTCGACATTAGCTCGATGGTCGTGGTCGCAAAGGGCGTTCGAGATAGCGTTTTAGGCATGACCGAAGCCAAAGCTAGATCGGCCATTGCTGTCATCAACGAGACTCCGAATGTCAAAACCCTCAACCACCCAAACATCGATTTCAGCACGGATGTCTTCATCACCAACTGGGCCAATCTCCCCATCGACGACGAGGCGACCTTGGGTCTAGGCCTTGGAAAGCCGCAGTGGACGAGGAAGGTCAGCAGAAACCAGTCGGCGTATGGTTGTGTGCTGCTGCCACTGAAGCAGGATGAGGGCGTGTGGGAGGTGACGGTGAGCATGGCTGATGACGAGATGGAGCGTCTGCTCGCAGATGAGGGCCTGGCGCCATTCATGCGTGGTGCGGCGTGAGAGCCGTTAGCTCAGCACATTGTTGGTCGATGCGACGACGGACAGTCAGATATGTGTACTTTTAGCTCATCAAGTGAATGGAAATGTCGTGAAACAGATGTTTTATCCTTTCCACTAAAGTGTCACGGGTATGTTCCTTCTCGGATCTCAAGTCGACTGGTCCCGCAGTTGCAGTAATAAGAGGCAATGATGCCTTGCGTGTAACCGGGATATGCATGTCGCATAGTGAGCAGATGTGAAGACGTCAAATCTACATGTAAATCCTCATGACAGACTCAAATGCTCAGGCCCTGCATCTCATCCGAGACTAGTGTGGTCTGGGATCTGAGTCTAACAGATTGGAGACGCGACTTCACCATCTTCCATCCCTTTGAGATTTGTTCTCATGCAAGACTTAGCTCCTGAACCACTTAACAGCACTCCTGACCGCCTCCAACTAAGCTTTGGACACATCATCACCAGCGATCACTCTCAATGGCTTACTTCCGCATCACTCTGCTCCGCAGCGCCATTGGCCTGCCATCGAAAACCAGCGGCGTCCTGAAAGCACTCGGTCTGCACAAGCGATTACGCACTGTCTATCATCCTGTCTCTCCTTCGGTCGCTGGACAGATATTCGCTGTCAAAGAGCTTGTGGATGTGCAGGAAGTGGACCAAGCATTGACACCGAAAGAGATGAAGGATTTGAGAACACCAGACCCGGGTTACTATGTGGAGAAGAAGTGGGAAGATATTGTGAAGGAGCAGGAGGCGCATTGAGAGGTTGAGGAAGGTCGACGATGATATGATGGTCATGAGTGGAGGCATGCCAAAGAAGACAGCGCCCTGGCTACCCACATATTGCCAAAAGCTCGTGGCACACGAACGTTATGGTCCGGATGACACAGCGTACCAAGCCCAAACGCAGAGGATTGCAGCGTCAAGGCTAGTAGAGACGAAAGCCAGGACGCGTTACAGGCCGTGCACAGGAGTACAATACGACACGGACGCCAGTACATCCAGAGGGTCTAGGACAAGGAATCGAAGCCAATGACCGATCAACCTTTGCTTTTCACCTGGCGAGAAGCCGAGTCACATGGCGAATATACGACTTCTTGGACGAGATCGCCTGGAAGCATGCAGTGGCTGAGCCAACGACGAGCCTCTCACACCTCGAACTCTAGCGGTTACAGCGGAGAACGCCTCACATCCAATTCGCGCTGTCTATCAGGAGATCGTGGCCTCAATTCATTGGCACATCATGTGACCCTCGGCGGCTACCTGTCGATCTACTTGCACACAGATAAAAGTCATCAATCTTCTACATTCGGCAAGCCGATATACGTCACGAATTCCTCTCGTTCCCCGTCTCCATAGCCAGAAACTCTCGGGCCATATCCAGGAATGTCTCCTTCATGCCTCTGAATTTCATCCCCAAAATCTCCCTCGCTCTTGTCGTGTCCAGCGAATAATGCTCCACCTTCGTGTCCCGATCCACTCCGTCCTTCGGCACGCGCCCTTCGAGCCCAAGTCCGGCGTCCCTGAAAAGCCGACAAACCTCCTCATTGGTGTAATCCCCGCCGCACATTTCGAAACGGCCCGGCTTAGTTGTCTCAAACGCCAGGCGATGGGCCTCAGCAACGTCGCGAACGTCCACGAAGACGGGCATGCGGGTTGGCGGGACGCTGTCGAGGGACCCATTCATGAGGGCGTAGATCTCTCCAGTAGATTGGCCGAGATGGGAGATGCTCAAGGAGCCTGGGAGAGGTGGGCCGTAGACCATGACGGGGTTGATGGTCGAGAGTGTGAAGGCGACGTCGGGAGTCGAAGAGACGAAATCCCACGCGGCGCGTTCGGCGAGAGTTTTACTTCCCGCATACGCCAGTCCCTTCGTATCTTCTTTAGTCTGCTGATACGTGATAGGATTCCACTGCGTCTCCTCGTAAACATGACCAGGCCTCAACCCCTTGCTAAAGTCATTGATCGCCGCAAACGACGACGTCAGCACCACTCTCTTCACCTCTGACGCATACTTGTGCGTACTCTGCAGAACTCCCTCAGCGCCCTTCACGGCTGGAATGATGAGATCTTTCTCATTATCAGAAATCTTGTAGGTGAATGGAGAGGCCATATGCACCACGCCATCGACCCCGCGAACAGCATCGTCAAAGGCCCCAGGCGTCGTGATGTCTGGGACTATGGTCGTCTCGACTTGGGAGGCGTGTGAAGCATGGGTTGCCTTCAGCCGTTGGCAGGTTGATTCATTGCGGCCGGTAAGGCGGACACGGTAGCTGTGGCGGAGGAAATTGTCGACCGTGTGGCTGCCTATGAAACCTGAGGCACCGGTGATGAGGATGAGGGGAGTCTTGGTAGCCATTGTTGCTTATGGCTTGAGAAGCTGAGCGCAGAGGACCCTCCTTCTACAACTGGCAGAGAGCATATGTAGATATGTCTCTGATCCGACTCATCCACCACAACGAAAACCCCACCGACAACGATTCGCCTGGTCTCGAAGCAAAGCCTCTTAACTCCTCCCATCAGCTTTCAGTCATCATCACGAGCCACGTGCATGCTTGTCAGTGTCCTCGCAGCTTACAAGAGGACCGTAACACGTGCGTACGTGCCACTAGCCCAAGTATGGGTCGACAGAAGCGCTCGTCCTGCCCAAAACGGAAGTTGTGGCGGAGCTTCTGGGAAAATGTACAAGCTGCTTGGTAACTCTGCTGAGTCACGGATGTGAATATCAATGCATTGTGCTTGATGAAGCTTGTGAAACGTTGTGCCTTGCAGGTCGTTGCTGCAGCAGATCGGTGGTTGAGAAACGCGATCGATCCGTGGGGTCTTGAGGTCCCGTTACGGAAGGTAGTCGGATATGCTACTACAAACGGCTTACGTGACGACTTTGCTACAGTGGCTGAACTCTACGCATTATTGTAAGATGCAGTGGCGATCGAGCAAACGCTAAGACTCCCAAGTGAAGCCAGGTCAAGCTCTCAAAACAGCATCTTGTGCTTCACTAAGTAAACAGCATGCATATCTAACGATTAACCAGGAGAAGGATTATCGTACTCGCTATACCGTCAAACTTCTAGCATCCACCAGAAGAAATCCAAGACTCGGTGTCGTTCTTCCCATACCGCTCCGAAACACTGAATGTCTCTCGTCATCTAGGTCGGCGCGTCAGGAGGACGGCAAGTGCCCCGTCCATCGATCCTCAATACAAGCGTCAAGCCACCCTCGTCTTCCTGTAACGAAGACAAGATGCATCTCAAAGCAGTAGATGGCGATGCACCCCTTGAGCCACGACATTCAGCATCAGAAGGAAGGGGATTCGTTGGCCTCTCTGTCCTGGACAGTCTCATCCTCAAAAGCTCTTGCAACCGCTCGTTCTCGGACAACAGCGTCTTTGCTTTGGCTTCTAGCGATTTTACTGAATCTTCGAGGTTCTTCACGATTGTCTCTCTTCGTAGTCGGTATGCTCGTTGTCTGAGAGATGCTGTCAGCCTTCGAATCGTTATGTCGAACATGCATGTGCTTCTTACGCGCTGCGGTTCTGGTCTCTTCGTTTGATTTTCTGCGCTTCGTGAATGGCTGCAATCTTCTCTCTGTTGGGTCTTGCGCTCGATACAGCCTGATCGGTATCCATCTCCTTGCTCGGCGACCAAGGAGAAGGTGTTGGTGTAAGCAAAGTGTCTTGATCGTAGTTGTGCCCATCACCCCAGGGCCACCCCTCGGTAGACTGCCATGCGTGAGACGACACTGAACGGACGAGGACAGTGCTGTTGTCCTGACGTGGGTCAGTTGTGAATCTCTATCTGGAAATTCAAATACTGCACATACCTTCGCGGTGTCATCGCTATAAGAATGCCATAAGGGTGGGCGTGAGACCAGTGGTAAGTTACGCGTAACATTGATATGAGCTGAATCGCCTAGGCCGAAAGCTTGTACCATTTCGTTTTCGGTCGAGCACAACTCCACGGAATTAACAGTTGTGTCCTTGCAGAAGTACATTGAGTCGTATACGACGAGCCGCTCTGTTATAACTTGAGGGTGGTCTTGCCTTTGCGCAGGTATGTCCTCAAACGCCACTACCGTAGGCGTCTTGTATCTGTATCGAGTGAGGGCTGGGTAATTCACATGCTCTGTTGGAACCTGCCCGGAGACTGGCCCAGATCGGCTTCTGTCACGAATCGCTCCGTAGGGCCATGAGCCGCATCGTATCGAAGCATAACGTAATGTTCTTCTCCCATGGTCGCATGCCAATGATGGTCATCATTGGTCAGGTAAGCAATATGTGATCGAGCCTTGAGAGCTTTCCACGAGATGCAGACTAACCAACTTTGGAAGGACGAGCGCTCCTGAGGCGTCGTGCCATTGCGCACCGGTCTTCGTTCGTGTGTGTAAACAAACGGCTTCGAAGAGCAAGGTTGAGCTGGGCTTCGATTTCGATGACTGAGCAACCCATTTGGCGGAGCGCAAAGTGCCAGGAAAGTCCGTACCCAGCATGGGCTAGAAGTCGCACAGCTCGTCAACCTATCTATATAGGCTCGAGGCGATGCCGCATGATCGAAAGTACCTCACTGACCCATTCGCCTCTTCGATCATCGAAAGCAATACAACATGGACCGTCCGACTGCCATTGTCTTGATAGATCCCTACAACGAATTCCTGCATCCGAATGGCAAGCTCAACCCCAGGATCCGAGACAGTCTCGACAAGAGTGACACCATCGCCAACCTGTACAAGCTCATCGAATTCGCTCGCAAACAGAAGCTGCCGATCTACTACTGCATGCACCAGCAGACTTCGCAATATACCATGGAGGGTTGGAAGCTGATGAACAAGTCGCTGACAGGTCTAAAGAGTAATATGGTTTTCGAGGCAGGTAGTTGGGGCGTGGAGTTCTATGAGGGCATGGCGCCGCTACCGGAGAATGGCGACGTCGTCGTCAGCAAGCATTGGAACAGCAGCTCATTCCAGAACACGGACTTGGATTATCAGCTGCGGCAAAGGGGAATAGGCCACGTAGTGATGGCCGGCCTTGTTGCGAACACATGTCTAGAGTCGACGGCCAGATATGCATACGAGCAGTAAGTCCTGGTGTGAGACGGACGTCGTACTCCTTTGGTATGCTGACCGCGACTTCGTAGTGGATTTGCTCTGACCATGCTGTAAGGTATCGCTCCTTGAAGCAAAGACCTATTCTGACATCGTCTTAGCACCGACTGCACAGCCGGCTTCTCGCACGAAGCGAAAGAGACGGCAGCCAAGCTCATATGGCCACTCTTCTCGAACCAAGTCTTAACGGTGGACGAATGGACCAACTCCCGCGTGCAAGGGGAGCGAAGCGTGATATAGCGATGGACGCAGTGGGTTCATCTTGGGCATGGGGACAACTTGTCATTGGAAGTCTTTGGCGGCGTCCTCTACTCAATCACCAATGAAGAGAAGCTGAACATGTATCCCCTCCATGTGTGCAACTTCTGTGTTCAATCCTTCGATTACTGTGATGTCTCACGGCGGGGACGTGAGAGGTGGAGAGAACATCGGTCTCAATATCGTACGTTCGAGCGCTCGAAGTACTTGGTAACCGTTTTCAAAGGGAGCTGCATGCAGATGAAACCTTCCAGGCAACTGTCCAGATAGATTTGAGCCTCAAATATCAGTTTGGAGACTTCATCTGCCACAGACTTGTCTTCTGCCAGATTGTGAAACGTTATCTTCCGCACGTATGATGAGCTGGAACGAGCGAGAATCGCTTGACGAAGATCGAGCATGGTCATCAGGAGCTCGAGCTGGAAAGCCCAGTACTGAACCAAAAGACCAGCATAGGTACCGTAGGCGAACGAAAGTTGATGTGTGCTATCCCAATCTTTGGGGGCGCACTCATCATCCACCGAAGAAATCGTCCCACCACGCGATTGACCCCGTGGCCAGTATAGCGGACCGCGAGCGGTTGACTTCAGTCCATGGAGCCAGTGTTCCAGTCGAGTCCACACATGCCCGAATTCCAATAGTAAATGGAGACTGACATCGACGAATTGATTTTGCTCAAGAGTTCCTTCCTTCAGTGCCGAAATGTAGCTGTCGGCTGTGCCAAGAAGTCCAGGAATATCCATGCCTAGGTCGAACAGCTGCTCCCGCGCTGTTTTCTGCTCGGCATCAACGACCTCCTCGCGCCATGAGCTCTCAGACCAGAAATTGGGCTGCCGGCGTTGAATAGCCAAGTATGTAGCGACCGGCTTCAGACTGCTGATAGTGAGACGCAAAGAGTGCGAGCCTTGGAGAACCTCAGGTCCGCACAACTGTAGTAGGTCCAGAGCGCCATCGATATGAGCCTGATGGCCAGCATCAAAGACCTCGAATGCGTCAAGGTGCTCAAAGTATTGGAGAGCGATAGATGCACGAATCCAGCATTGTTGGGCTTGATTGTCTGGTACTTCACCAGAGAAAAATCTGTGCAGATGGTGATGATACTGTGACAAGGCCGTGGTGTAGCTTGATCGGCTCATCTGCACGAGCCCTGCATCGCCATGAAGCCGCCCGTAGTACAAAGCCAAAAGACTGAAGATCGATGGGTCCAGTATCGGTGTCCGCTGAGCGCCCCATGGAAGAAGTTGTCTGATGCAGATTGCTATACTTGAGTAGTGCTTCGCCTCGCGATTTGGAGCACGATCTGCACTGAAGATACCGCCGTAGGATGCTTTGCCTGGTTGAAACTCGTGAAGGAGTGCGGAGTATAAAGGCTCGAGCACTGTCAAACGGCGGGAGAGTAGAGCATCGTCCCTAGGAAGCGATGATCTGGTTTCGTATCGAGTCCATGCGGTCTGCGTGTTGTGCATGCGGGATGTAGAGAGCCGATACAGGTCCTGGGAGCGGCCCGAAAGGGTCGAGCGAGTGTTGTATGCTCGTTGTAATGCAGCACTTGACGACTCAAGGGCGAATGAGTCTTGCTCGTGGTTTACATATATGGTGGATCGATTGGGACCGCTGCACCTATCGCCACTGCGTGTGCATCTCAAGCACGCGGGCTCAGTCAGGTCACACTGTCGATGTCAGGATTTCTACGAGACAAGATCGTATCGTCATGACGCAAGAGTGGGACTGACCCTTTTGCGCTTCCGTTTACACTCGGCGCATCGTCGACTTGAACCTGATATATCGCCGCCGACCATGATGTATATTGGATAGATTCGAAGATCATCAGGAGAGGATAGAAGGCGCCTTTATCGGGCTCGGAATGGGTCTTTATAGCTGCGCAGTGGATGAACCCTAGACACGAGGAGTCCCGCTAGCCAGGCTAGAGGCGATAGTGCACGAGCCTAGGCAATGTGCTGAGTGAATGCATGCTGGGTCAGATGCAGAACGGCCCGCATTGATGGCGATATTTTGAAGAAGGCGGTGCGGCGCTCTCGTAGGAATACCTTATCCGCATCGGCATACCGGTCGTCGTCGAATTCCTTTCTCGCTTCGGATATCTCCATAAATGGATGGTCTTTTGCTGGACTGTCCTGATGGATGCCGTCTTGTGTGTGTGGTCGGGAAAACGCGACAATAGCGATTTGTTGGGTGCCTCAGGCGCTACACAGGCTAGAAGATGCGTGGATCGTTAAGCGAGAGCTCGGACCCAAATTCGTCCTAAAAGTTGCTACAAAGTTCGAACTCCATCTTTTCGTACAGCCATTCAGTGCGACCGATACCCCCACACACCACACCGACAATGGCAAAAGACAAGACCGAGGCAGAGATCGCCGCCAAGAAGGAAAAGAAGGACAAGAAGCGCAAGCTCGAAGAAGTGGAAGATGTCGAGGCCGTGACACCCAAGAAGGAGAAGAAAAAGAAGCGCAAGTCCGAGGTGGCCGCCGAGAACGATGAATCCGTAATGGACGTCGATGGGCAGTCTCTGCTGAAGGTAGAGGAGGCGGATGGAAAGGATGAAAAGACCGTGGTCGCGGTCCCATTGGCTGCTCTTGTGCCTTTTGCGAATCCTCTAGCGGATGAAAAGGCACAGAAGAAGGTGCTCAAGACTGTCAAGAAAGGTATGGCTCACTCTCTCGATCTGACAGGTATGCATGATTATGCCATACTAACATTGAGCCTGTGCAGCCGCAAAAACCAAATCGCTCAAACGCGGTGTCAAGGAATGCGTCAAGTCGATCCGCAAATCACCACCAGCTACGCCCGCCTCATTGAGCCCCAACACCCTCCCACCCGGCATCGTAATCCTCGCCGCAGACATCTCGCCCATGGACGTCATCAGCCACATTCCGGTACTCTGCGAGGACCACAACATCCCCTATATCTATGTCCCGTCTCGCGCAGAGCTAGGTGCGGCAGGGAGCACCAAGCGACCAACAAGTGTGGTCATGTTGACGCCTAATGTGGGCGGAAAGAAGGACGAGAAGAAGGAGGGCAGCGAGGAGTGGCTGGAGGCATACAAGGACCTGCACAAGCTCGCACTGAAGCTCGGGCAGACCGTGAAGGTTTGATATACGAGGGCAGGGATTGGGTTGAGCTTTCATTGATACTCGATGTTTTGGGCACGGCGCGAAAAGGCGCTGTTCGAATGGGCATGTATATGGTGTACGAAAGGCGTTCACCACTGACGAACGCTACTGCAAATCACACTGTCGGATTAGGGATGTTATGCAAAGTCACATCGAAAAGCCCAACATTAGAACTGTCTATTCATGTGATTGAAACACTTCGCTTGCATCACTGCACGCTCCACACGACATGCCAAGTATAGCAACACATTCAGCACCATCGCGAAAGCGACATAGCTACATCTAGCGTGCGATTCTCGCATTCAGCTGCACGCTGTCACTCCACTTCCACCCACCACGACAACCATCTTCGTATCCGTCGGGATCCCAGCACCAGCAAGTAGCAAGGAAAGAGAAGGGGGCACTTGCATCCAAGGATTTGTTTTCTGCCGCGAGAGGACAACCCTGTCAAGCTACTCTCTCGTTCACATCGACTAATTCGAACTGTTGCTCAGCCATCTCCCTTTCAAATTGACACATCTGTCCGCTGTTCTCTCCAAACCGCGGCCAATACGACCAATCAACTAAACATGGCGACCACTGAAGTAGATGTCAATTCCGGCAAGATGAATCGCTGGTATAAGACAGACCTCGAAATCGACCAGAGCATGCGAGACATTCTTGAAAACTACAGCGGTATCGCGCCAGATGAAGTGCTGCCTCACGTCAATGCCGTGGTACGTCCCATCTCAACCCTATCTCAGCATGCGGATACACAAGCTCACATGAAAATTGTAATATAGCGAGACAAAGCCTGGGCTATCCACCCGTACCCCTGCGTTGGTCAAGGACAGTTCCTCACGCCTACAACAGCACAACACGCCCTCTACCCCGAGATCCTCGCCCGCCTGAAGACGGGGAACGAGAAGTTTCTGGATCTCGGCTGTGCCTTCGGCCAAGACATTCGTCGACTCGTTGCAGATGGCGTGGACAGTAGCCATTGCTACGGCTCGGATCTTCTGCCGGATTTCATCGAGCTGGGCTATGAGCTCTTCCAGGATAAGGACAAACTCAAGACGAAATTCTTCGCGGCGGACGTGTTCGATGAGGCTAGTCCGCTGAGCGAGTTGGACGGTACGATCGATATCATGTCGACGAATGCCTTCTTCCACCTGTTCAATTGGGATCAACAGAAGCAAGTCTCCCTACGCGTCGTCAAACTGCTGAAGCCGAAGAAGGACAGTCTAGTCGTTGGGAGACAACTAGGCAGCGCGCAGCCTGGAGAGCATAGTCGTTGGTCAACCAAAGGAACTGCGTATCGCCATGATCTGGAGTCGTTGCAGAAGTTCTGGGACGAAGTAGGGGAAGAAGTTGGTGCGAAGTTTCTGGTCGAAGGTTTTGCGAAGATTGTTGACGAGCTCAGAAACAAGGCGGGCGAGTCTTCGCTGACGTGGATGGAATTTAGTGTGCGGCGAATGTCGTAGACTGTCGGTCGGGCAACAGAGTCGTACGCGTGGCAGAGCTCTAGGGTAGATGTAATGATGAAGTATGATGCTTTCCAACGCAGGCAGTCCATTTTGGTCGCAGAAAGCTTTCGATCCCCCGGGAGGTAGCGTCGACCAAAAGACATCTCATTCAGGGAGACAAGACGCTCGCCCGACGATCGAAGACTCCCTGGAAGAGGTAAAAAGATGTTCGACCTCAACAAGCTGATCCAAAAACAAATCTTCGATTACCGAGGTTCGAACTCGGGTCTTCAGGGGCCTATCGTGTTCTGAAAGCCTGACATCCTAACCACTGGACTATAATCGACCCTGATTGATTGCTCTCGAGTTTTTCCTCTTTATGAAGGTGCACAGCCGCCCGGGGCGGCGGTGACTCAATGGTGTTTGAAGTCATGCTGGAAGCCGATGCACGAGACCGGTGAGCCACAGGTTTGGAGTCGCTTGTCGTTCAGGGCAAGAGCGCTACTTTCACAAGCTTGACATGAGCAGAGACGGCCTGTGAGGCCATGATGTTGCAGCTTGCCAGAGATTCACCACTTTCAGCCTGGCAGCCTTCGATACAGATGGATCTGATACCGCATGTTCTCCAGTTCAATAGGATACTGCAGACCCTGAGGCAGCCGGAACCACTTCGAGTCGTCCGATATCATCTTCTCCCATTTGGCAGGCTCCTCGTCGTCCTCGCGTTTTTGATGCGATCCTATCAAGGTAAAGTCCAGCAGCCACTGCATTGGATACTTCTTCTCGGCTCCGTTGATTGACACAGTAGAATAGCTGCCAGGGCTGTCCACCACGAGTAGATGTGCGCCAGGGGCGAGGCAATCGGTGATCTGGGCAAGCATTTTCTGTGTCTTGGCCATGGATGTGGAGTAGAGCTCATTGAGGGTAAACATTAAAGTGACTAGATCGATGCCCCGCAGTCTTTCTTGCCATTGCGACCGATCCAGTGCGAGGATGTCGATTTGGTGAAAGTCCGCACTGTATGTGTTTGCAGGCGTCAAAGCAACATTCGCTTCCTTCGCGGCCGCAGAGGCATACTTCGAAAGCTCTTGTGGCGTCGTCACAGCCCGATGGAGGGAAATAACAACGTTCTGCCATGCAGCAATGTCCATGAAGTCTGCCTGCAAGGTCCTTAGTGAGGACGCTTCCAGATGTTGATGCTGTAGATGCGTCCAAGCACCTAGAGCGACCACTTCAGCACCCGCACCACCACCAAGACAGACAGCTCTGTACACCCGCTCGTTCGAGCTGTCTGGCGGCTCCAAGTTGCCACATGTCACTTCTTGAACATCAGCCAGAACCTGCAAATACCCAAGCGCCCGACTTGGACTCCATCTCGAAGCATACACGCGAAGGTAATCGTCCTGTCCGAAGGCTGCTGCAAATTCGCGATTGTACAGGTGGCCTTTGACTTCCTGTAGCATCTTCGTATCGTCTGCGCCAGACTTTAGTGCGCGTTGGAAGAGGTCGAGGCATTTCTGCTGGAATTCTAGTGGTACGGTCTGGCTCGAGTTCGAAATTTCAGCCTCCTTGGTGAACTTGGGTCCGAACGCTTTCTGCGGCTTGGCCTTTGCAGCCGAAGGCTTCTTGTTTCCTCGAGCCATTGATGGTCGGCATCTTCACGATTCCCGGTGGTTGTCCTCCATGTTCAGGAGGTGGCTCGGGTGATGTTGTAGGAGAGTGGTCTGGAGCGGACAGATTCCGTACAGAGAGCGAAGTCGCAGGTGGGGGTCGCAGGATCCGAGGCGCGGATCCGTGGTGGGAGGAGGACGTGGACGAGGATATACCAGCTTGGATAGCAGATATATATACAGCCATTGGGCGATGTTCTTGAGAAGATCTCGCACTCTACCAAGTTTCTGCAGGAAAAGCTCGATCATCGCATTCCCAAGACTTCACCAGCTTTCCACGAGCCACTCCAGCAAAATGCGTCTTCCCTACGTTGACGATGACCCCAAAATGTCCAACGCAGAAGACCAAGCCGTCGTCGACCGCGTAAAAGAACGCCGTGGTGGCAAACTCATCGCCCTCGACAAGGCCCTCCTACATGCTCCTCCCGTGGCAGATGGGTGGAACTCGTTCTTGAAGTCCATCCGCACCCAGACCACCCTCTCAGACTCGATCCGCGAGCTCGCAATCTGCCGTGTGGCTTCAGTAAACCATGCGTGGTACGAATGGGATGCCCACCGGCCGATTCTGGAGAAGGCGGGCGTGTTGCCGCAGGAGGTGATCAACAAGATTATGGATCCGAAGTGGGATGGGAGTGGGCTGGATGAGCAGCACATGGCGGTGTTTGAGTACACCAATGCGATGACGCTAGGATGTATCGTGAAGGATCCTGTGTTTGCCAAGCTGAAGAGTCTCTTCAACGAGAGGGAGATTGTCGAGCTTACGGCGACGGTTGCGGCATACAACACTGTGTCGCGCTTCCTGGTCGCGCTGGATGTGGGAGAGATGCGCGAGAAGTACAAAGTAGATATGGATTGAGGGTATCTTATTCATCTCTCGTCGCCGGAACACTTCCAAGCCATTACTTCTCCGTCCTCCAATGTCAACTCTGTTCCACTCAAGCAGTCGGCGTAGGCTTCTCAGCAGACGTAGCAGTAGCACCAGGCGAGGTCTTCAACTCGGCCTCGATGACGCCCTTGAGCTTGTCTGGGCTGCTGGTGCTAGCCCATCGCTGCTTGACCTTGCCGTCTCTTCCAATGAGGAACTTCTCAAAGTTCCACTTGATTCTCTTGAGACCCATGATGCCTGGCTTCTGCTCTTTCATCCACTCCCACACGGGCTCGGCCTTGTCGCCGTTGACGTCGGTCTTGCCGAGGACGGGGAAAGTGACGCCGTAGTTGAGCTGGCAGAAGCTCTGGATGTCATCGTTGCTGCCGGGATCTTGGCCGCCGAACTGGTTGCAAGGAAAGCCGACGATCTCGAAGTCGGGGTGGGAAGGCTTGAGCTCTGTGGAATGTGCTCGTTAGTCGGAGCCAAGAAGTGATGTGGGTGGCGGTATGCAGGTGTACTTTGTCGTACCTTTGTAGAGCTTCTCGAGACCCTCAAACTGTGGAGTGAAACCACACTTGGAGGCGGTGTTGACAACGAGCACGACCTTGCCCTTGAGGTTGGTCAGAGGGTACTCGTTGCCCTTCTTGTCCTTTGGTTTGAAGTCGTAGAAAGAGGTAGCGGACGCCATGGTTGCGAAGCTGTGCTGTGGCTGGTTGAGGTAACGAGCAGAGATTACGCGCGAGGAGGCCGAAGTTCTGATATGAGCAGTGGCAGATACTACTGATGAGCCTCGGGAAAGGGCGGCACAAGAGAGGGATGTCGGGACAAAGCGAGTTCCCAGCATGTGTTCGCTTACAGTACGAGGGCCAGGCACTTCTCAACCCTCGCTGTTCTCTCACAAATCAAGATGGCCACCGCGATGGTGACATTTGCGATACGACTAGCTGTCATCGCAGGCGACGGATACGCCGAGCTCCGGCCGGGACAGCCGTGGTCGAGCACAATGACCCGACTTTTGTCTTTGTGCAAACCTCCGAACACTACTCCTCCTCCTCCTGTCGAAATCGAAGCTGCGACTCGATCAGGTCGATACACCATAGTAAGAGTCGTCTGTTCACATGCAAGACGTACAAAGTCGAGGTAGTCGTTGCCCATATCGACCCGACAACGGTGCTATTCATCAGGTGACTCGAGCAGAAGCCCTGATTGAATCCTCACTGCTCTGTTCATCGGCGTCCCTCCGTCTCGTCGCATTCCACCTTGTTACAATGGAATACATTATTATCAGCCTTATATTGTCCACTGTGGGACTCCTGCAAATCGTTCAATTCAAGGCGTTGTCTGGTAGAGTTTCCCACTCATCTGTTTCGGGCATGGAGAGCGAGTCGGCCGCTCGGTTACGAACCGGCCGTAAACAAGAGCTGAACGACAAGAACTCGATGTAGCCTCTTCTTGATTGGGATGTAGGCCAATGGTAGAAACGGCATCACGGCGACCATGACAGCGACGATGTACAAAGCCAGGCAGCGTATATGAAGGATCATTAGTACCAGACGACCGAATGAGCATTGCCACCCTCCACGACCAATTCAGCCTCACTGCACTACAAGACACCTCTTGGAAGACGACATATCTCCAAGACCTACCTCACCCAGCCTATACTCGACGACATGGTCCTCAAAATCGCCATCATAGGCGCCGGCCCAGCAGGCTGCATGCTCGCCCGCCTCCTAGCCAACGCACAGAACACCAACATCTCCATCACAATCTTCGAAAGCGAAGCAAGTCTCAATTTCCGCTCCCAAGGCGGCTCCCTGGATCTCCACGAGAAGACCGGCCAAGCAGCCCTCAAGAAAGCCAACCTCTTCGACGAATTCCTCAAACACGCCCGCTACGATGGCGAGGCCTTAAAACTGGCCGACAAAAATCTCCTTTGCTATATCACCCAATCCGGCGGCGATCCCTCCAAGAAGAAATCCACCACGGGTCGCCCAGAGATTGACAGGCCTAGACTTCGGGAACTCCTCTTCAACAGCCTCCCAAAGGACACCGTGCAATGGAGCAAGAAACTCACACATATCGACCCATCCAGCCTGACCCTCCACTTCGCGGACGGCACATCCCAACCCAACTTCGATCTCATCGTCGGCGCAGACGGCGCCTGGTCCAAAGTCCGCCCCAGCCTGACCACCGACAAACCCTACTACAGCGGCATAGCGGGACACACGGCCAACATTCCCAACGCCGCAGAACGCTTTCCAGACTCGTATAAGCTCATCAACCGCGGCAGCGTCTTCGCCTTCAGCGACGGGAAATCCATGGCAGGCCAGCAACAAGGCGACGGGAGTCTCAACGTGTCCACGTGGAGTGTCAGATCAGCGGATTGGCAATCCGCCTACGATGTGCACGATGGGAAGCAGGTCAAGGAGGCTGCAAGGAGGGAGTACGCAGACTGGAATCCGAGGCTGAGGGCGCTGATTGAGGCGGCGGACGAGGAGACCTTTGTCCCTAGAGATTTGTATATGTTGCCTGTTGGGAATCGATGGGAGCACGTCAAAGGGATCACCTTGATAGGCGATGCGGCGCATCTTGCCACCCCATTCGCTGGAGAAGGTATGTCTAGAGAGTTGTATGCCACCTTCGCCAGCCTCTAACTAACCTCTCCCTGCAGGCGTCAACCTCGCCCTCGAGGACAGCATGAAGCTCGCCGAAGCCATCCTGCACGCCGCCTCCACGACCACCAATACCCTCGACGACGAAGTCATAGCTTTCGAACAAGACATGTTCATCCGGGCGAAAGCCATGCAGGAGATGACGTGGAAGATGCTCGAGGCCATGTTCCTGACCCCCAATGCCCCACGGAGTTCGATCGAAAGATATTTGCTCACGGCGGTAGCAGGAGAGATCGGACCTACGTGGACGATGCTGATAACGCCGGTGGTGTATCTGTGGTTCTTTGTGTTCAAGTTGATTTGGTGAGGTGGGCATGGCAGTGTTTGAGGCAACGATGCTAGTGGAAGTGCATTGCAGAGTGTCGTGATGTTTTAGCGAGCGAGCAGCGCATCATGTCGTCCTGAGGCGTCGACCTTGGGGACAGTTGTTTGACAATGAAGCATATACCATTTTAGTTGACTACCAAACACCCATCCTCACAACTCCATCCTCCACTTCTTCAATCTCACAATCTACATAATCAGAACACATGCTGCTGGCGTCAGGCTTAGCCGAGCCATCAATACATTGAGGTCACATTCCTCTAAGCATCCACACAATGGATAATCCTCAGCGCACAGGCGGGCGCACCATCTCTCCATATCGGACCAAGAGGAAGTCCGGCGGTGGTAAACATGCTCCAAGTGGCGGAAGCCAAGAGTTTTGGAATGAAGGCCTGGGACGTTCCTGGGTTTGAGCACGGGCCTACAGTTTCTGGTACTCCTTGGGCTTCGTCCTTAGGTTGGTACACTTAGTCCACGGCGGCATGCCAGTTGCCTTGCACAGGGAGTGAAGGCTCTCCACGAATAATGTATGACACCCAAGAGGGTTGGTCAAACCGGCTGTCCGCCAGCGCTGATGGCTCTCAAGGCAGGGCAAGGGAATGCCAGAGTCCACATGGCCAAGATGTGCTCCAAGTTCCATTTGGCAATGCACAGTTACACGGCCATCAAGGTCCATGACTTTGAAATGTAAGGTCCAAATCCAGGTCAGAATGCTATCATCGTAAGTAGGCGTTCCCTCTCGAGGCGATTTGTACTCAACCTACCATCAAACATCGCTGACCGAATGTAGTGCTTCAGCCGTGCCTAGCCTGGTGGGAAAGACGACGCAGCTCCTCAATGTTCTGGCTGATACTAGCAAGTCCAGCTTCGTCGTCCGGGCTGCGCACCGAACTCATCTGGAACTCAAGCAAGTCCCTCTGGTTGGCCCACTGGGAGTAGATAGTCCTCTGGCGGTTCTGGTTCCGTCGATTGACTGGATTGGCCTCAGGATATCCTGGCATGATGGGCTGCTCATATCCATTGGGTGGTAGGGCCAAAGTCGGTGGGGAGGGAGGCTGCAGGTGCTGAATCTTTTGCCGCTGAGAAGTTGGCTCCTCATTCACCGACGAAGGCGACTTGCGTTTTCGGCCGGCCGTCTTGCGCGGTGCTGGGGGTTCAGCAGGGCCAGTAGGCTCCTCCTTGTGGTCATGGACGCGCTTCATGTGATCAAACAGGTTGTACCTCCTTGGGAATCCATTGCCCGGAATGCCACGGTCACAGCCGGGATAGAAGCAGAGATGTGGGCGGTCTCCATGTCCATGCATTCCGTGGGCCTCTCTTTCGTGCCTCAGGAGGCAGGCAGTGGAAGAGAACTCCTGCTTCGAGCAGGCCTCAATCTTGCAGCGGAAGGGCTTCAAGTGCGAGTCGATGAACTTGCTACATTGCATGCATTAGTACGGTGATCAATGGCTTGGGGTTGTTGGAACGGGATTGTTATCATACTCATAGTTGCACTTCAGCTTGGTGGGCTTGTGTTGGCAGCTTGGGTCACTCGTGAACGGGCAGTGGTACAAGCCGTCAGCCTTTGGTCCTTCACTGTACAACGGATGGTTCCTGTGGCGGCCCTCATCGGTCTCACCGGACATGCTGGCCGGGGCGGAGGCTGCCTGGTATTGGGTGGACACATCCTGAGGTGGTGTAGCCAATCCAGCTCTGATCTCTCCCGCAACGACAGGATACGGCTGCAAAGGCATTGGTCCATATCCCGGAGCGAAGCTACGCGGAAAGTCAGTATCACGCACGAACATATGTCTACTTGCGTAGTCTGACCTCTCTGCTGTATGCAATGGCTTCTCCTCATGGTCGTAGCGGATGTACCTGGAGAAGTCCTCGTGGCCATGGTCTGGTCCGTACGCGGAAGTAGAAGCCCGGCTGGGAGGAGCAGTGTCCGAACGTGGTGTGGGAATCTGGCGGACTGGGCCATTCACACGTGGCTGTGGTGGCAAGTATCCAGAGCCTGGCATGGGTGCGCCATAATGGGCCATGGCCTCTTGGCTTGGACCTTGCGCAGTACTTACTATAGCAGGCTCTGCGTAGCTAGCACCAGAAGATTGACGCTGTAGCGTTGGGTACTGGCCTTGAGCCGGCGGACCTTGCATGGCTTGCTCGTCCGACCGTGGCATGATAGGCCTTCGCTGGATCAAAGATGGGTCTGACACTGTCCTCCTTGGGCCTGGAGCCTGCGCACCTTGGAAGTGATACACGGGCTGTTGTGGACCATACATCTCAGGCTGAGGTCCGTTAAAACCATGGCTGGCTGGTCCCATGGCATATCCGTGTGGCATAATTTGGGGAGAGGCCGTGACAATGGGTGCACAGTCCTGTGGAGCCTGAGGGCTGGAGTACACAACAGGTGCGGAGGGGTCCCAGCTTGGCTCGCTGATGAAGGAAAGGTCCAATCCTGGTGGGAGCAAGGGAAGATCCGGCTCTGATAGTAAAGTGAGCGGGCGCGTACTCTGGCTCTCATGGCTCAGAGACGGCGACAAGCCCATATCTACAGGTCCTTGGGAAACGTTCAGCCAGGACGCATCCAGAGCTTGCAAGTCCTGAGAGGAGACAGGTACACCGTGACTGGGCCAGTCATTACCAGAGGGCTGCATGGCTGTGCTGTGTTCCGGTACAGATAATACTGGCCAAGGCTCTTCTGGCAGTGAGGACTGGTTCCAATGTTGGCCGGACATGTCCGTGCAGTCCGATAGAGCACACTCAGAGGCAGTATCCGGGGGAGTAAGGGGTTGTCCAAATGGGATGGAGTGGCACCAATTATCCACAGCGGCAGGCTGTGAGAACAAGACCGATCCAGGTGGAGAGTATGGGGAGAAATCCTCACTGATACACATATAAAAGTTAGTGTGCGCTCTCCCACGTGTGTAACAAAACGACAAGTACAAAGAAAGCTACGAGACCAGGGCCTGCAGGTATGGATGAAGACAGCAGCCGCGATGCTAAGGCCATGTTGTCGTTGGTCCTGTGTAATCGGCGAGGCCATCAGAATCTCAAAGGGACAAAAAGGCGGCCAGGATTGGTGTGGTAAACCCGTAGATGGATCAACTGACGAAGGCCTCCTTGATTATGTTAGCGGCGCGGTATCCGTGCAGAGGGTCAAAAGGTCCACTGGACTTTCCATGGCTAAGGTTGGCAGTCCGTAACGGGTGGTCTGGATCCGATTGCAAGGGCAAAGCTCGACATGAGGCACATGAGCAGTCCAGGACATCTACAAGTGACTGACGACGACAAGACCACATCAACTTCACTTGAGTTTGATGGCTGTCAAGTGCGTCTTCGTGTCACAAGACCGACGCGGATGTAACGTGAAGGATCCAATAGTGGCCTTGACGGATGTCATGCATGGGCTCTCCAAGTGGCTTCCGGCAATGGCAGTATGGTCCAATGTTCGTTCCAAATGGCGTGGTTTGGTCTCCTCCACCCAGGGCTGGTCAATGGTAGAACAGCAAAGAAAATACAATAAACTCTCAAGCGCAGGCTCGAGTACATGATGCAGTGCGAATGCAAGTGCAAGTTGAGTCAAATGGAAACGTGGAGGAAAAAGTACCTGGCGGCCAAATGTTCGTCGCTGGCGCGATATTTCATCCTGGAAGATAGTTCCTGTGAGTCCAGGCTGCAGGTAGAGCCTCTCAAGATGGGTCGTTCCAATAGATGTTGGATGGGCCAACAGATGTGCAAGCAGATGGGGTGTGGTTGGTGTAGCAGCTTTAAGAAAAATCGACGGTATCCCTGGGACGATGGGTATAACGTTGGGCAGAAAGACAGCAGAAGGGTTGCAGGAGGAAGATAGGAGGGGAGAGGCGGGCGGTCCACTTGATATGGAAACGCTGAGCGGCCGGGAGGGACGTGCAGCCGGCTGAACCCCCGCCGAGCAAAGGCGGACTTTGGCTGACGTGACTCGTGTGATGGAAAGGAGGTAGCTGCAGCGGGCAGCGATAGCGTTGTGACGAGCAGGGGGCCGACGATCGCGGATTCGCTGCTGCGACGGCGGGCTTCGTCTCATCCTCGGCCCTCGTTCTGCCACGTCAAGCGCTGCATGCGAGTCGTGCAGGCGCATGCAATGACGGAACACTGCGCGACCACTCTGAGGTGCTTCTCGAAGGCCGCACAACAAGCAGGTTTTGCAGGCCGCAGGGAGAAGCAGCGTAGGTGAGTGAATGAGCCAACACGTGATGTCGAGTCCATGTGCAGCGCTGTCGAGTTTGAGCCTGGCCTAGCGGGCGGTTGGCGATATGAGCCAGGAAGCCTGTCAATACGACGTCTTCTATCCACAGCACTGACCAGCGCCATCATTTCTCAGAAACCGTCAACCTGGCATTTGTGACGGGCCCCAGCAAGCGCAGAGATCTTGCCTGCGGATTTCCGAGAAAAGGTCGTCGAGCCCAGCCTCTCTGGTTGTTCTGAGCATTGATCTTCCTGGCCGCGAACAGACCAGTAACATCGACTTGGCGTAATCTGGCGCGTGAGAAGACACGAGATCAACTTCTCCGACAACTCGACTCACCTCATTCGTGGCTGGCAACACCATCGAGGCGACTATCGAGTCATTGGGCTCGACGGGGGGCTCATGTCTGCACCGCAAGAGTTCTCGACGCCGCTGAGATGCGGCATGCTGCGATCACGACCCTTCACGGCAGTCCACGAAGCCTTCTCAGGAAGTTGGAGCGTTTGCGAGAGATGTTGATCGTATGTCCCTGCAGAACGAAGGCGCAATGCGTGAGCTCATGCCCCACCAGGGCGGGAAGAAGTCGCGACCTCGACCTCGATCCTCACTGACCGCCAGCCCTCCGCATGATCGTGAGAGTTCGAGATTCTGAAACGAACTTCTTCGTTTCATGTCGAGTCAGTTGGTCTTGTAACGAGGCGCAGCACCACAGCACGATCATAGAACTGAAGTTCGACACGTCGAGACGGTCTGTCTCTCATTCGGTTACAACCTCGCGTTTGCACGCGCGAGAAGGATCCTCATACGGCCCTTTGCCACAGCTGACGGTCTGCGCAGGCGGCGGTCGTCGACTGCCCTGGTCTTGCGAAAGAACGACGGAGTGTTTGTTGTCCCATCATGTCGCTCATCTGCACTCACCCTACTTTGACACGGTGCACCATTCAGCACGCTCTTGCTTGGACATGCTATCAATGTCGATGCCTATTACGCTGGGGACGTGAGCAGTAAGAGAGAGTCTGCTTTTTGCCTTGAACAACTTGGTCGAGCACTCCTTCTTGCAAAAGCAACATTTGACTTCAGCAATTCAGCGACTTCATACCGCCCAGCAATGACCGAGAAGTCAGACGTTGACCCATAACTCTTAACACCGAGTACCATCAACATCCATGTGCATTCTCCAGCCTACTGCCATCGCAAGGATATTAACACCGAACATCGAACTACTGCCCACGAGCATGATATCTGAATCTGCGGCCGCTAGCCGCAACAAAGCAAATCATGCTCTACGAAACGTCTCTACCGCCGAGCATTCCTGGATATCTGCTGGATAGTCGTTCGCGCCGATCAGGCTTGTATGGCTGCTCTGGCTGTAACGACGTACAACATCTTGATCGTCAGCCACACTGTTGGACGATAGACGCCAGCAGCGAGTATGCACCACCAAGGGTCCAAGCCATTGATGTGCTTGCACTACTCAGCTAAAGCCAGCAGGACATGGTTTGAAAACGTCATTCTTCATAAGTGCAGGGCATAAGTGCAATTTATGCCTGTCTCGCTCCATCGGCCAGCAACTCGCGCTCCGCAACAGCGCCAGCGCCAGCTGAGATCGGATCACATGTTCACGGCAAACAAGCGCGGAAGATCCCAACGAACCGTACCCGGACGCCAAGTTCGCAGCCGACAGTCTATTTTGTGGCTTCATTCTCGTCCACCCCGGCTTTCGTGCAACGGAATTCGGCCATTGCTCGGCTACTTTGCCAAGACCTTGAAGAGAATGTTTCTTTCATGCTCTTCCGCAGATATCAAGCGGCTCATCGCGGTATCTATGCGGCTGACTGTTCAGTAAAACGGAGTCAGTCCATTGCCATCTATTGCGTATCGTATAAGAAGATAGCAAGGGAGGTAGGTGCTGTTTAGCTTTCCCTTTGATCCACTACAGCACTACTTTACAACCATCACCCAAAGGTCTGAAAGAGCTGATAAACAAGTACGACATGGCAGAATCCTCGGAATCAAGCAGTCGATTGTCAATAGAGGACGAGAAGGATCGAACGAGAGCAACCCGCGTCCACAGCAACAATGGCGAATACGACGACATTGTCAACTTGCCCTACAGAACCCTCACGGCGGAAGCCAATATGGGCGAGTACACCACAGAACAGCCAAGCGGCTTGCAACCTGTTGTGACGAACAAGACCGGCAAAAGTGAGCGATACGAACTCGTGACGTTCACACCTGGCGACAAGGAGAACCCAAAGAACTGGAGCAAAGCGTACAAATGGTACTGCACACTGATCGTGGCCTTGACGTGCTTCGCCGTGGCGTTCGATAGTGCAGTCATTACCGCTGGTATCGAGGGACCGATGAAGACTTTTGGCGTGAGCGAGGAGGTGTCGCTGTTGACGGTCACTCTGTTCGTTGTGGGTTTCGGTGTCGGGCCCATGGCATTCGCACCGTTGAGCGAAATCATTGGACGCCGGAAGATCTATGCAAGCACGCTGCTGATTGCGGTCATCTTCATCATTCCTTGTGCTGGTGAGCATCCCCACGATAACCCCTCTAGGCAGGTTGCTGACGATATATTCAGTGGCGAAAAACATCGGCACGCTACTTGTATGCCGTGCCATCGACGGTATTGCCTTTTCAGCACCAATGACACTCGTAGGCGGCACTCTTGCCGACCTCTGGAAGAACGAAGAGCGAGGAGTACCTATGGCATTCTTCTCGTAAGTAGGCGTCTCTTCTCATGGCGGCTTGTACTCAGCCTATCACCAAACATCGCTGACCAAATGCAGTGCTGCGCCATTCATCGGCCCTGCTATTGGTCCACTGATAGGCGGGTTTACATATGACAACTTGAACTGGCGATGGCTCTACTGGTTGCAACTGATCCTCTCGGGGGTTTGCTGGTTCCTCATCACGTTCACCGTCCCGGAGACCTATGCGCCGACCATTCTGGCCAGTCGCGCGAAGAAGATGCGAAAGCAACAGAACGATGACAAGTTCGTCACAGAGCAAGATCTTGATCTGCGTCCGCTGAGTGAGCGATTGAGGGTCTTTCTCATTAGACCTTTCCAGCTTCTATTGTATGTGTCTCCCCTCTCATATCTCGCACTTTCGCTGACGACTGCTTCTTAGCATGGAGCCCATCGTCTTCTTCATCTCCCTCTATATGTCGGTTCTCTACGGCCTCCTGTACATGTTCTTCGTCGCCTACCCAATCATCTACCAAAAAGGAAAGGGCTACTCAGCCTCAATCACCGGCTTGATGTTCATCCCCATCGCCATTGGAGTCATCATGTCCGCCGCCTGCTCTCCCTGGGTCAACAAACACTACCTGACCATCGTCCACAAGTACAATGGAAAACCACCGGCCGAAGCTCGACTCATCCCAATGATGTTCTCCTGCTGGCTGATCCCCGCCGGACTCTTCAGCTTCGCCTGGTCCTCTTACCCTCGACTTTCCTGGGCAGGGCCGTGCATCTCCGGATGGGCTGTCGGCTTTGGCTTCATCTTCCTATACAACAGTGCGAACAACTACCTCGTGGACAGCTATCAACACCAGGCGGCGAGTGCGCTGGCGGCCAAGACGTTCATTCGTTCGCTCTGGGGCGCCTCTGTGGTGCTCTTCACCAATCAGATGTACGATCGGCTTGGGTATGAATGGGCAGGGTGCCTGTTGGCGTTCATTGGACTGGCGTGCTGCGCGATCCCGTACGTCTTCTACTACAAGGGAGCGGCAATCCGCAAGCATTCGCATTTTGCTTATGCTGGTGATGAGGAGGATAATCGTAAGGGGCCACAGTAAAGAACACATGCATGCCGCGGTTTGTTGAGATGTGGGAGGAGGTAATGAGACCGTGGTCGATATGATACCAGTTTGCTTTAGCGTGGTGAATGGTGTTGAATGCATGGTCTGGGATGGACTTTATGATACTTAATCTTTGATGAGCAAGCAGCCCAGTCAGACGTCGAACATGCCTGCGAACGTTATATTCGATTGCGTTCGTTCCTCGCACCTGGCTCAAAGCTTGTACGCTGTTGTACCGCCGGTGGCCCCGATGATGATCAGGTCAGACTTTTCTTCTGCATCTACGTTATCTGCAGGAACAGGCGTGAGGTCCGGCTAGTCACGGTTTCAGACGTAGCCTCTGTGGCGTTGGATGATGGACCAATTGCAGGAACCAGCGGCGCCAGAGAGTTTGGGACATTTTTGGCAGCTTGGATATTGGTGGTGCCCAAAGCTCCTCGTCAGTCGTCAAAGCGCTGGACGTACGTGCGTGATGGAATGGGTGGGCGTGTGCCTGTGTGAGTCTGGGTGCAGAGACACCTGCCTTGTGGCCGTCACATGCCAAATGCCTAGTGCCACCTGCGCGACCTCGTCCAGCTCCAGCTCTGCCCGCAGTCGTTGAGGCGGTTGAATAAGAAGTAGCAACAAGTACGTACCGTACACATGTTGCCGACTCAAACCCCTCCGAGCTTCCAGCTGGGCGGCGGACACCGCGGGACTGCTGCTGTCCTCTCCACCAATACCAACGGCGCAAACGCAACCCACGACGTCGAACCCAGCAGGACGAGATACTCGCTGTATCCCACCACCAACTCCACCCGCACGCCCTCGCAACCCAAAAAGGCCAAGTCCGATGCGAGGCTCAGCCGGTTTCGAGAAGACATGCAGAGCTCCGCAACTACTGCAACAGCCACCACTACCACTACCACCACCACCACTACGCCGCAACCGAGTGACAGCTTAAGCAACTCCAGCTACTCGCCCCCCTCGTCGTCACACGTCAATCCAGCAGCTATTCCCGTGCGGACAAGCTCGAGCAACGCCGTCGTCAACGGGGACCATACAGTCAGTCCCAAGCAGAGATCGCCGAAGAAGCATAGGAGCTTGGGGTCGGTGCCTGAAGAGCGAAGACGGCTGCCTGAGGTGGATGAGCGGGAGTGGATGGCACAGAGCAGAACATCGCGGATAACATCAAGCCCTGCGCCGACCAGGTTCTCGCAAGCAGAGTCATTGTCGCCTTTAGCCATGATCGGTTCGGATCTCATCAATGGCACGGCTACGAGTTGGACGACGGAGAAGGAGAATATCTTGAAGGGTCCGTATGACTATCTGGAATCACATCCTGGAAAGGACATTCGATCGCAGATGATCACTGCTTTCAACAACTGGCTTCAAGTACCCAGTGGGTCGTTGCAGGTCATCACGCGAGTGGTCTCGATGCTTCATACAGCTTCACTGCTGATCGATGATGTTGAGGACAACTCTCAATTAAGACGAGGCATTCCTGTTGCGCATAGCATCTTCGGCACGGCGCAAACGATCAACAGCGCGAACTACGTGTACTTCCTGGCGTTACAAGAACTTCTCACTCTCAATAATCCTGAAGTGATTCGGATCTATAACGAAGAGCTTCTCAACCTCCATCGCGGGCAAGGCATGGACCTCTTCTGGCGAGACACTCTTACCTGCCCAACAGAAGACGACTACCTCGAAATGGTCGGCAACAAGACCGGCGGCTTGTTTCGCCTTGCCATCAAGCTCATGTGCGCCGAATCTCCCTCTCACAACTTCCCACCCGAATCCTCAAATCATCACGAACCCCACTATAAAACAGATTACGTCCCACTCGTCAACACCATCGGCCTTCTCTTTCAAATCCTCGACGACTACCGCAATCTTTCCGACACCACATACACGCACAACAAAGGCCTCTGCGAAGACCTTACAGAAGGCAAATTCTCGTTCCCCATCATTCACGCCATACGCTCGGACCCTTCGAATCTCGTCTTGATCAACATCTTGAAGCAGAAGACGACGGACGATGAAGTCAAGAAATATGCCGTAGGGTACATGGAGCGATGCGGGAGCTTCAGCTATACGCGGCGCATACTGAGGGGATTGACCAAGAAAGCGTTGGTGTTGGTCGACGAGGTCGATGCGGGCAAGGGTCTCGGGGAAGGGATCAAGGGCATCCTGGAAAGGTTGCGGGTGGACAAGCATTCAAGAGCGAGTGCCAGTGCATGATCTTCGGATCGTCAGGAAGCAAGAGGGAAGAGAGTTGGTTAACTTGGTTTTGTGTTTCTGATCGTCTTTGCGGAAAGCGCTGTTGCTGCGGATGATACCACATCTGGGTTTTCTTGTTCTGGCCATTTATTATTGCGTTCCTGCGTCGGCGCTCTGAAAGAACGAATATGAGAGAGAGAGAGAGAGAAAGCAGAAAGGTCTTGTCAAGACTAGGAGGCGATGTTGAAGGTATATGATTATGTGAGATATGCGCAAATATTCAGCATGCAAAGCTCGCGCGTTCGACCTCAAGTGGATGTATTGCAAATGTGCTGACCGTCGTGCGGGCGGACAGGAACGGGAGATCTCAAACGACGATCTCACACAGTCGCGTGTTCGTTGTCAGCTCGGCTGAAGGTGACCTCGTTCATGGACGTCGTTTACAAGGATGTATATGTATGATCGCCATACTGACAGATCATAGGCGACGGTACCACGGCTTGTTTTATGCTCTATTGATCCATGTGATTGGTCTTAGGAGCTGTACCATGGCTTTTATCTATAGGGCTGAAGTCCTCGAGGCGTTCAAAGCTTCTTCCCACGAAATCACTCCTCCAGCTACCTCCTACGCTACCATGGCTGAACGATCTGCTCCAGCGACCCGCCGTTTCGTCGGTTCTGTCACAGCTATACGCGGACTGCGCTGCCAGCGAGGTGTTGAGTATGGAACGCGAGGAGGCCAGTTACCTGCTGTCCCCTCCCTGAGGCGCAACCATCTCGTGCCAATGCTAAATAGAACCTCACCGCGAGACCGGTAGCACAACCTGTTAGCTCTAGCTATGCTGGCTTCAGGAAATACAGCCTTACTATCGTATTATCTTACTGGCTCATTCATCATACAGTGCATGAACCCTGAGCATCACTGCTGATCCCATTCCCACAGGCACTAGCCAACATTAGTGTGCAGTCAGCCTTCGATTCGAATTCATATTGCCATATCGTCCCCTTCAAGAACTCAAGTCGCCTCTCCACCATCCATACCTTCCACATTCGCCATGGAATCTATCCTGTCCCCGACCACAATCCTGGTCATCCTGGCCTTGACGATTGGTCTCTACATGCTCTTCCGAGCCACCCTCCCCAAGCCGCTTCCCGGCATTCCCTACGTCCCAGGCTCCGAAAAGTCGCCTCTAGGCAACCTACCTCTAGCCCTCGCCCACGTCAAGAATGCTGGCCGCTTCAGCAGCTACTTCTACAAACCCGCCGAGGACCTTCAAGTCCCGCTCCTCCAGCTCTTCATGCAACCCTTTGGCCGACCTTGGCTCATACTCTGCGACGGCCGAGAGGCGCAAGACCTCATGACCCGTCGCGCGCATGAGTTCGAGTACGCGGACTTTGCGATCGATCTGCATCGCGCAGCGTGGCCAGGAACATTGCCTGCGTTGAAGACGAATGATCGCTGGCGGGCGAACCGGAGAATGTTGGGAGAGACGGCGACGTCGAAGTTTGTGAATAGTGTGGGGTTGAGTGCTATGTATGAGGGAGCGAGCGAGCTTGTGGGATTGTTGAGGTTAAAGGCGAGGTTGTCGAAGGGCGAGGTGTTTGATATTCGGGAAGACTTGAAGAATGCCAGCGCGGACATGTGAGTATTGAGAGGCCTGTGTTGGGACGCTTGTGGTTGCTGACTTTTTTTGACAGAATCTGGACATTCTCGTACAACGGCAAGCTCGGTGCCGTTGCCTCGCAGATCAAAGCGTTGACAGACAGCAACAAACTCCTCGACAACCACGTGCTCGCTTCCAGGCTCCCAGAAGTCCTCAAAGCCATCATCGACATATCAGCCACGTCTCAGATCCCGCTAGAATCTCCCTTTGGCATCACGCACCAACTGCTCGTGCTCAGACTCAGCCCCAAACTACGTCAAGCCACGGCTATTCATGATTCGCGACTGGCATACGAGGTTCAACAGGCTGCGAAGCGGCTAGCGGAGAAGAAGTTACACCCGGAAGAAAGCGCCATGGCCTCGATGTTGAACAGGCTTCAAGCGACTTATAGAGATGAGATTCCAGCTTCTGAGTTGAAGGCTGTGCAGAATGAGCTGGCGTTGATGATGCATGCTGGACAGAAGACCGTTGCAGATACAACTGCGTGGGCGTTCAAGTATCTCACCGTGCATCAAGTGAGTTCCAGTCTCCACCTGTCTCCGTCGATTGCTGATATAGTGTCAGGATGTCCAAGCTCAAGTACGCACCGAGCTGAAAGCCGTCTTTGGCGAGGTCGCCACCATCCCCAAGGAAGGGCTCGTTTCAGCCAATCTTCCACATGTCGATGCACTAGCCCACGAAGTGCTTCGTCATATGCCCATCATTCCTTGTCACATTCGTACCAGCCTGGTGGATACACAGCTTCTCGGACACTTCATACCCAAGGGCACCAACGTCTTTATGCCGCCGGTAGGACCAAGCTTCACATCTCCAGCGCTGCCCATCGACGAAAGCAAACGCACGGGCAACACCGCCTCACGAATGTGGAATCACCGCCACGCCGATCTCGAAGTCTTCCGTCCCGATCGATGGCTCGAGAAGCGAGAAGACGGATCCGTCAAGTTTGACAATCGAGCGGCGCCGATGCTCACGTTTGCAGATGGGCCGAGGGCATGTTTTGGCACCAAGTTTGCAATGCTGGAGTTTCGTGTCCTGCTTTGTGTTTTGCTTTGGCACTTTGAAGTTGAGGAACTGCCGGATGGAATGGTGGATTTTGAGTCGAACGATTTCCTGACGATTGAGCCTAAGAATACGTTGGTCAAGTTGAAGGTGATAGAGCGCGGTTAGCCATCAGGTTTTCCGACTTGCTGCTACTGTGTGGGTAGGAAAGCGGGCTCGCTGTGTTAAGGTAATAAATATCATGGGAGATAATTGCTTCATAGAATAGTTATGTTCTTGCGAAGAGTGCCGGACCGTCCAAAGTGAAATGAGAAAATTATGTTTAGTAGCTTCTTCATGTGACAGTGGCCCTTGTGACGGAAGGTGGGGTGAGATGAATGTGGGGGTTCAGCCCGCGCAAAAAACTGCCAGGGTTCAACCTAGCCACGAAATCTTTGCAACGAATGCTACACCTCTTTCACTCGAGACAAACCTGTTTGTTGACTCGCGTGACAAGGACCTGGTCTCGTCACCTTCATCTCCGACGCTCGTTTCCCTCCAACAACCTCACCACGAACACGACTCCTCACAAACGACATCGACATCGACATCGAAGCTCGAACAACGCAATGGCAGAGATCACCCACCCCACGATCCAGGATGGATGGTTCCGCGAGATCAGCGACATGTGGCCTGGCCAGGCTATGACGCTCAAGGTCAACCAGGTCGTTCACCATGAGAAGAGCAAGTATCAGGATGTGCTCATCTTCGAGAGCTCGGACTATGGAATGGTGCTGGTGCTGGATAATGTCATCCAATGCACGGAGCGCGATGAGTTCTCGTACCAAGAGGTGAGTTTGCGACATTGGACATTACAAATGGCATGGCATGCGCGCGGGACAGCGGCTGATGAGAGGATGTATCACCGCAGATGATCACCCACCTGGGCATGTTCTCGCACCCCAACCCTAAGAAAGTCCTCGTTATCGGCGGCGGCGACGGCGGCGTCCTGCGCGAAGTTGTCAAGCACGAGAGCGTGGAAGAGGCGATTCTCTGCGACATCGACGAGGCCGTCATCCGCCTCAGCAAGAAGTACCTCCCAGGCATGAGCGTCGGCTTCCAACACCCCAACGTCAAGGTCCATGTCGGCGACGGCTTCAAGTTCCTCGAGGACTACAAGGACACCTTTGATGTCATCATCACCGACAGCTCTGATCCAGAAGGTCCGGCCGAGAGTCTCTTCCAGAAGCCGTACTTTGAGCTCCTCCATGGCGCCCTGCGTGAGGGCGGTATCATCACCACCCAAGGTTGTAAGCCCTGTCCCTGATCCATCTAGGGTGGTACACATCCGATGGATTGAGTGCTACGTTTTACTGACATGCAATCTTTCACAGCCGAGAACCCCTGGTTGCACATGGATATGATCGCGAACCTCAAGAAGCAAGTCAAGACCGTCTTCCCCGTTGCCGAGTTCGGCTGGACCACGATCCCAACCTACCCCAGCGGTCAGATCGGTTTCCTGGTGTGCAGCAAGGATGACAGCCGCGATGTCAAGAAGCCGTTGAGGACGCTGAGCGATGCGGAGGAGGACAAGCTGTTCAAGTACTACAGTGCCAAGGTGCACGAGGCCGCGTTTGTGCTTCCCAAGTTTGCTGAGAAGGCTCTTCGGTGATGCAGTGTAGAGGCGGACGATAGTCGTGTAGGCGAACGTTGGGGTTTGGAGGACAGTGGAGTCAGGGAGGGAGGTTCAGTCACATAATGGCTTAGCCTGCTTCGAGATACCAAAGGAAGGCAGGCGTTGCGGACAGCTAAGACTTGTTGCATCCGTGGGATAGAGTAACTGTGAACGAAGTCATGATTCAGAATAATCGTGTGCATTTTAAGAACAAACGCAGTGAAAAGGTCGTGAAGCGCAAAGTCGAACACTATACAGAGTTGTTGCTTGCTGACACTAGTACATGGAGAAACGTGCTATGAAAACTCCCGGCAGAGGGAACGCTCCAAAAGTCTTCCCAATTGCGCCCAAAACTCAAGCAAGGGTATGCAAAAAGAGGTCTGCGTTGCGAGGAACCATCGGCAGTAGTGCTATGCAATTCATTCCGTCTCTTGCATTTCCTCCCTTCGTGCGTTCTGTCGTGTCGAGAGTATTAGGTGGTTTCGAGTCGCGCTGTAGAGTCACATATGTCGTATTGGGTGTTTGGTGTAGTGGGTATCGTAATCAAGAAAATCGCTGCAGGGCGACGCGAGGCGACTAGTACTTCAGAATGATGTACAGGGCGTGGATGATGCCGGGAATGTAACCGAGGATGGTCAGGAGGATCTGGAGATGGGTGTTAGATGCGTGGTAGCGTTGACGTATGGAGGGTTCGTGCTTACGTTGATGAGGAAATCAGCTCCGCAGCCACGCTCAAGGAAGACACCGAGCGGTGGGATAAAGATGGCGAGGATGATTTTGCAGAAGTCACTGTAGTGGTTGTCAGTCACTGATGCCAGAGACTTCGCTGGTGTTGTTCCCGAGGATGAGCGAAGCTGCGCGCATGCTCGATAGGGAGAGGGTGCAAACTCACGATCCGGTGAAAGGCATTGCGGCGGTGTTGTCCTGAGAAGGAGTAGTCGAGATGCGATAGAGCGGCGGGTTCTTGTTGCGATGGGGAAGTGGTTGCGCTGCAGATATGTTTGGTCAGAAAGTCGGAGGATGGGGCCAGGTTAGGAACGAGGTTTGCTGGCGATGGAACAACGTTATATGAGGCGGGTACAATGTGACGTCGCTTCCTTCTGGAGGGCTGGCAGGCTAGTGCATTCCAGGTTAAGGTACCTTAGCTTGACGGACAGCCACACATGACGTTGTCGCGTCAATGCTCGCGGAAGCATAATGCGCATAATACTCTTGTTTGCTGCGCTGCCCACCTCAGGCGAGGACTTCGTTGCTGGCTGCACGACGAACGCGTATGCGTATCCCGTTCTCCCGCTGTCAACGCCCCCCCATGACGAGCGTTGGATGGCTTGGATGTCGACGTCTCGTGCTCGCCAACGTCCATCCGAAACATCATCACACGACGCTCGGGCGGGCGTCTGGGCCATGGCTGGGACTCGCCGGAAACCTGCTGGTCCCGCCAAACAGTGGCGCTGGGCAGGGAAGCTGAGGTGACATGACCAAGGCAAGCGCAAAGCTGCTGCGCTCGTCCTATGATGCACGTCCATGTAATCGCCTGCTGCTTCCGCCCGTCTGCTTGTTCATTCGTGGCTGAACGAGATTGACAAGCCTCACCAGCCTCCCCTTGACCAACCCAACCTTGTGTGGCGCAGCTCGCGTTCCTTCTCACTATACGCTACGCTGTCCAAACGGACTGCGACGCTCAAGCTCCTGTAAGGTAAGATACATGTCCACCACCACTTCGAGGCTGTGGCACATCAACACTTCCTTCTCCTTCCGAACCCGCATGCGCGTTGCACCTGGCGCTCCTTTTTGCGGAGGCCGACGGGTGACATAAGACCCTGACTATCTCCTCTTGTCATCTATGCCCTTCGTCCCCCAATCATGCAGTCGCCTTCTGTTGACCCGCTCTGCTCACACCAATTCTATCGCCACACATTTGCTGGCATCGAACGCCGCTCCGTGCATGATGCCATGAACATATGCCTCGCCGATAAGCCTCCACCTGTGGCCTTCCTGCCTCAACACGTACGGACGTGCACCGCCATCCAGTATCGCCACAGCATCCCCGATTTTGGATGAGATGGACTTGGGAGTCACGTATGTGGGCGCGGGAAACATTCCGAGAAGCCCACAAGCTGTGCGGCCCAGGGTCAGTGTCGGCTGATGGACCACCGTTGGAGGTGACGGTAGATCCAGAACCATGTCGCCCATCCAGGCGCGGTACACTAACATCGTTCCGACCGACGCTGCGTACGGTCCCATCAGAACGCATAGCAAGGGCCAGGGCAGGCGCTGCGCGAAATGCTTTCGCCACGTGCGACCCGCAGCACGGCCGGCTTCGATAAAGCGCAGCCATTTGTCGAATTGGCGTGCCGTCTCTAGATCTGCGAAGGGTGCCGCGCGGTTGCTTGTGTTCCAGAGCGCTTCTTGGACCGTTTCGTTTGTCGCGTACCTGTCTCGCAGGGCGCCACGTTCGCCATTGACTCTGCACGCAACTGCGATCCAGCTTTCGACACAGTTCAGCGCCTCACCTACCAGGTCGAAAGCTCGTTTGTGGGGCAACACTCGTCCTCTGGGGAGAAATCGCTCCGCGATCTCCTGAGGATGTGGCATATCTCCAGACAGCTCGGCGATGGTTGTGATGAACTGTGCTGAAACACGCAGACTGCCGTCTGGTCCAACGACCACATCGCCACATCGCCTGTCACGACTTGCTCGGTATGGCTCGTCTGCAGCGTACGCTTCGATGTCGTGCCATGTATCCTGCTCCTTATCAGCCCAGTCAGGAACCCAAGAGTTCGGTCCATTCGAATTCGGTATCTCGGGAGGCAAACAATCTTGCAGCACGTTCAAGCTCTGCGTCGTCCGCATGATGTGCACAGTCAAGTCGCGGAAGACCTCGTTGACAGGCTTGTCATAGTCTACAGCTATGGCATCTGGATGCTCAAGGAGGCCCAAGATGCCGTAGATCTTGTCCACCCCTCGAGTCGATTCCCAATTGCGAAACGTCCGCAACGCCTCCAGTATCGACAATCTACCACCAGCTTGGATTTTACGACGCGTCACGTCGAGTGCTTTCGGAAAGAACGACGGATGAAAGTATCGGGAGCCGGACGGTGCTTCGGGGTCAAAGAGCAAGCGAAGCCCTTTCAGCTTCGAGCAATACCGAATAATGTGCTGCCATTCGATGCTATCTTCGCCACACCGGACCGTGACAGTAGGAGCAAAGGCGACTTCTTGCACGACCCAGACCCGCCGCCACCAGGGCCTACGCACAACTTCATTGACAACGTTCCTGTAACGCTCTTTGGGTCGTTCCTTCTGCATGAGCTTGAAGGCCTCTCGAGTCGATTTGTCACTGGGCCCGAGCCAAACAACAGTCCGCATCGACGTGGCGTAGATCCTCCTGATCTGGAGGACCTGAACGTTCTTCTCGGCATTGTTGGATTGATTGATGCAGATAGCGTCGACCCATAATACGCGCGGCTTATTCGGATATCTCAGAGCACGGAGGGCGGCGGCGAGGTTGAGCGTCAAGGCGAGCTTTTCACCGTTGATCAGGGCGTCTTCGGCGTGGTCACTTGGTCCCCAACAGTAGGATAGAGTTTCAAAAGCTGGATGATCGTGGAGCTGGGCGACGTGAAGACTGGCGATGATGAGGCTGCTTTTGTCCGGGGAGCCTTGAAGGGAGAGGAGACGGATGGAAGTTTGGTCGCTGGGAAGGCTGAGGGGTGCGTATAGAGAGGATATCTCAGTCATCGACATGTGAATGAGAGAAGTATGGTACGATCGTGCACTAATGGAGTTGCACATGTCAAGGAGGACGCAAAGATGGATTTGACTGTCTTTTAATATGCCTGTGATCACAGCCGCACTGCATGGACCTCTCTGCATGTGTCTCGCGCGTTGTATGAAACACAAAGGCCAACGACCGAGGAGCCTGATGGCTTGAGCGCAATCCGTCTCAGCCGCATTGTTTCATCCTACGACATGCAATACTGCCTGAGGTTGAGCACAGGTTGACCAACCTCCAGCCACCCTTTATTTCTTCGCTGTTGAGAGTGAGCAGAGGGTCGCTTGAGCGGCGCAATACACCTCCTCTTCTTTGAACATTGTGCTCTTACGAACAGCAAAGTCAATGATAATGAGTCAAATTGTTCTCCTGGCATGTCTTACTGCAATCAGCTCTTTGGCCGTTCCAATATCTCATAATTCTATTTCTATAGTGATCTATACGGGGTATCTCTGCGCACGTTTCCTTCCCGATCATCGTACAATACCATACAAGAAACATTTTGACGCCTTTCCGGGCGACACGGTCTCAAAACACCACAAGACAAGCACAACCCCAAACAAGGAGGGGGCAAATGCCCTGTCTCCCCCCTTTCCCACGTACTGGTTGAAACCAACGCAATCGCTTTTTGCTCACTCAGAAACTGAACAATCCAGAACGCCGTTTGCCAAAGGGATACACAACGATGGCGGAGAGGAACAATCCGACGGTGATTCCAATGGCCCTGTGAAGAAAAGACATACAGTCAGCATCCATGAATCTCCAACAAAGAGCCGAGGAGGCAAGGAACGATGAGACAAGACGACTTACACCTGAATGACCGAATACCCCACGGTGAAAGCCACACTATTAAGACTTTCCGCCGCATTCGTCAACGTCGTGCTGTTGACCACTGTAGTCCCGTTTGTGGCATTGCCGGTGATCTGATCCGCCGACGCAATGCCTGCCACCAGACTTCCATTGACCGCCAGACCCGAAGGCACCTGCACGAAGATGGCAGGCAGCATGGCGGCCGCCGCGAGCCCGTAGCCGACTCTGCGCGCGGCCGGCTGGAACGCCGATATAACGGACTGCGCGTCGTCGTTGGCACTCCCTTCTTCGAGGACTTTAGCGGACTTCTTCCGACTTTGGTGGCGGAAGACTCGCTTGCGGAGGGCTTTCCAGCGGGGACGCAGCCGGTCCTCCCAGAGATCCCACATGCGGTTTTCGAGTTTGCCGCCGACGCGCGAGTACAGATTAGCCAAGACGCCGATGACGAGGGCGCCGAGGGTGTTGGAGATCTGCGTGTTGCCGGCGAAGCGAATGGCAGAGAAGTAGTTGACGACGTACCCGGCAAAGGCGATGAACATCATGACGGGAGCTTGTTTCCACTTGGCCTGGTTGATGATGATGAGACACATGGTGAAGCCCGGGACGAAGAAGAAGAACCAGTACTTGGGGATCGTGTCGGAGCATTCCGTGGCGGACGTGGCGTTGCTGTCGATGAGGCCGTAGATGGCGGTGCCGACGGTGATGCCGAAGCCGAGGAAGAGGGAGTATATAATCGCGTAGACCATGCGGACGGAGCCCGCGACGATTTGGCGGGATTGGAGTTCGAGGGAGGCGCAGAGGACTGTGTAGCCTGGGAGGATGAGGGCGATGGAGGATTGAGCGAGGGCGGAGAAGCAGAAGAGTTCGCCGCCTCTTATGCTGCCAAAGGCGCGGGCGAGGAATGAGGTGATGACTGAGGCGGCGATTTCGAAAACGTTGGCGTAGAGGTCGGAGGCTGGGGCGACCCAGAGCTGGAGCCAGCCCAAGATGCAGCCCAGGAAGAAGGCGATGGGGAGGTCGATGAGTCTGGCGCCGAAGGCGAAGGGGCCGACGCAGACGGCAGCCAGGCCGTAGACGGGCAGTCGGAAGAGTCGATTATGCTTGGGTTTCCGTGCCGTCACTTCCTTCAAGCGATTGATGCCCTCTTCCGCCCCTAGTCGATCATGTACCACCTCTTTATAGATCTCGTGCACATCTCTCAGCTTTCCCAGATCCAACCCCTGTGCGACTTTGACCAGCTTGACCTCACTCGTATGCGTCGTCCGATCTTCAAACGACACCACCATGGCGCCAGGAATGTACAAGAACTGAGCCTCCGTCTCCAGAACCCTCGCACTCATCATCATGTACTCTTCCAATCGGTGCGTGGGAGCACCGTACTGCATCAAAGCCTTGCAGAGACGCAGCAGGTACTTCTGCCGCGTGATCGTTTCGGCAATGTGCGCGGTGATCTTGTATTCTTCCTGCAATCGAGGTCGGCTCATACGGTTGAAAGCTGCCAGCGCTCCGCCACTACGAGACCGCTTACCCACGCCAGGCCGTCTGGCTTGTTCTTGCTGCTCTTTCAACCGTGCGCTGACTTGCTCGCCCAGACCTGAAACAGCGGGCGAGCCGAATGCAGAGGACGAACCGATCAAAGTGGCGAGCGATGAGGATGACTGGTTCTTGCTCTTATACGAGTACCAGTGGGACGTAGGGGTTGTGGCGCCAGAAGATGGTGGGGATTGTGCCGGGCTCGACATTGCACTATATGCACCGGTGCTACCGCTTCTAACATGGGCTTTGGGCATGCCAGGTCCACTGGGAGGGTGTTCTTCATGGTACAGCTTCAGCAACGATCCTAGAATACCACCTCGATACTCCTTCGGCTTTGGCTGGTAGTCTTCCATAAAGTACTGCTTCTGCTCTTCGGTAGGCGTCACAGCTCCAGATCTCGTGCCTGGAGTAATGTCGCCAGAGCCAGAGCCAGCCTTGGAAGTCAGAGCCTCGCGGGCGGAAGTATGCCTCCTGACCAGGTTGAATGCTTCGAGCTGAGATGCCTTCCGTTGACGTTGGAGAGGAGGCAGATGATCGTCCTCCTTGTCAGATGCCTCTGACTTGTCATCGTTGAAGTCCTTCAGCGGGATATCGTCCAGCCGCAGACTCGGAAATGTGTTCTTCCTCGTTGGCGAAGACCGCCGTGACGCAGGCGCCGAATAGCTCAACTCATCACGTTCAAGCTGCTTGCCTCGCTCGAACGCCAACCTCGCGCTGGCCTGCCGTTGTGCTCGAGATGCATCGTCGGGCCCTTCGATGGCCTCCTCCGGGGCCGATACTGATGCCCTGTTCGAACCACCCCTTCGCAGCGCCGGTCTAGGTCGCGGTACATCCAAGCTACGACTGAGCGAATCGCGCAGCTGTTCGGTCTGTTGTTGTGACAATTCCGGCAAATGAGACCTGCTCGCACTCGGTGGCAGCAGAAGATCGCCACTGCTCTGCCTCGTATGCGTGTGACTCGGCGGCGTGCTGTGTCCACTAACATCCGGTGAACCATAGTTCGGGCTCTCGCTGAACGGCGAATACGTCCCATCCGGATCAACAAAGCTGGTCCTTTGACTACTCGGTCCCTCTGATGCCGTGCCACCCATGAACCCCACCCGTTTCTTCCCTCTGGGCTTCTCTCCGTTCGCTGGTGTGCCTCCCTCAGCACTCGTCACAACGCCACTGGAACCTGGGCTGTGTTTGGGCGATTCCGACATGACACGCGGGTTCGCGAAGGGATTTTCATATTCCTCGACGGGCGTCGACATTGTGGCCGGTCTCTGTGTATAATCCGGGGTAGACAGATGGCGTAAGTAGGCCGGATTCGAACAATGGAAAGCGAGGTGGTGGGTATCAGAAGAACGTGGCCGGATCCGGGAGTCTGGGTTGCTTCGAGATTTTTGTTTGTACCGTATTTAGCCTCTGGGGAGAGGGCCACGCCGTGCCAGGCAAGGATTTCGAGAACAAAGAGAATGCGTTTGCGATCATTTATTAGTAGATAGTGAGCGTGGCTTCCTCCCCGGAATGTAGAATTCCAAGGGACGTCGGGCGGGAAGAGAGAAAAGTCGTAAGTGGGATTGACAATTCGTCAGCGTATATCGAATGTTCTTCAGCGTGTCTCGCGTGGCTGTCGTCCTTTTTGATATAAGCAGACCCGGTCCGGTAGGTGGTAGCGTTGGGTACAAAGGTACCTGGGGCGACTAATAGACCCCGGAACGCCAGAAGATGCTGGGAGGATTCACCAAGGCCGCGAAAAGCCCGTGAGATGTCTGCTGATTGAGTGGTGCTAGTTCGTAATCGGTCGGGAGCCAAGAGAGATAGGATGGCACGGCGGGAGTTGTGTAGTATAAGGGTGAATCGTAATAAAAGACGCAGTGAATGGCAGAGATGGAAATGCCGTGGTGGTTGAACGATGTGGTGCAAAGCAGCAGCAGTAGAACGAAACCACAACACCCACCTTTCAAGCTACAACTCGCCCTGGGGCAGACAGAGTTTCCCTTGGCGCATGACGCCGGTGGTGTGTGTCGAGTGGGCCTGCGGTCGGGCGAACTGGAGGACAGAGGGCCAGCAGCAGCGTTCCAGAGGCCATCGCATCGCAGCAGCATCGACCAGGCGTGCGCGTAGGGAGCAAGTCATCAGTCGCAGGCCCATCGCAATCGCTGCTATCTATCGCCGCGCCCCACCGCATGCCTGCACTGGGTAGTCCGACGGAAGGGCAGGAGGTAGTGTGAGTGGGAAGTCGGGAGGGTGGAGTCGCTTTGTGATGCGAGGAATGCATTCATCACTGCTTGATCCTCCGAGCAATCCGTGGAACGTGGCCGCGGTGGCTATCTTCTCAGTACGCGAAGAACATGTTACTCTTTGTTGCTGCGAGGTTCGTGATGAGATGAATGGTTCAAGCATTACTTGGTAACGACTGCCGAAGAACTGGCGCGGCTATTCCAGAGAGACTGGGCCAGGTCTGGTCCCAGGCACGACGACTGGACGATTGCTGATGCGGATGAGTGCGAGACTGCTGAGTGCGAAGCTGCTGGGCCGCCATGGCGATGCTCAAGCGCAATCCGATCCGAGATGCTGGACGCAGAATACAGTGGGCCGGCGGTCGTGTTCGAGCAGAGTCAGACAGCACCTCATCATCAGCATCACAGAACACGAGGGGCACGGGGCAGTGGTGTTTTGAGTTGCTCAACACACGCTCAAGCCTTTCCGCCACGCCACACCAACGCGCAACCACTCGGCATTGCCGTCTCCCGTCCAGCGTCACCACAGGTATCGTCCATGAGCACGTTTCGTGGCGCCTCAACGGCATCCTGCTATCCAAATAGACGGCTTCGAACTTCGGTATCCATTCTTCACATGCAAGAACACACAATCGATCCGGTAGAGAGGGGAAACTTTAATCGCCATGGTGCATCTGTCTGTAGCATGTGAAAATTGTCGATCCTGCTGTTTCGTCACAATCGTATCCATCTCGACTATGCAAGACCTGTGTCTCGTTTCTTTTTGTATCTCGACACCAAATGCCCAGGTCCACTCCCTCATCGGAAACATCAACACCACATGCCCTGTTGTACTCCCTCATCGAAAACATACACACGGGAAGACCAAGACCCACACTTAGCTACCGATGATATGAGACCCTTGCACGCCTATGCAACCAAGCAACGCCGACGCAAAACGATGCAGAAACATAGATCCACTCAGGGTCGTCGACGAGGCGGATGTCGCTCTCTCCGCAACCATTCTCCAGGTCTGCCCACCTCACAAAGGTGCAAGCGATTTTAGTACCGGCGCCATCAGCTCCACCGCTTCTCAGACCCGTTTCCTGCTTCTGAATTGCCGTAACCGCTGTCTTTAGTCGACGAGGGCAGGTCGTCGTTCTCCTCAAAATCGATGTCGAATTCGGGCTCCTTCCTTTGCGAGCCCTTCTCCATCTCCTCGTTTTCCACCATATCGGCGCCATCCCCATCGCCATGGCCAGCCGCGCCGCCAGCCCAGTCCTTCTGCTCCGCGGCGCGGGTGTTCCATCGTAGCGTCCTAGAAATACTGTCAAACCATTCGAGTGGTTGGCCCATGACGGTCGGGAAGGGGTACTGTGACGCCCGCACGACGACTTCGTCCCCACGACCCAGTTCGACCCGACCTTTGCCGTCAAACGATACAAACGCGCCTCCTCGTCCGGTCGATGGTATCGCAACTTTCAGTGCCATGTCATCGTTCAACAGCATTGGTCTAAATGACAGAGTATGTGGACAGATCGGGGTGAGCAAGATGGCAGGAATGTCGGGATGCACCAAGCTCCCACCCGCACTCAACGAATATGCCGTGCTTCCCGTGGGAGTGCTAAGAATAATGCCGTCGGCGCTGATACGCGTGAGTAAGCTGTCGTTGGCGTAAAGATCCAGACTCGAGATGTATGAACTTGGTCCGCGGTCGATCACCAGCTCGTTTAAGACTTCATGGGTTTCGCCTTCAATCTTGCTAGACTGACCTTCGCCCCCATATTGGCTGGTCGTTGTCGATACGCTTGCCGATGATGCTGATGATGCTGTGATTGACGAAGCCGCAGATCGATATACTGTGCAGGTAAATCGCATTCTCATGTTGACACGCATGCCTTGATCACCCATGACCCGATTGAGTTGTTCCTTGTACATGGAGAAGTCGAAGTTGGTGAGAAACCCAAGAGATCCAAGAGAAAAGGCCAGCACAGGAGGAACTATGCGCTGAAACAGCCACGAAGTATACAGCACCGTGCCATCGCCTCCAAGCGTGATTACCAGGTCGAAAAGCTCAGGTCGCTCCAGGCAAAGGGCCGGTGTCCAGAAATGCAGCATGTCCTTGAAAGTCTCGTCCTGCGCCAGTAGCGACTCGTACCCAAACCTCTTCGACCCTCGCAACTTCGAGTCGACCCAAACATGCACGCCCATATCTTTCCCATATCTCGGTGTTTCCAGCAAGAACTCTGCCAGCTCCCTGGTCAATGTGACCAAGTTGTTGTCCCGCGCCTTTGTGATGACCATCACATTGCGCACAGCACGTCTCAGCGGCCTCCTCTGCAACTGGCGCGAGACCTCCCTCACAGAGGCAGCAGTCTGCATTAACCGACTGTGCGACAGCTCATCATCACATTTGATCTCCTCCAGAACCTTTTGTATATCCACAGCATCTCCAAATCGCTTGTGAAAGTAACAGGGACTCGTGAGAGCCGCCAATCGCGCTATCGACGGTGTATCCGAGCATATATTGAATCTTGATATGGCAGCGCTGAGTTCCTGATCTCTGGGTGTCCTCGACCGCTTCTCCTCCAGGAGCTCTTCTGCAGCGGCTTGCGCGGCCATCACGTGTGGCGTGGGCATTGGAACCCTTGCGGCGCCCGTCGAGAAACGTCTAGGGGTGGAATCGAGGGTGGCAGGAAAACCATCCAATCTATCGAAGGAGTCCTTGCGGATAGGTGTCCTGGAAAGTGCCTCGCCCATGGCCGACTTGCCTTTGCGCTCGCCATTGTTGGGTGTCGGGGGGCCCGACTCCGTTTCGCTCACGGCGCTCATTGCGACGGTGGCGTCTTTCATTCGTGACTGAGATGTCTTGGTCGCAAAGTAAAGTGATAGCGGCCAACCTTGGGCGCGGCCAGGATGCGGATTCGGCGTTAACGGAGTGGGTGGAGCTGACGGAGCATCTTATGGTTACAGCGCCGGCGATGGATGTGCTGGGATGGTGCGTGGTGAATAAGAATGTTGGGTGAGAGACATGCTGAAGGCGGTCAGGGGTGGAGGAGGAGTCGCACGTGGTGGAGGAGGTGGTGAAGGAGGCATGTCGGCGCTGTTGACGCAGGCTGACCCAACGGAAGACGGTCGAAGCGGAGTGATGATTGTTGCTTCTGTGCTTCGGCACACACGCCCCCGATCCTGCGTGCTTGCTGCCGCTCGGGACATGGTGATGATGACCCTATCAACAATCCTTGTGCCGAGTCAAAAGTTGCTCCGTCGGTCACCGATGTTTGACCATCTCTTTTGGGGGCAGAACAGGAAATTGCCTGGAATGGAGGTTGCTGCAGAAGTTGGCAAAAGACATGGCGGGAAAACACGGGCTGTGAACAAACCTCCTCCTCACACAACATACGACCGCTCTACTCTGAACCTCCCTTCTCTCACACACTCAAGGTCAAAAGCAACACCAGCACGTTTACCTTATCCTAGGTAGAAGGCATACATCCTGCGTGTGCACATCAAGCTTCACCGGCTCGGAGCATTGTATATCGCCCGACTTTGATGCTCCACAATGAGATGTAGCGGCGAAAGAAGGAAAGCATTCGTTTGTTCAACGATGCAAGCTCTCTGTCAGATTCTCATTTCTGCCGTATCTCATGTCTTCGTGCTCGTTGCCGGGGGTATAATCTGTGTCCACGCCTCTGTCACTCTGCTGCTTTCAGGGACATATGTCCACATTCCGCTCACTCTACTGCTTATGAGCTTGAGCCTGAGCCTGCTTGTCCAGCTCAGACTCCACACCACGCTGGAGCGTCTTGCCCTGGTCGTGTTGCGCCTGGTACTTCTCCTGCTGAGCACGATCGCCTGTAGTACTCTATCGTCAGCACAAATCTCAAACCCATGGTCCAGCACGTCTGTATGTTAACTTACCAGTCAGACCAGCGACCGCACCACCGACAGTTCCAGAAACACGATCCTTGATGCCAGAGCCGAGATCGTTGAGTTGTCCAGCGGCCTCCTGTGCCTTGCCCTCTTCGTTCCTGTTCAGAGCCCAGGTCAGCCCGCCTGTTCATATACGACCCTCGTGAATCCAATCTTACTGTTTCTGTCCCTCCTGCTTCAAGCCCTCAAGTCCCAACGCTCCACCAACAAACTCCTTCCCACTGCCAACAGTCTGGTTCCACGAGCCCGTCTGGCGATTAGGGTCGTTCTGGGCGACACCTGAGGCGGACACGCTCACGCCGCCGATGCTCGCGCCGGCTTGCGATACCTCGTGCTTGGCTTCAGCTTCGCGCTTCTTCTCTGTAACGCTGTCAGTCTCATGGAAATAGTGATCAGTAGCGCTTGCAATGGCTGCCTCACCTTCGCCTTGAGCCTTGTCTCCTGGAGTTCCAGCGACGGAGCCCATGAGGCTCTGTGCGGCGCCAGTGGCTTTCTATGAGTCTGTTAGGTCACTCGAAGGCTTGGTCTGCCATGGTATTTGCGGGATACTCACGTCGACGTACGACTGCAACGTCGAGGTCTCCTTGTCAGTCATGGTTGCTAATACTGGTTCGATCGAGGATTGTGCTAAGAGTGGTCTTCTTCAAGTCTTCTTCTCTTGCAGGTGCTTGACAAGTTTGTTATAGCAGAAGTCGCAAATCCAAAAGGTTCGACAACTTTCCTTCCTGCATCGTCACGTCGCGTCCATCACATGCCCCTCGATGCAACCCCACCAGACCACGCGATCTGCCAAGTTTCGCTGCTGTCATACGTCACCTGCATCAAACGACCATTCGCGGTTCAGGCCTCGATCCACGTGTTCCTTCGGCACATTTGACCTGACCTGACCACGAAGACGCGTTCCAGAATGGTCCTGACGAAGCCACCACCGACTGTGACTGATGAGGTGGGCTCGATGATGCAGCTTGTGGAGCTGGAGCTTCAGCAAGCCACGTCGTAGTCCAGAACGTGGACAGGATAGACTCGTTCTGGCAGAACGACCCTTCTACCACGAGGAAGCATGCAATATGAACAAACCCAGAAAAAGAAAGAAGATCGAAGGTTGTGATCAGAGTCCATTACCCCTTTCCCTGGCTACACAATTTTGTTAACCCTGATTCCTCAACCCAGCGATAGTATAGCCCCATGCCCTCATCAACAGGAACACAAAACACAATCATTGTGGTATCTCGCAACGTTAAAAAGCACACATCCAAGATAGTATCGAATCACAACCGCCTCATCAAACACCGGTCCTCCGTTTCCCACAAACTTCCGCCTCTTCCATCTTACCCCTTCCATATTACTCTTACTCCCAAACCGTCCCAAAAGCAATCTCATCCCCATGCGGCATAACAATCCCCCTATAAGACTCCCCAGCACTCGCACTCGCAACCCCTGCACCAATCCAGTCCGCCGTGAAGTCCTCGGAACCACTCAGTCCCCCTTCATCAGTCGAGAACGACAGGACACTAGCAGGCGCCCCGGTACTGGCAGAGTTCAGCCCCGAAGATGCGCTGTCGTTCGTATCGGTCTGGCACAAAGCCCACAGGTCGGCATTCCACGCAATCGATGAGGCGTCCGCAGCGGTGGTGATACCCGTCGCGGAGTGGTTGCTGTGGTGGATGCCGAGCGGAGACACATCGATCAAGGCGTCGATGCCGGAACCACCATAGATGCCGTCGTAGATGTTGGTTTCACCATTATCGAGGGACCCGAGGAGCTTCTCCCAGTCTGTGGGCGCTGGAGCGGGCTCGGTCTTAATCGGCTGGGACGCACGGCCGTTGGGTGGAGTGTGGGTTGCGCTGTCAGTGCCGAAGGAGAGATAGTCGAGATTGAGGTTCTTGCCCTGCTGCGGGCTCTGCTTAGGTTTGAGCTTCTGTTGGGGTGGCGCTGAGGGTCTGGTGGTGGATGTTGAGTTGGGGCGAGAGTACATGTTGACAGGGCTTCGAGCTGGCTCTGAGCGGGAGATGGAAGCTGCAGAGTGGGAAGTCGAAGGCTGTAAAGAGGGTTGGCTTTGGCTTTGCATGCCATATGGGTGTAGGCTGATATTGTGAGCCGTGTGCCTCCTGCTATTGTCCGAAACATCCAGCTTGGGAGTTCTGGCGTTGCCGCCTGCTGTGAAGCGGGATGCGATGGCCTTGAGCTGTCTCTTCGTCGAAGAGTGCAAGCTCTGGCTGCTGTGGCTTTGTGTAGATTCAGCGCTGTCGGAGTTGTGGCGAGACAGCGTAGGAGCCTTGTTTTTGGTCTTGGGTGCTGGTGGAGCAGCCGGCGTTCTGGTAACGAAAGAAGTAGCCACGCGTTCAAAGTCATCCGCACAAGGTGCATTAGACTTCTTCAGCACGTCCATCACTGCCGTGATCATCTTGCTGTTGTCCTTCAATATTTTGGAGTTTGGCTCCAATCCTAGTCCTTGGAATAGTAGGCCGAACCCAGAGAGGACCAGGATCTCGTCACGGTTCAAGCAGAACGAAAAGCTCATACCTCTCTCATCCAGTAGCTGTACAATCTGTATCATATGCTTGCACGAACCAGCCATCGCCATCATCATCGACGAGGACCTTGCTCCAAGCGAAGCACAGATGGCAGGTCGCTGGATTAGTGCTCGGATGTAGTGGTACGTCAATGATAGCAAGGGTGAGCGGCTCGAGATGGTGCCTGTACTTGGTTTATCCTGTAATATGTCAGTCGTACTGGCGACATGGTCAATCACTCAAGCTCACCTGGGCAAATTGCAAGCGAAGATGTGGTGGCAATGAACTGCTCCAGCCATCCAACTCATCCGACAGCTCACCAAGCTTCTTCAACGACAGGTCGTAGGACGTCTTCGCAGGGAAGACCTCAAGCAGGATCTTTGAGAGAATGCGGGCGGCACGAAACAAGGCCAAGGCGCTCGACAACTTGGTCGACTCTCCCGGCAAAGTAGGTGTGAACCCCTTCTCGGTAACATACTCGTCATCGGCATCGACAGGATACTCACAGTGAACATCTTCGTCTTTGAGATGCTTGGGCAGACCGAGGGCAACAGCCGTGAAGCTGTCGACGGTGTATAGTGTCCAGAAGACCTTCTTCCTCGTCTCGCAGGTCAATGTACCAAGAGCGAAACGCTTCTGCGATTGATGAAGTCCCAATCGAGCCGAAAGAGAAGTGGACAGTCCTTTGTAGGTCTGCAGCCTGGTGAAGTCACCTTGTTGCACGCAGAACATCTGCGCCAAGATCAACGCTTGCAGCGTGTTCATGGAATTGTCCGTGATGATCGAGTCGACAGCAGCTTTCCATTGTCCCTCGAAGCTCTCGAGCTCGGCTGAAAATCGTGTACCACTTGACAGGGCCGCGATACCGAAGACCAGGTTCAGCTGCGCGATTTCCGCTTTGTCGGTAACAGAGTCGTAGTCACTAACATATCGCTCGTACAACGTCAGGAACGTTGGACGGTGCAGGACTGGAAACAATGGTGCCCATTCCTGGAAGAAGATGTTGATCAACTGGTCGGACAGCAGTCGTGGAGGAGCCTTGTACACTTGTGGTGATTTTGGTGTCGACGTTCCCGAGTGTGGATGCTCGTTGGCTTTGCGAATACTGCTCACGAGCAGTGATCCCGTATCGATATCGTCCGTCGATCGTCCGCTTTCCTGCACACGGTGCTTGAAGGCCTCGATGAACGTACGGCTGCTCGAGGTCCCAGCAAAGTATGAATCTGATCCTTCGTCGTCCAACAGATAAGGCGACTGTTGAACCTTAAAGACATCGTCTTTCAACGGCGACTCCGACCCAGCCTTCCCCGGACTCTCCAACGACACCGTCGACGGCCTTCGAGGTGACGGTAGCTGTATCGGATGTGTCGACTGCGAATGCAGCCGTGAGAGCATATCGATCTTTTCGTCCTTTTCATCCAACAGCTCTTTCAGATCCCGCACTTCCGCCTCGAGCACACGCACCCTCTCCTCCAACGACTCGGTATAGCCCCTTGGAAACGCCCTCCTGCTCAACTTGTCGCTCGTCTTGCATTCGAATCCGACATTGGAACACTGCGAGCAGCACGGACGGATTCCATCACAGCGGATCTTCTTGCTCCGGCATCTGCGTGGTTTTGAGTAAGAGATGGTCGTATCGCAGCTGAGGCATGCTCAAAGACCTACCGATCACACGCCTGTGCTATTCTGGTCTGCGCGTTCGTCCCGACCTTGATGACTTTCATTGGTAAAATGCCCGGCATGCTGAGCGGCGAGTGGCCAGCGGACTGGCCAGTATAATATTAGGGTGTAGGAAGAAGGAAAGGCACGCGGTAAGGCTCCTGGCAGTTGAGTCTAAGTGGGGACGCAATAGTCCGTCGTCATGCGACCAGCCGCTGCTGGCAGTGGAGTCTATTGAAGGCTCGCCAGCTGCTTCGGGCGCTGGGCAAGGAAGTAAATTTGATTGTAAGACGAGAGATGCAGAGAACAGCTCGTTGCGCGACCCAAGAGCCCAACAAACGTCAGGAAGAATCCGGGGGATGCGCTACGCTACCCACACTACCCTCACACGATCACTTTGCGGAGCAGTGGAGCTCGACTAGCTGGGGAATGGCAGCTTGCGATTGGCGATGTGCCGGATAGTGTTCGTCTCTGCTGCCGGGTGTGGAGAGATCGCCCACAGTCGCCTCCTCCAGGCCAATGGCCACGCTTCCTGCTTTCCCTCCCACCGACCGTGCCGGTCGCTTGAAATTCGTGAGACGCAGGCGTGGAAGGACTAGCCAGGTTGTAGGGGCCAGCGGATCCCAGGCGGCATCCCTACGAGCGACGGGTCCCGTCCATAGACCACCAGGGCCATGATTTCGTCTGAAGAAAAGGCATCGTGTGACGCGCGGTAGCTTTATTAGATCGTGCGATGATGGAAGTAAAACGAGCCTTCACACACGAGCGATCTGGACGGGCCATCAGCGAGCCAAGGGCCAGGTGCAAGCGGGGTGGGACGCCAGAGGCGCGGCGACGAGTCCGACGACGACAACAACATGCTCCTATTTGTCACAGAAGAGCTGGCAAGTCCAAAGGCTTGAGCAGAGGAAGCTGACTTCGTCATCATCTGCCTGCCAGAGGCGTACAAGATGTCTGACCTGTACTGGCGTCCCTGTCACCCCATGGTTGCGTCTGAGAAGCTGTGCATATCTTGCATGCAACAAACGATTGAAAGCTTCGGCCCTCCATCATCGCCGGATAGGGCCTCATGACGGCTGGTAGCTGACTGCATTGGGATGCAGCTATCACTTTGCGGGGAAAAGCGTTCGCACAATTCTCGCCTTGCGCTCGCGGTACACGCACGTCAGACAAGGAAGCCATCGACAGTGCGAGCGGGACGACATCATATGTAGCAGGTGTGCTCCCCGCCAAAATCAATATCGGATCAAGCTTTTGGTGCTGCGCCAGTGTGACGTTGCCGATGAAGAAGCCGGTGTAGATCACGAAAAGTCCTCCTCGGGTTGTTGCTCCTCGTTCATGTCCGCCAGGTACTGCTGTACAACAGGCGATTGTGCGAGCTCGACCTTCTATGATGGGGTCAGCCTTATGAAACTTTGGTCGTGACCTGCCCCAAGGTGAAACCAGGATGCCTCGTGGTGCAGACCGGTAGCCTATCTGGGCATGCGGAGAGAGTTTTTGCTTACCTGTCTTTCGAAGTCTTCATATGCTCGTTCCAACAGCTCGAACTCTAGCCTTCTCAACTTCATGGCCTGTTGGTATGGTTCGTCCCGGATGGCAGTCCCTTCGCCATGCGGAGTCCCTTCGATGTCGTCTTGAGATCCGTGAAGAACTTGGAGCTGGTCAAATACACGCTGTTGTAGGAGCACAACCGCGCGCAGTCGGTAGACAGGCCAAAGGGTATGCTGCGCGAGAAGCCGCCGTAAATCCCCGGCGCCTTCTTTCAGCTCATGGCCGTTGAACGTGGCCTGCAGCTCTTCCTCACCTTCGACAGTCCTTGCGATCAGAAAGCGTAAACCATCCTCTTCCGTGATACAAAGCAGCCAGACGAAATCACCTGTCCAGTCGATGTCGCCACTTGACCGAGAACCGGCTACTGCGTCATCTGCTTGATTGGCACTGCTTTCGCCGTCCGTTGTACCAGAGACATCGATGATTTTGAAGCCCGGTGCACACTCTGCGACCTTCATTTTCGCTGCCCGGCTCGGGTCGTCCTCAGGAACGGTCAGACTGAGGAACAGAGTCTCGGCTTTTTCCATTTGCTCTTCCAGGAACCCGTAAGAGAAGAGCATCTCGCAAGCTCCCTTTTCGTCGCCGTAAGTAATTGTGATTTCTTCCCCTTCCAGCACTTCCTGGTCTTCTAGCAACCATAGAAAGTATCGCCTACGGAGAAATGTTAGAGGTTTTCACAAAACATCATTCTTCCTCTATAATTACCCATCCGCTCTGTCATAGAAGGCATTGGTCCTGTCGCCGGCGCCATGGCTGCAGAGGTCAATGCCAGGGATCATGCAAGATCCGTAGAAGTCGAGGGCTCTGGACCGAAACATGGCATCGACCTGTAACCAATCGTCGAAGTCGAGAAAGGGCCGCACGGTCTGGAACCAGCGAGTGTTGGCGGCTCGCTCGCACAAGAGGTCATATTCGCGGCGAAGGCTCTTGAGCTTGGAAGACACTGCAGGTGCAAGTGTTGTCCCAATGAGCAGTTGCAATTCAGCCGGCGTCCAAAATGTTGGTAGCAGCTCGCAAGGGAGGGTCTTGACGTAGCTGTCATGGGTCAGCATGAGTGTTCATTCCAGCGTCGACAGGAGATGCAGCATCGTCTTGTTGCCCGATCGAGGGTTGTAGACTTACTCACTGAAAGGCGAACGCACGCCAAGGTGCTCGGTAAGTTGTGGACAAGAGAGAGAGGCTTGATACAGGAGGAACGACAGGATAGCACCTCTCGGTGTCTGCGAATACCATCAGTCTCGCGGGACCGAGCGGTGGTCGTACTAGAAGTGAAACGAATTGCGGATGACATACTCGATGGCCAAGGAGATTGTGCTGAGCACAGTCATCTACGAAACGCTCAGACTGGGATGGGAGTACGATGGCGACCTACTATTGCGAAATCTCCTATGCTGTCGAGAAGCTCTCTGAGATGTGTGTCGAAGCGTGCATGCCTCTTGACAGCCTCGATGGACAATACGAGATCCTCGGGGACTCTGAGCATCTCCCACGGCTTGTCATGCTGACGGCGTGTGCAACTGTGATTAGCCACCAGTCCTATGCCTCTGCCAGGAATGACCTTTGGAGATGCGTTCGTGAAGCCGATGCCGCTCGCTGCCGCCCACCTTTTCGCAGCGTTCAGATCGAGGTGTAGCCATCCTTCAGCCTTCCCCGTCTGTATCAGCATGATAGCACGAATCCGGGCGATGTACGGTGCTTCAGATCGCGAGTGTCAAGATCGAAGGGGGTGAAACGGTTGGATGGCGTGGCTGATTTTTGATGCTGACGGGACGCTGTGGTCGGGGACTGGGTGCTTAAGGTTTAGCGGCACGTGCGCTTGTTGTGACAGGGGTGTGGGTCGCGGTTGCTAGGCGACTCAAGCTTGGTGTTTTCGTCTACACAACCCAACCGAATACAACTCCAAGCCACCAGACATCGCATCTCTCCGCCAACACCACCAGCATTGTTCTTCATCGCTCCCCTCATGCACTTGCCAGAAGCTCGCATCGAACAGCTCAGATAACGTCGGGCGGTGGAAAAGTCATCTGCAGCATCCCACATCCATCCACCTGCATCACCACGCTACGCCACCAGCGGACTTGCCAGACCGAGCACGCGAGCATACAGCCATTGAAGTCTGAAGAACGTCGGGAAGGCACCAAGAGGCGACAATGCCTCATCATTCCCGCCAAAGCCAGGCGGAGGTGCCTTCCGTCACCAGTTATGGGCAGGTGATCGAGTACATCGCTGGTATGCCGCAAAACCCTCCCACAACAAGTCCAGGGACATCGCTAACATGTATGTTATTTACTACACAGATCGCCTCTATCTGGCCTCGTATACCCATCCGCCGGACGAGAAGACTCCCTTCCCATACGATTCCAAGCAGAGCAGATCGCCGAACAAACGTTCATCACGAGCGCAAGCTGGACCGCAAGGTGTCCAGGGCTCTGCCCCTTCAGCACCACCCTTCTACTTCTGCATCGATCGTACCCTCCTCTACAACGCTTTCCACGCCGACTTTGGACCACTGCACATCGGCCACCTCTACAGATTCGCTGTTCAGCTTCATGAAGTGCTTGGACATCCAGACAACGAGAACAGGTCTGTCGTATTCTGGAGCAATGCCGACTCGAGGAGTAAGTCCCATCACCGTGGTCAAACAATCACATTTTGACTTTGCAATGGTGCGGGACATCTACTGACTTCATAGCAGGCAGGGCAAATGCAGCGTGCATCCTTGCAACGTACATGGTCCTGATCCAGAATTGGCCACCTCATCTTGCGCTCGCGCCAATCGCCCAGATGGACCCACCATGCATGCCTTTCCGCGATGCTGGCTACAGTCAAGCCGACTACTCGCTCACGATCCAAGACGTCGTATATGGTGTGTGGAAAGCAAAAGAGGAGGGCTTGGTAGGCTTGAAGGAATTCAGCCTCGAGGAGTACGAAAAGTACGAGCGCGTGGACATGGGCGACTTCAACTGGATATCGCCCGACTTCTTGGCCTTTGCATCTCCCCAGCATAAGCCCACCCATGTCATCCCGCCGACAGATCCAATGTACCAGCAGCTCCCACGCAGTGTGTCGCAAGTACGCCGTGACCAGACTCTCCCGGAACCATTCAAGAACGTGCTCGCACATTTCTCAGAGCGACGCATCGGTCTTGTGGTTCGATTGAACTCCGAGCTCTACTCGCCGAGCTATTTCACCGCACTCGGCATCAAACACATGGACATGATCTTTGACGACGGGACTTGCCCGCCACTCAACCTGGTGCGAAAGTTCGTGAACTTGGCACATGGTGTGATCAACCAGCAGAGGAAAGGCATCGCAGTGCACTGCAAAGCTGGACTGGGACGAACAGGCTGCTTGATTGGAGCGTACCTGATCTATCGCCATGGCTTCACAGCAAACGAGGTCATCGCATTCATGCGATTCATGCGCCCCGGCATGGTTGTTGGTCCTCAACAGCACTGGCTTCATTTGAACCAAGGAACCTTCCGAGAGTGGTGGTTTGAAGACACGATGAGGGAAAAGATCATGGCCACGATGCAGCCAGCTACGCCAACACGGTTACAAAACTCAAGCAGCCGGCGGTTGGCGAGCAACGGCCAGACGTTTACTCCACCCAACGGCGAAAGACAAGTGGTCAGTCCACGCCGAGCTTTGGGAGAAATCACCAACAATGAGGGCGCTCCAACACCAACTGCTGGTTACAGCTCCAAAGATGATTTCAAGGGCAGTCTGGGTGTGGCAGATGAGAACTTGCCAGCTCCAACGCCAGGACAACCCAGGAAGACCAACAAGCTATACGCTGGTGGCCGCCGCATTATGACCGAGAACCAGCCTTTCAACGTTCTGGATGACACCACCAGTGGAAGGGCTGATGCAGCCGAGAGCGAAGAAGAACGAGCGTTGCGTGCGCTATCACGTAAAACCAGCCAGTCTCCGGTTAGCCGCAGTGGCAAACGAAGAGCAGTCTCCTGCACTACGACGACGACTACAACCACAAAGTGGGACGTACCTACGGATAGTGATGTTGAGAATCGACCTGGGACTGTCGACGAAGAGGATCTGGCAATGTCTGAACGCATGGCTAGCCCATCCAGACCCAAAACCCCAAGCACAAAGAGCGGCAACGGCATGGGCAGTTTGAGCGTTGGCAAACGTTCGTCGCCCATCCGGCGCAGTACCGAGGGGAAGACCAGTGTTCGAAAGACCAGCGGTCGCGTCGGTAGCGTTGGGACCCAAGTGTCTCGCGCGCAGAAGAGCTCTTGAGGACCGATAGCTTGATGAAGCGCATGATGCACGGCGTTAAGTTCATGTCGATGATTGATCTCTCCGGTACAAACAGTCAAGGGGGCATGGCGTTGGTTTAGGTATGGGAATGGGATGAATGGGCCGTGATTCGCTGTGAGTTCAGTCGAAGGGGTTTCGTATGCGTCTTCAGCGACGCGCTTTTCAGTTCATGCTTTCGGGATGGTGATGGTATTGGCTGGCTGGCTGACTGTCTGTTTCTGGTTCTTGAGAGACCCCTTCTGCAGCTTGATGCATAGCGACGAAACGGATAGCAATGATGTACGAGTATTATCATGCCAATGACGTTCTATCCACTGATAAATCTTCATTCATCCACCTCATTACCATCAAGCTCTTCTTCCTTCATTGTCAAGAAGCTCCATTTTCGTACAACCATCCGAAGCCTGACCATTACTCCCACTGCCCTGGACCCAGATCCACTGGGACGCCCTTGTACATACAATCCATCACCCAATCAATCGTCCACGGCTCATATTTGTAGCCTGGTGGAAAGTTCGGTGGGACATCACTCTCGTCGAATCGAATCCCAGCTTTCATATTCTCGACATTCTTCTGGTAGTTCTCGTACGTGTACTTTTCGGGATCGTGCGACCAGACCCATTTAGGGAGTTTGGGTTGAGCGCGGCGAGGGTCGAGTTTGACCCTGTGTGATACGGTTAGTCTGATGGCGCGGAAAAGAACGTGAAAGGGGAAAGGACTTACTTCGACCAGTCCGTCTCCTGCAACAACTCTGCGTTCGAGAACCCCAATTTCTGCGCACAAGCATTTCGAATGAATCGAAATCGAATATGCGATCTTACTGCCTCGGGGATCTTCTCCCGGCCACCGAGCTGCAAACATGACGCGAGGGACACGGCGTCCTCGATGGCCTGCGTGGCGCCGTTGCTCGAGGCGGGAAGGTAAGAATGAGCGGCGTCACCGATCTGGATGACGCGAGCGGCGGGTGAGGTCCAGCTGGGTTGGGGGTCGCGCCAGAGGAGTTCGAAATTAACGATGGTCTTGGGTGGGGTGCATTTGACGAGGGACTTGAAGATTGGGGCCCAGGGGTTGGGGCCGACGCCTTCGTCCATTTGGGAGAGGACTTCTTCGGAGTCGATCTTGTTGTTCCAGTTCTCGGCTGAGGAGGTTGTTGCGTTGTCTGGTTGTAGGGAGTGAGCATGTAAATGGTCTGGACCTGATGGGGTTGGCTTACGGTTCATGATCCAGATCATTGTGTCTGGGCGAGTGAGTGTCAAGGCGTAGGTGCCCGGTCCCAGGAAGGTGCGGACGATGGGGTTGTCTCCATCTGGGCCCACGAGCTTGAAGAACTCCTTGACTTCAGGGTTCTGGTCAAGGTGCTGTGTGCACTTATCAGCCATCCCGATGCTACGGTGAGTTTGTGTTTCAACGCACCTCTCGAGGGAACGCAGCACGCCACATGGCACGCCCAGAAGATCTTGCTCTCACTTGGCCGCCCACGAGCTTTTGGGATTTTGAGCCAACTCCATCAGCCGCAATTACCACGTCCGCCTCGTACTTCTTGCCATCGTCTGTGATGCAGCCTCCCTTTCCTCGACTCTCGTCCTCAAAGAAGTCCACCACCTTCCTGTTGAACTCAATGTCCACACCAAGCTTCTCCACCTGACGGACAAACATGCGGTAGATCAATGGTCGCATCTGGAAGGTACCTGGGGGTGTGTTTGGGTCCAGCCCTGCATCGCGAAGTCTCTCAGCAACGGAGAGTGGTGGTATCATCTGCTCGCCGCTGTGCTTGAACGTCTCGATCCAGGCGTTGTGAAGGCCAATGGAGTCGTACTCGGCCTTCATTTCTGGCCAGTGCTTGAAGAATCTGGTCGCGCTCAGACCCATGAAATACATGTCGCCCTGCGTGTTGATTGTCTCATTGCGCTCGAGAACGCGGACCTTGTGGCCTTTGCGCGTGCATTCGAGCGCAGCTGTGAGTCCTGCGAGTCCGGTTCCGATGATCAGGACATCGATTCCTGTTTCTGGATATGAGCCCACGGGCTTGGACTCCGAGCCATCGCCGGCCATGATGAAGTCGTGTTAGGATGGGGTGATGGAAAGCTGTAGGAAAGCTGTAGGAAAGCTGTAGGAAAGATGAGATCGGACTTGAGAACGTGAAGAAAATAGAGGGGATCAGAGGCTCTATACGTCAATACCACTATCATGTCGCGCTGCTCACCCTGGCCTTGAACAAACGGTGAACCACAAGCCGACTGGTGCGATGGTACCTGCATTGGCGGCGGACACGGTGCTCCAAAGCCTCCGATCTTCGCAATGGGCTGGGAGCGAACACTGCGAGGGCTCCACCAGGTCGTCGATATGGCAACCATCTTGAGCGGACATCCGAAAGTCGATGATGTAGTGTAGTCAGGTCTGAGAATAGCACAGAGTCGTGCCTGTTCCTGTCGCGAGAGCTGCTGTCACACGTCGTTCAGCGGATAGAGTTGGCGGAGAACCGTTGGATCTTGCGCTAAGGAAGGCTAGATCCAACCTTGTTCCGACTCCATCCGTTCTCCGCTACGGAGCTTTGGCCGGGGGCTTGTAGCACTGTCTGGAGTTGATGACCTCAACACTTCCCAGACACTCAATTTGCATGCCGCAGGCTTACAATATTGACGCCGCCGCCATTTCCTTATCAGCAACGATTCAGCCGTCCTTCATGCATGCGATCGAGGCGTCATGGGTCCGGCAGGCGCCTCAAAGACGGCAGTACAGAGCTATACCCAGCTAGGCTTGATTCCACTCACGGCATAACGACATAGTACTTGCGTTTCAGCTTCGAAATCCTCCGTAGCATGAGCTTTGCTCTCGATCCTCGTTCTATTCTGATGCCTCGCGAAAACTCACTTCGGCTAGCGAAGACAGCTACGAGGAAGGCGAGCTGTTGGTCCAAGATCAGTCAGCCAGACGAATACGTCGTTCTCTGACATTGGCTTCCTCTGGCGCGGATGTATTGAAGTTTCACTACATGGCTCGGATGCACTGAGCCGCACGCTAGCTTCAAACATCGAATCACTCCACGCCTTGAGGTAATCTTTCGAGGTTGATCCGCCAACGAAGCACTGGCTCACACGAGAATCCAATGCTAGTGTGCCTCGAGCGCTGCATGCTCTATCGTGTACGAGCACCCCACGAGTCTTATCCAGGCTGAGATCCCAGCTGAAATACGCGGGCACTCCGCGAACACTCATCGGCGTCTCTCCATACACGCGCAGTCCACTCTCTCCGTGCAACAATGGACGTCGAGCTGGAGTGCGCAATACTAGTCCAAGACTGCCGCGCACCAGAATGCCTGCTTACTTGCCTTCCCGATTGATGCCTTGATCTACAAGGCGCTCGTTTGGACTGGGCATTATTCCCACCGGCTCTCCAACGTGTCCGTTAGGTCCTTGAGGTTATACTAAACGCCACTAACAAGCCTTAGAGACATCAAGCATCAGAGGAACCGCGATCATCACCAACCGGCGCGTTGAGCCATCTCCAGTTCAGGCGTAGACCCATATGCGTCTCACGACATGCATTGACCTCAGCGGGTCTGTGGCCCAAGTTTACCTTCGGAACCTTGCATGACATCGACCAAGTCGTGCAACTCGAGTCTAGCACGCAGTGAGATTCCATCAAATGTCATCCTTGCGCGAGGTCAGTCCCGTGTGTCCAATCTGTATGTGTGGCTGGCAAGCGCCGTATCGCCATATCTACGAAGGCGAAGCTGCTCTCACCACAGTCTGCCCTTCCCACGTATCTATCATCTCCAACAGCATCTCACACGAGTCTCTCATTCTTTTGTATCCCCTGTTGACCGTCACAGCTGACTTTTCTTCTATCTTTTACCATTCGTTGCAGGTTGCATCATGCAGCCATTAACCATTGCCGTCGCGGTGGTCGCGGTCGTCGGTTTTGCACTTCTCTCACTCCTCAACGCTTTACGCGCAGCTCATCCATGGAAGAACAAGACCACGGAGCCTCCTGGGCCTACGCTCATCCCATGGGTACGTCAAACGATAGTCTTTTCTTGATCGCAATACAAGACTGACCCACGACTACAGATTGGCAGAATTCATGATCTGCCCATCAACTACATGTGGTTGAAGTTCAAGGAATGGGCTGATATCTATGGACCTTTCTACCGCACTCAGATGCTGGGCGCCAACTTCATCATCGTGTCCGACGAAAAGGTCGCAGAAGACCTCTTGATACGAAGGGCGAAGATCTACTCTGATAGACCCGAGATGAAGTCGCTCTTCGACTCTAAGAGCTCCACTGGTACAATGGAGTATCTGCCTTTGATGGGCAAGAACATCTATTGGGCTCGCCAGCGAAAGTTCACACATGCCTACCTCACTGAAGCATCCAATGCGCAGTACTACGGGATCATGAATCACGAGACCAAGAGGTGGATGTGGCGTCTACTCAACAACCCAGACAGCTTCGCATTCTCGCTCGAAGACATGGCTTCGAAGGTGATGTGTCACCTCACATGGGACGATGAGTCTCTAAGCGAGTACATGACGCCCAGCGCATGGGGCTTGCTCACTCAGATGTCACCTGCTGGTCCAATCACAAACGTAATTACCCCCCTCTGGGACTACCTACCAGAGCCCATCAACCCCTGGAAACTCGCCGAACGCAAGAGACATGACGAGCAACAAGCATGGTGGATGGAGCGTCTCCTAACGGTACGATCTCAAATGGCCAAGGGCGAAGCCAGATCTTCTTTCATGAAGACCTATCTGGAAGGCGAACGCACTGGTGGTCTCTCGGGCGACTACGAAGCATCATCTGCAATTGGCATGATGGCACTGGTGGGAGTCTTCACAGTGGCAGGTCCACTGTACTATTTCCTGCTCTCCATGCTCTACCACCCAGAATGGCAGAAGAAGTGCCAGGACGAGATCGACCAGGTTTGCGGTAGTCGCATGCCAGACCTCCGCGACATGCCAAATCTTCCGACTCTGCGAGCTTGTATCAAGGAGACAATGCGCTGGAAGCCGAATGTGCCCACTGGAGTCGCGCACGAAGTTGAAGCAGACGACTTCTACGAGGGATACTTTATTCCGAAGGGTTCTCGCATTCTACCTCTGGATTGGGCGTTCCTGCGTAACCCGGTCAAGTACCCAGACCCAGAGACTTTCAGAGTAAGCAATCGAAACTTCACTTGCATGTTGCATGAAACTGATTTTTGACAGCCCGAACGCTGGCTCCAACCCGGCTGGCCGACCTATCAAGAACCCCTGACTCAATACCCAACAATCGTCGGCATGACCTCCTTCGGCTGGGGCCAACGCACCTGTCTTGGGCAAACAGTCACCAGAGATGAGACACTCGTCGCCTGCGGCGGTCTACTTTGGGCCTTCAACCTCGTGCGCAAACTCGACGCCCAAGGCCGCCCCATCGACCCACCCCTGAACAAGTCCAACTCCCTCCTAATCATAAAACCTGACCTATTCGAAATGGCGTTCGAACCGCGCAGCGCCGAACGCAAGGCGGATGTCATACGAAACTGGGAGGAGACGGATGCGATTGATAAGGCCGAGAGGAGCGCATTTGCTGCGGCTGCTGCGAAGCTGAGGGAGGTTTCCTGATCTCGAGCTTTCGCGACAAAGGGGAACAAGCTTCTGAGAGACACCTTTTTGTCCATTCTTCACGAAATAATGGGCCACGTTTGCTTCCGGCTGGTAATTGTTGTTTCTTCTGTAGAACCGTTACGCCGCTACTGATAACGAAGCGGAAGAGACATTTCAGTTGCATCTATAGTGTGTTATTAAACATAGAGCTATTGCTGATCTTTTGCCTCAGGCCCGCATACAGACGTTGAAGAACAAAGGCCAAAGATACGACCTGCAAGCCATGCTCAGCAGGACCTTCCCAAGTTCCCGTCGTGCTCTTCGCATTTTGCTCGCAAAACACTGCCTCTGCTTTCCAAGCGGTCGCACATTGCGGAGCCGATATAGCCTGCATAGACTACCATGTGGCGGCAGAGATCGGCAGGTACACATGTGATAGTTGGAGCTAAACGAGCGCAGTTCGGCAGCTTTCGGCTGGTTCCTGGGACTGTCTTTGGTCATCGCAGTAGTAGATAAGGTTTTGGCATGTGTTGGTGTTTGTGTATGCGAGTGCTTGTTGCACGGCGTTGATGAAAGGTGCGAGACAACGTTACCCCCGGCTGTGGTTGCACGTCGGTGTTATTGATGCTGTGCGTTAGGAGGCGCTTGTCGTGCTCCACGGGCGTTCCATCGTGGTCGTGTGCGGCGTCAAGAGATGCTGGGATCGGGAACAGGACGATGCCAGCTTCCGTCCTTGGGCTGGTACTGACGCTGGTAGTTCCGTATACGCGTAAAGAAGCCAATCTCCCTGCTTGTGTTGATCATGACCTCATGAAGCTATGCTTTGGGAAGTGGTGGATGTACATGTAGTCAGCATAGATAGTGTGCTGACCACCGCGAACGTGGCTGTCGACAGCAGCGACCATCGTTGGGAAGCTTCATCATAATTGTCTCGCCGTGTAGATACCCTCCGATGACCAGGGCAAGAACGTCTATCAAGTGTCGTCCATCAAGTGCCTGCACTCGAGGCCTTCGAGCTATAATTACAGCTGCATCGTGCCGTTGGCCATCATGCTGCTGATGTCAAGCATGGCTTCCTGCTCAGCTGTGATGAGTTCATGTCTCCGAACCGTGTGCCTTGAGTATTGTCAGTGGCCCATACTAGAAATTGTCGTTGGTGCCGAAGACTTACGATCTTCCAAGATCAAAATATTCGTCATCTTCGCCTCTCAGCCACTCGCTATGAGTCTTCGCAGCTCGAATGCCCACGTTCTTGGCGATGTAGTCGATCTTCTCTATAATCCATGCCAATTGAGTCGAGGTTTGGTTATAAGGGTCCAAATGATACGGCCGATCAAGCAAGATGAGTCGACCACCTTCTGGACTCGTCGTGACTTCGGCGAGAGACTCGAGAAGACAAGTCCCTGCCGTCACAAGCGGAGTGAGCAGCACTTGGCCAAATGCCACTGAGCCCTGTGGCGGCTGTGCGGCATCGTCGTTACCAAACACCGAGCATGTAGCGATGCATATTTCGTGGACCATGGGGTTTCTGACGATGGTTCGGAAATGGTCAGGTTGAGGTACTGGAAGCTGGGGTGATGCCAGGACAGGCCACGAACGTCGCCACAGAGCCTCTTGGAGACGGCTCAGCAGGATGCGCAAAACTCGCCACAAGTTCCAATATCTGAAAGCATGTGAGCTGCTGTACTCGTGTCGAACGCCACCAAAGCCGTGGTTGCCAGTCGCATCTTGTACGCTTCGGTAAGCAAAGATGGCGTTTGTTGAAGTGTCTTCTGCCCACTTCTGGAGATTGAAGTCCAAGTCATTCGCGCTGGCCAGCAGCTCATCATCGGCTTTGTCTCGGGTTCTGAACGATTGTCGGGCCAAAGCGATGCTCGAAGCTATGAGCATGAGCTGATCGATTGGCAGATGTGCCTCATCGGCATCGAGAAATTGTGACCACTCTACAATGTACGCCGCTACTGCGGTCTCGTTGTGAAGAGCGTTGACAATCTGCACCAAATCAGTCAACGCTACCTGCTTAATCAGAAGTACATACCATGTCCGATTGGATGTCTCTGAACAAGGCCGCGCCGCGTGGAGTGTCTAGTTGATCTCGTCCACGAAGTTGGAGTATCTGGGCAAGGCCTTCGACGTGCTGTGACCAGTCCGCCCTCGTCGTGTTCGAATCCCATGTAAGCCGCTCGAAGGTCGAGAGTAACAGAACTGCGATGAGGCTACTGTCTTGCTTGGCAGTCTCGGGCGATCGCAATGCTATATTGGTTCGATGCATAGCTTCGACATAACGCGTTCTTGCTATTTCGAGCCCTACTGGATCATCTCCTCTTCGCTGGGCCATGACAGCCAATGCGCAGGCTAGGACTGGCTGCAAGAGAAAATCGCCCACCTCCAGACCTTCCAAGGATGACAGATAACAAGGAGCGACAAAATGCTCAAAGAAGAAAGAACGGGCTTGTATATCTCCATCTGGACTGGATGGCTTCGGCGGTGAAGGTCGTCCTGAAGATGGGCCAGCTCCGCCACTGGTGTTCAGTCGCCTGGAGACACTCTGACTCTCATCACGAAACCTGACAATCATTAGAACCTCATTGACTGCAGCAGAATCCTTCACCTACATGAGGTCTGATACATCTCGATAGCCGCTGCATTGCTTGCCGAGACGGACACAGCGTCCGCACGCTGGGAGTTGCTGGTCGCATCTTTTCTTGGACTTTCTGTGTCATCGTCAACGTCAACTCACAGACATCTCATAATGTTTGTTGACTGACCTGCAGCTTTCGCACCCAGCCGATGGCCTGCCGGTGTAGACCATTCCAAGTTTGAGACTCCAGTAGCTAGTATTTGCTCTATTCTTACGCCGTTATGAGTAGAACATGCACCGATGGGGTGGATGTCGTGGCCGCCTGTTGGTTGAAGTGGATCGTTCGAAGGCTCTAATGTCCACGAATGTGTCCTTTGGGGCTCCGAGGAGTATATGTCTTGTCTCGATATGCTGCTTGTCTGGCCATCGGGCTTCCCTCATATTTAAGTCACTCCATTGACATCGAGTATATAGAGAAGGGGCCTGGCCACACGCGATTACGAGTACGTCCATTAACAGCCACGCTGCTGAGGTATGACCCACGACCTACCTGGGCATACAGAGCGCAAATGATGATTTATGAGATGCCGTCTGGCCGGGCTCGAGGAGCTGAGGAGTGTGTGGTTCGCGTCGGACCGTCCGAGCCTGTCTGCGACTACAGTGTAGAGAGCACAGCGTCCTGCGAGATTCTCGCAATGACCTTACCCAGGGTCCAGATAACTTTCCTATGCCACGTTGCGCAGCCTGTCGATCAGTGTTTGGTCAGCCATGGCTAGGCAGTCGAATTCGCTAATGAGCCTGCATGCGGCTGAAAGATTCTGCGTCGATGAAAGTCCAATCGGTATTGAACAGCAATGATGGAAGAGCAATTGCGAAAGGAGACACAGCCCTTCGACATTGCCACATCGAAGTCTATGCCGAATTAGGATGCGGTTGCGCCGGCTTGTGATTGGCTGCGCTCTTGGGACTTCGCTCACGGCATGCAAAGCTGAGGTGCCGGTACCATAATCATGGATCAATAGACTACCAGGGTCAATGCGAATCGCACAGGAGGCTCAAGAGAGGCTGAGCTAGGTTGTGTTTGTAGTTTGCTGGCGAGCTTCATTGGAAATGTCGGAACCCTCGGCGTCCAGAGCAATAGGGAGTCACATTGGTGGAAACTCGTGCGCAACATCGAGCGGAAAGTCGAGCGCAATATTGAGCGGACATTCGAGCAAAAGGCTGGAGCCTAGCAGTCCCCAGCTAGTCTTGGAGTGTCGCGTGCTCCGTGGCAACCTTGGAAGAAATGTTGAATTGTGCCCTATGTCGGTGGATGACCGTGTGGACCCCGACGGCGATATTGGGACCTATATCACACTGTTTCGAACGACGGCACCCTCGCCAATTGCGAGACATGTCAGCAGTACGTCAGATGTTTAACCAGCCGTTGCTGTGATCGTGAGCGTGGGCGACTTATGGCAGGAAGGGAGGAAAGGCCTGCACGACGAGAGCAAGCATCCCACTTTCATGGCTTGTCGTCAAATTTTGGGCGGCGGACCGAGCGTCTCGTCCCGTTCCGTGCTTGGCAAGAACGCACCTTCCACACTTCTCTCCAACTTTGCTTGCAGTTGAACTTTTTAGGTCACGACGACACCGACAAAACAACACCGCCAACATGTCGCACCGGAAGTTCGAGGCCCCTCGCCATGGCTCGCTGGCTTTCTTGCCACGCAAGCGTGCGTCCCGTCACCGCGGCAAGGTCAAGAGGTACATTGGACATTCGACGCCATCTTCGTCAAATTGCACAATATAGACATTGGCTGACCATGGGATGCGTACAGCTTCCCCAAGGACGACCAGAAGCAGAAGCCTCATTTGACCGCTGCCATGGGCTACAAGGCCGGCATGACCACCATCGTCCGCGACCTCGACCGTCCCGGTGCGAAGTTGCACAAGAAGGAGATCGTCGAGGCCGTCACGGTCGTCGAAACTCCTCCGGTACGAGACTTGGCGCCAATACCATTCATGGCATGCGCTGATCCGTACAACCTCACAGATGATCGTTGTTGGCCTCGTTGGCTACATCGAGACCCCCCGCGGCCTGCGCTCGTTGACCACTGTCTGGGCTGAGCATCTCTCGGACGAAGTGAAGCGCCGATTCTACAAGAACTGGTACAAGAGCAAGAAGAAGGCTTTCACCAAATACGCCAAGAAGCACGCTGAGGAGGGCGGCAAGAACATCACCCGCGACCTCGAGCGCATCAAGAAGTACTGCACCGTCGTCCGTGTCCTGGCCCACACCCAGATCAGCAAGACTCCTCTCAAGCAGAAGAAGGCGCATCTCATGGAGATCCAGGTCAACGGTGGCTCCATCGCTGACAAGGTCGAGTTCGGCCATGGACTCTTCGAGAAGCCAGCCGAGATCGACACTGTCTTCGAGCAGGACGAGATGATTGACTGCATTGCTGTCACCAAGGGTCACGGTTTCCAGGGTGTCACCAGCAGATGGGGTACCAAGAAGCTTCCTCGCAAGACCCACAAGGGTCTGCGAAAGGTTGCTTGTATCGGTGCATGGCATCCGTCCCACGTCCAGTGGACTGTTGCCCGTGCTGGTCAAATGGGTTACCACCACCGTACATCCGTCAACCACAAGATCTACCGCATTGGCAAGGGCAACGACGAGCGCAATGCTACCACCGACTTCGACCACAGCAACAAGCAGATCACCCCGTGAGTTCAACCCAGACTTCTTCTTACATGCCATTGCTAACATTCGTCCAGTATGGGTGGTTTCGTCCGCTACGGTGAGGTCAAGAACGACTTCGTCCTCCTTAAGGGCTCCGTACCTGGTGTCAAGAAGCGAGTCATGACCCTCCGCAAGTCCATGTTCATCCACACCTCCCGTCGCGCGCTCGAGAAGGTCGAGCTCAAATGGATCGACACGTCAAGCAAGTTCGGTCACGGTGCTTACCAGACTGCCGCCGAGAAGAAGCAGTTCGTCGGTACTCTCAAGAAGGACCTCATCACCACTTCGTAAACTTGTAACAGCGTTCTGGCAGGTGATGGTGGCGTTGGTCTGGCCTACAAAAGAGCGAAAGGGCTCATTGGGGGCTTTTCATGGCATGCACGGGTAGTCAGTTCACAGATACCAGAACTTTCACCTTACGATCTCATTTCAAAGTTCAGGTCCAGTCGTGTACACCCCCTTGTGTTCTCACTCCCAAAGTACCGGTAAAGTAACTTGACAACAACATGAGAGGTCAGAAGTAAAATGTTTTGTTTTTTTGATATCAATGCACGTCATGCTGTCTTCCAGGTCCCATTCGACCTTCTCTTATCACGTCCCGCTTTTCGGTTCCATGAACACATTCCGCTCAATACTCATCGCTATCGTACTCATCGTCCGGCAGCAGCGCTCTGTACCTCCGGCTGGCCAAATCCTGCTCGAGCCCGCCGTCGGATTCAGGGTCCACGTAACCTATACACCACTCATCAGCAAGGAACTAGAGAAGGAATCCGCCTGCCTCTTTGCGCCTCAAAATGTCTTCGAATAACGAGCCTTGCTCACTTGACGTTCTGATGCGCAAAGAGGCGGCCGGACCACCTCTGCATCGGGAATAGGTTGTGAGTACATACCTCTCCCGCCAAACAGGCTCAATGCCACGGGCAAGAAGACCAACGCATGAAGCGCGGCCCATAGAACCAGTGCGAGCCAGACGCGGAAGTAGTAGATCTCGAAGATCTTGCTGCGCGTAAAAGCGAGGACGATGACCCCGAGGAGTTTGGTGATGGTGATTCCGCTGAAGACACTTCCACCGACGTTGACGAGGGCAGCCCAGGCGCGGGCTTGTTTCCCGCGAAATTTGGACTGGGCACGCTCCAAGATGGATGCGGACGGAATGGTGAAGGCGCGCGCAATATGCGCGCAGAACTCGACGGCGATGCCAACACAAATGATGATGTTGACGAGAGAAACGGCGTTGAGCGATACGCCTGCGAGAGCCATGGTGCCGACAATGTCGACGACGGTCATAATGACGGTGATGGTGACGACGAAGCCGGTGAGGACGGAGCCGAGTAGGAGGGAGGAGATGACGAGGATGAAGGCGAGAGCGGCGCCGACGAGGGCGATGGAGAGCTGGGCGATGGTCGAATACTGGTCGAAGAAGATGTAGAACTTGGAGTATGGAAAGACTTCGATGTCGTGCCGGGAGCTGATGTCGGCTGCGATACGGCGTGCGGAGGCATAAGCGTTGATGAAGTCGTCTTGCGTCTTCAGTGCGGTGTGAGCTGTTCTGAAGTGACTTGCTGGGATTGTTAGGCGCTCCTCGTCGACAACGACCGCGTCGCCATAAGCTGCGGCTCCGCCGTATGGGCAGTCCTCGCCAGTAGGTGCCTTGAGCCAGCGTGCAGCGTAGGCTGCGAACTCTTCGCCTTCTGGCATGCCGGAAAGGGTGCTGCTCCATGGAGGGTAGCGGTTTGCAAAGCAGGTCTTGGACCCATCCACACAGCACTGCTCAAGCTCGGGATTGAGCCACTGGAAAAAATCGTCGATCCAGCTGGCTGTTGCGTCCGAGATGTAGCTGACCTCTGGCCTCTTACGTTCTTGTTCTAAAATGTTGGCGAGAGAATACTCCTTGCAAGTGGTGAAACGAGCACAGAGTTCCTGCTGATGGATGCGCGCAGTCACATTCAAGTTCTTCGAGACGAAGTACACAGGAGCCCCTTGGTCGAAGTAAGCGTCCAGGTCGTTGAAGTAATTGATCAGATAGCTGTCCGATGGCAGTGCTATTCGCTGATCCAGTCCGAGCTGGAGGGTTGGTAGAAGGCCAAGGCCAGCCGCAAAGAAGCCCAGAAAAATGGTGATGATGGCGACTCTCGTCTTGTTGCCGAGAATCGCAGGTGCATAGTACTTGCGAATGAACCTTGACAGCCACCCTTCCTCGTCCGCACCACTGAACGGTGCACCACCATATCCATTCGGCATGTGATGGACAGAATGGGAACTGTTGAGCTTGACGCAAGGAACACAATCAAGTCGCCCGTCTTCTACGCGTTGCTGGTTGAGAGCCAGGACGGAAATGAACATGGTGACTTGCAGCAAAGCGTTGATGAACACCGCACCTGCGGCATATGCTGCAAAGTTTCGCACCGCCGGCATGCCCACTGCTGCTCCCAAAGCAAATGCAACGGTCTCCGTCGTTGCAGAAAGTAGGATGGACGGGCCCATGCGACCAAGTGCCCGAGCGACGCGATCTGGGACCGACTCATCTGCATGGCTGATGTTGACGCGCTCGAATTCGTGGACGATGAGGAAGATGTTGTCCACTCCCACAGCTAAGACCAGGAAAGGAATAACCTCAGCGATGATGAGCGTCGCCTTGACACCAGCAGCGGCGAAAAGTCCGACCGAAGCAGCGACAGACATAAGTACGATCAAAATGCCGACAATGGCCAGCATGAACTTGCTCTGCACGAGTGCTCCCAGCGGGTTTCGCAGAATCGTACCGAGTGTTACTGTCGTGCTGCCAAGTGCTAGAGCGGCGTAGATGAACATGACCACGTAGCTGATGACGATGATCTTCGCATCGGTATTCGTGTTCTTGTTGAGCTCCTCCTCCAGACTGATCTCAGTGCTGAAGCTCAGTCTCAGGCCTCGCTCGGCTGCTTCGCCCTGGATGTCTTTGAGCAATCTTTTTGCACTCTCTTCCCACTCTTCAGCCTTCTCAAGACGTGGGTCTCCAGGATTGAAGTTTGTGACGACCCACGTAGTGACAATTGCGGTCGCATCAGTAGCTGGCTGAGCAGTTCGGTTATAGCCTCCAAGCAACCGTTCGGCAGGAAGAGGCAGTTGAAACTCTGGCAAACACTCAACGTCACCAGGGGAAGCAGCACACTTGTTGATCTGCTCTTCCCAATCACTGAGATCCAGACCGGTAGACGTGAAGTATCCAGAGACTGACTGCACAACGCAAGCCTCTCCAGTCGGCTTGTAGCAGACATCTTTGAGTGTATAGCCATTGCCAAGGCTCTTCTGCACGCGAATCCTGCGCTCAACGTCAAACCACCAAGAGAGAGTGTTATAATTGAGCACAGGGGAAGGACCGGCGTCTGTAGTATCATTGACCAAGAAGGCTTGCTGGGTGCGGAAAAAAGGTCCAAAGTTCGAGTCGAAGAATTCCTTTTCGGTCGCCGCAGCTGAGTCGGGAGCAACCCAGAGCTTGACAGGGTCAGTCTCGATGGCGAACCGTAGCCATCCAAGACTCAAAAGACCAACAATCACCACAGATGTGACGATCGTGATGGCAGGAAATTTGGAGCAGGTACGTCCGAGGCTGCTGAAGATACGATCGCAATAGGTGTTGACGATGTATGGCTTGGTCGGCCGGTCCATCACTGCAGCGTTGTGCACCACGTCGCCTTCGTCCTCGTCGTCGCTGGGCGATGAATCTTGCAGCAGTTGAAGGCGTTCATTCTTACTTCTTCTCCGCTTTGCTGCTGCAACATGGCCAGACACGGCCAGGACAAGTAGTGCGACGAAGACGGAATAGACGATGACGACTGCAAAGCTGAGGCATGGTAGCAGTCCGACAGTGCACTCTGAAGCTTCGGTGACCTCTGGCAGTTGTGGGCAAGCACCCTCGCAATCCACACAAGCACAGCGGTACGCTTCGTCGGTAGTGTTGCAAGGAATAGCCTCCCCCAGAACAGTCTTCATGCCCTCAAACGAGTCGTCCGGACGGGGGAAGTTGATCTGGAACGGACTTCCAAATGGCTTCTTGTCGCCCAAGAACTTCAGGAATCGTGTATAGTTCTTCGCACCTCCTCCTATCAGATCCATGGCCTTGCCGCCTGTTGCTCCAAGCTTCACATCTTTACAGCTGTTGTAGAACCCGCCTCCGTATTCGTCGCTTACAAGCTGATCCAGTTCAGTCACGAGGAACTTGTCGCCTTTCGGTGCCGTCTGGGTGACGTTCACGAAAAGCGATTGATCCGGCGAGCACGTGAAGGTGCAGAATAAATCGTAGAAGTTCTTCTTACATGCCGGACATGTAGAGATGAGGCCATTCGCGGTTCCCAGATTCGACTTCAAGACCTTGACTTGGTCGGCGTTACAGCAGACTTTGCTCTCTGCCCACTCCTCACCACAGAGTGCTACCAGGTCTTTCCGCAACTCTGGCTCTGGGTCCTCTGCGAGACCGTTGTCTGGACAAGGGAGTTCTGAGCCGAACAAGCTCTGCTTGCCACATTGGCCTCGTATGGCGCATCTTCCCGGTTCATGTATCTTGGTCAAGTCTGGCTCTTGCGCGGCCTTCGCTAGTGAAGAGACACTTGCGAGGGACAGCCAAAGTGTTGACTTCTTCCACCCCATCATCGCCACCTGCGGTCGAACGATGGCCGTTCTCTGCAGACAACAGCTCACGCGACCGAGGGGATGGCTTTGTTATCCAGCAGACTGAAGGTATATCGAATCGTAATCGCTGGGCATGTGCGTGGATGGATCGTAAGGCGGTTCGATGTATCACGAATGCAGATCTGTGTTGGAGACAAACACAAACAGAAGCTGCCTGGAGCTCGATGGCACATGGCCCGAGTCAGCGGTCCTGCGTTGCGATGCGATGATCTCATGCTGCCCTAGCCGCCGAGCCGCAGTGCAACAGCTACAGCCAAGCTTTCACCTCAGCCAGGAACAGGACAATGGTGGAAGCATGGACGAAAGCATCATCTGAGCTCGGTCTGAGACTCTGCGTTCTCGAGCAAGACTATCTGACACTCCCAGGCCGCGCTACACGCCGCCCATTATAATTTACAAAACTACTCGCTTGCCCGCTAGAATGCCACAGGCTGGTATATCACATGTCGACCGCAACAAAGCAATGCCACATGCTCCTCGCAGCGCCTCAAACAATCCCGCTCTCCTTCTTCACCGTTTTCTCACGCAAGGAAATGTGTTGGTCATGGGTTCGTCGAGCTGTCTGGCTCAACGCTCGAACGAGCCTCGGCGAGAGCGAACGTTCTAAGAGTCGCCTCCAGCCGGTGCTGTGGGAGCGCCTTCACCACGACCTCTGTCGCCTCGTCCTCCGCGTCCTCGGCCACGGTCACCTCGGAAGCCTCCACGGCCACCACGGCCACGGCCGCCGCGTCCAGACTCGCTGTCGCTGCCCGTCGTGGCTCCACCGGCTGACTGGTATCCGCCTCTGCCTTCTGGGCCGCCTCTCTGGTGTGGTCCACCACGGCCACTACCCCAGCCGCCAGCACCGCCGAAACCGGCGCGAGGTCTGTAGGGAGCGAATTTCACGCCTTTGAATTTCTCAGCGGCCTCCTTGGTATAGCCATGCTTCAAGACTTCTTGCATCACCTCAGGCGTGGCAAACTGAACGTGCCAGCGACCGCCGCTGAGCTTCTCAACTCTCTGGATCTTCTCGGCATCTTCTGGGCTGAAGACCTGCTCCTTGACCTCGTCCGTAGTATTTAGGTTCAGGTTTGTTACGAAGATACCCTTCGAAGGCTCCTGCTGCTGTGGTGAATGCACATTCGCCTGCCGGTCTTGAACAGGCGTATCCGGCTTGGGCGTCTCGGCGGTCGTGGTTCCATTCGTTTGTGGTGCAGGAGGGGCGGTCGTGTTTCCGTTCGTCGTGAGAGTAGATTGTGGCGTCGCTGGCTTTGCTCCCATCGGTCCACCTGGCTGTGACTGCTGGCCCGGCTTTGGCTGTGCCTGCTGTTGAGGCAATGCGGCACCGCGCTGTTGTGGGGGTGGATTTCCTGGCTGAGGAGCACCTTGCTGTGGAGGACGAGCTTGCTGCTGCGCCAGTTGAGGTGGCTGTTGTCCAGGGGTGGGCAGATTCCCGCCTGTCGGCGCCATGGATGCATTTGCTGGAGCAGGTGGCACGCCTTGTGGTCTCTGCTGGTTCTTGCTAGACCGATGCGAGAAGTTGAATCCTTGAGCACGCATCTCGGTACCAATGCGTCCTTGATCAATGTCCAGGACGAGCCAGCCGAAAGCTGCGTCGGCTAAGTTGAAGTTCCACATGTTCTTGAAAGCGGATTCGTCGACGTTGCCAGCCATAGGACCGCCGCCGAAAGGATTGCCACCGCTCGCGACTGCCGGCATCTTTGACACCAGCTCGAGCGCAAACTGCAGCAGCTTGTTCTGTGCTTCATTCTCAGCTACGGCGGGTTCCACCTCATGCTTCACAGTCTCCCAGACGTCAGTGAAAGACGCCTTAGACGCAGACAGCTTGCCACGGTAGTGATCGAGCGATGGGTTGACGGAAAACTCGTTGTAGGAGCTG